>VXBC01005903.1:89381-145267 GCA_013399945.1 Ploceus nigricollis | reverse complement strand
CAGAAATTTTACTATCATTTTAATGATGTGGTTTCAAATATTATCTATGCCAAAACACTGCACATTTAATTTCAAATAAAAATAAAAGAGTTCACATAAAAATTATGTGATAATAGCAAACATTTATGTCAAATGGCTATCAAAACTCTATGAAAACTAGCTTTTTAACTGGGGTCAATGGAAAGTAATGAGAAGCCTTAATAAATATAATGAATAAAATAAATTAATAAAATACTGAGGCACCATCTGCATTTTATAACCATCTCATAGAAATAACAAGTCCATGACTGTGTCTTCTCTAAACAAATGTATGATATAACATTTTTGTCTAACTTTGCATTTTCTTCATTGTCTTTAAGTCTCTTCAGGTACATCACTTTGCATTTATGCATGCAAAGAATGTGATCTCTTATCTCTGAAATAAAAATTAAATAGAAAAGCCAAGCCCAGCATTGTTTTTTGGGGTTTCCATCAAGGCAGGGTCTTGGTGGAACAAAGCCAGATGACTGTCCTGGTCCCCACTGACACAGGCACAGAGGGTTCTTTGAGAAATTGGTCTCTGAGATGAATAAGAAAATACTGACCGTAAGGGAAAAGAGATATTTTCAGATATCATCATACACTCTTATTTTTTAAATATCCTTTTTCCACTTTGAGATGTTTTCCCACAAACTCTCCTTATATTTTATGAATAAATAGACCACACAGAGAAACCTTGGATGAAATCTGAAACACAAGCTCAGAAAATAAGAAACTGTGATCCTCAGTCAGTCAAGTTTCATCAGTGATTAGTGTAATGCAGCCTCTGTGACTTTAAATGTCATGGATCAAACCCTAGAAGGACAGAACAGATCTATACAAAAATTAGCAGTTCTTTTTTTGCTGGTTTTGGAGAATTTTGTTTAGTTTTGTTTGATTGGGAGTGGAAGGGGAGGTTGTTGTTGTTTTAAGGGGCTTTGCTGTGGGTTTTCTGGTTTGCTTTTTCATGGTTTTTTTTAGTTTGGATTTTATGGTGGGGTAATATTTGTAACAGCAAATAATGTTACATTTCCAGTAAACCATAAGAGTGTAAAGCATTTACTTCAATGAGTCTAAACAGACTTAAGCATGTATATGCACAGAAACTTTAGAAACTTTAAATGCCTGATTTCTGTATTTTCACCATGAATAATTTAGAGCAGTAGTACTGGTGTCTAACAATAATTCAAGAAAGAGTGGCCTCAAAACGAAGTCTACTAGCCTGTAGTAGTGGGATCCTTCTGACTATGTCCAGACACCTGTGTATGAACAGGTCACCCTACTCTTCACTGCTGTCAGTGCAGAGCCAGACAGTGAAGTCAGTGGTGGTTTTGGAGCAATTCATCTCATTCTGAATTAGTTTTCAATATTTGATGGACACGAATCACAGCCAGAACTCTGTCGGCTCAGCTGACTGAATCTGCACCCACTGCAGATCTACAGATCTTACAGGGCTGCAATACCCACATCAAATACACCTAAACTTAAAGATATCTCTACCTGATTCCTGACTTGTGATGATTTCTGAAGATTTGTGATATTCTTTTTCATTCTCAACTGACAAGATATAAGCAAGATGATGTGCTCTATGTATGCTAAAATGCCATTCACTGCAGCCATTTGTCAAGTTCACAGGGGTAGGAGTCTGAGGACCTCACACAGAAGATGTTCTGGTCAAAGATGCTGTTTTAGAGATGCAACATAAAATAAAGGTGCTTACATGAAAAGGACTGAAACCTCCTCCAGTTCCTAGAACAGGTATTTAAAATAGTTATGCCTTTTTATGTCTTCATTAAAAAACATACAATTTTATTTAGACTCTAGGTATATACAATGTCTATCTTGAAGCTACCTTGCGGTATGAATCTCTCTGGTCTTCTTTCTAAATTATACATTAATTAACCAGATTTGATTCCTAGAAAAAATAAGCTATTGTCAAATCACTGGGTAAATGTAGAGACTAAATTTAATTCCTGAACCACATGCACACACAGCCGTTCTGTGCATGTGTTGACCTATTTGCAGAGGGTGTGATCAAGAGTTTGTGTGGCTCAATAGCTCCTGTATCAAAGCCCTAGAGAGGAAATGCTGTGACGACAGCAATGCAAAATGCATCTGTCAGTTGTAATTACACTGCTATTTATTTACTCAGGGTAGACACTTGTACCTTTAGAAATAGATTGAGACAACTGTCTGATTTTAAACAAGTCATGAGAGACATGGTTATAGCCATGAGGCTGCACAAAGTGTGGATGTAGATGTACTTAAGGATCTGTCCCAGTTTTTGATAGCATCACTCCTAGGAGGGCTTTAATGCAGTGAATGGGCAGTTACCCACACAGATAAAAAGATCATTCTAACTCTTCTTTGGAATAAGTTCAGTTGGTGAAAATGTGAGATACAATTACAGGCTCATTAAAAAGTAGTCTTATAATAAAAAATCATGTTACATTTTCTTCAGACTACCAGGAGCAACATTAGTCTTATGTTCCAGTTCAGTTCATGAAGCCACTTGCCTCAGTGACCTGGGTGCAGCTCCTGGAAACCCAAAGATACAACTTGACCCAGGTTTGCTCACTTCCAGAACTGAGCAGCAGAATCTGAGTCACCATGGCCAGGAGACACGTGCACAGAGTTGCTGTGGATCAGGTGGCATGTGGTAACTTGTCCATGTGCCTCTGTGTCCTCCTGGCCTAGTTAGAAGGATTTAAATAGTATTTGGGTTTTATTATTAGTTTCCATTATATATATTTGGTACTTTATTTATATACTGTGGATAATATATACATTATTAAATGCATGGCAGAGTTATGAATTGGGAGGGCCATGGTTTCAGAGTCAGAGTCTGATTTTCAGGCCAGAAATAGTATTGTATGCTGGTTTACAAGCTTCTCACTTTTTTTTCTGCTTCTCCCTTCTCATGCCAGATGAAGGATATTAATTTACTAAAGTCCCAAATAATCATTACCCACCATGCAGTGACCATTCTGCAGACAGAGACACAAAGGGGATTCCTACTCCTCTTTTGCATGAGCATTTAATCCAATTTGCAGTCTAGCTGTAAGTTATGGGAATCAGTGATAAGAGTTATGTTCCCAGAACCCACAGAGCATCTCTGTGCAGCAGTGAGCTAAAGCCTGCCTTTACAGGGAAATATTTCAAACTTTCATTCACCAAGGGCCATGAGAGACTGATGGAAGGAATTAGCTGTGTGCCAAATATTATTAATAACATTAACATAGTAAGGACTCTCTACTTACTGCCAAGTAAAATAAAATTAAATCATGTTAGCATAGTGGGAAAAACTCATTCAATAAAAAAGAACAAAAACAGTGGGATTATTTGTTCTACAGTCTGAGTTAGGACATATAATTTCAGATCTCAGGCCACATGCAAGTTTGGAGTTATTTTCAGTCATTTTCTTCATTTCTTTGTCATAAAGTAGCAGGCTGATCCACAACCATTTTGCTGGCTCACAGGGACTACCAGATTTTCTACTAATATGGAGCTAGGGCTACTATGAAATACTGGCTGGGTCTCCAGTTTGTCATATATGCATGACTGGTTCCCCCTTGGGAAACAGAAAGGCTGCTGTGCTGGTAGCCCAGTTCCACCACCAAAAACTTTCATTGCAGCAAGACAGCCTTGAAGCTAAATGTCTCAGGGAGAGGGAGGGGATGGCAGGAGCACCTCTGCTATAAGGACAGGTTGAGAAAGTTGGGATGGCTCAGCCTGAAGAAAAGAAGGCTCTGGAGAGACCTAATAGCATCCTTTCAGTACCTAAAGAGGACCTACAAGAGACCTGGAGAGGGACTTTTGACAAGGGCATGTAATGACAGAACAAGGGGGAATAGCTTCAAAGTGAAAGAGGGGAGTTTTGTATTAGTTATTAGGAAGAAATTCTTTATTGTGAGGGTAGTGAGTCACTGAAACGGGTTGCCCAGAAAAGCTGTGGATAGCCCATTCCTGGAAGTGCTCAATACCAGATTGGATGGGCCCCTGAACAACCTGATCCAATGGGTGGCACCCCTGCCCAAGGCCAGGGGTTGGAACTAGGTGATATTTAAGGTCCCTTCCAGCCCAAACAACTCCATAATTCTGTGCTTCTGTGACTGGCCCTGCTATCTGTGCAGGCAGCCAGCTTGGCTGACTGTCAGCTTTGTTTCCCAGGAGTCAAAACCTGTTCCTTTTAGGTACCCAGAGACAGAGCTTGTCATTTTTAACGAAATGTCATAAAAACAGTCCAGTTGAAAAAAAAAAAATGTTTTCACTCCTTGTGGCCTTTTTATTCCTTGCTGGCTTTTCACAAATACAATGGGCTTTACATTCTCTGATGCAGCCAGCAAAGCCAGCTGCTCTGCTCATAACTGCTCGGGATTGGCAGTACCAATCTACTCAGTTAAGGGTAATAGACCCTGCTATTTGTCACAGGATTGGACATTTGCCTTTGTCCACAGCTTTCACTTCAAACCACACATAATGCTACACAAATCACATCACTAGGTGATCTTCCAGGCTGAGTGAGCCCTTCAAATGTGAAGAGTCAGCTCTTACTGTGGTCTCTAGCCTGTAGAGTAGTGAAGAACCAGCTGCTTCTATAAGTAGGTAAGCTAAAGTTATCCACAACATAAAATAACCCGAGGGAATATAATGTGTTCTGAGGGCAGACTATACAAGAAGCAGCAGAGAGACCCAGAGAAACAAGGTCTTAATTCTCACATACCCACAAGATGATTTGTGTATTTAATACCAAAAGTACAGAGAGCTAGTCTGGCTGGTACTGGATATAAATGTGTTTACTTTCATTGCTGGATACATATTGGTTCTTAAGGTTTTGCAAATGGACAGATACTTGGGACTGGGAACATATGAAATCCATAGAAATGATAGCCATACATACATCTGTGGATGGACACATAAGGACACACATCTGTGATGTCCTTAAGGATGTGTTGATTTGCACTACTGTAAGATGAAATGAAACTAAAGTTCCTCACTGTTTCTTAATAGAATACTGTCAAGCATTTCTTGATCCTGAGCATTAACAATATTCTGTGAAAAGCAGGGGAAAACCATTACTGTTGAGTAATCACTGCCTGGAAATTGTGATATTGTCACAGAATGGTTCCAAACTGAGCTTCCAGGATTCAGCAGTATCCTTTTATACATAATAGGCAATTGAATTCAGCCAGACAGTTCTTGCTGCACAAAGGAAAAGAAAACATCCTGACTCTGTAAAAAAAAAAAATAATAAAATTAATTTTATTTTAGTTTTGAGTCTTAAGCATCAATTATGCCTATTATTTTCCTCTAGTTGCCTACATCGGCACTGATCTTATACAAACTATTATTCAGAAAATGTACATATAGATGCCACTAACTGTAACAGCACACTTTCCCTGAGGATCACACTCAGAAAACACTTTAGATGAAAGAACAGATGCAGGAATGCTGTGATATGATGACTTCATTCAAAAAAACATCAGTGATGGTGAAAAAAGAAACAAAGTACCTTTCCTAAGCAGCTTCTGGCTCTTTCAGCCAGCTTCATTTAGAGCCACTGGTCTATGATTAGCAACATTTTACTTCCAGCCCCAAATTCAAACATTCTATTAATTTTATTTTGGCAGAACTTAATGATAGCAAGAGGTAGATGCATTTTTAATATCTGGAAAAGAATTTCCTGTTCACGTCTATTTACAGTTGTTTGCATTTCATTATCCTCCATTTAGATGAAGTTCTAATAGTTTACCAGTTCATGAAAGTCTACAGAAATTCCTTTACCAGTTCTAGTTCTAATGAAAGAGTAAAGAAGATATTTTTTAGCAGCATTGCTGACGTACACTACTGGTGATATTACATTTGAAATGCAACAGTTCTCATAGCAGTAAGTATGGAAAGGAGGCTGAGATGACTGGTATTTCAAATTCCAGTGGTTGTCCAGACAGAATTCTGTTTGTTAGCCATGATGACAAAATGCCTGTTGCTACTTTTACATTGCAAACCATTTTCCTCCTGTGGTTAATTTACTCCAGCTGAACATTTTGGAGAAACTCTGTGTGTAGAATCTACAAATAACTATGTTCTTTAAACAGATTTTACTAAACAGTATTAAATACTATATTCCACAGAAATAAAAATGGCATGTCCTAGCAACAGTAAACACTGAAGGAAGGCAGAGGGAATACCACATCCTCCTGCACTGAGACTCAGGGAGAAATCCTCTTGGGAAGGTGAAAATGGATTTACCATGGATGAAAGAAAAAGGATACAGTGTGAGAGGATGCTATTTTCTCAGCCTTAGGCAATACACAACACATTTTTACCAGCTGGAAAAGTTGCTGTCGCTTACAAAATAACTGTGGTAGAGCTGCAACTTTGGTTTTGCCAGATTTGAAGGGCCACATTCATGAAGTCAAGATGATAGGGAACAAGAAAAATTTATGCAAGAAGACTACAGTGAGGACCACTGAAAGGGACCAGGAAATTAAATCGTCACAAGATGTTTCTCTCTGAAATAGCACATATAGTGATACTGATCATCTGCATCTCTTCCAAATTTTTATTATTTCAGGAGTAAGAGCCACAGAAAAAGGCCTGGAAACTCTTTTGAAAGGACTGCACTTGTAGATTTTGTGGGTGGTCTTCTACTGTCTCTCTCCAACACGTAAAAGTTCTTGCTGGCTCACACTGCCATTTTATGTTTATTCCTCAAACTGAATTTAGGACGAATTTGATAGACAGTGAGTGTCTGCTCTTGATAGGATGGAATTGCCCAAAGACTTCATGATTATAAATAAAACATTTTAAACAAGATTATCTTCCTATTTATTGAATTGCAGCCACATACTCCCACTTTCACTGTGGTTTCCCTTTCACTGTATTCACTTTGTGGGATTTTCTGTAATGCTATCTTAATTGCAAGCTTTCTAGTCCTTTCTCTAACAGTATTTTTCAAGGAGTACCCACCAAAATCTCAAGCATGCAGCTATCAGCATTCCCATGGTATTAGTTCCTAGTTTATTTACAGTAGTTTTGAAGTTGCACAACAAAGTCACATATTCTAGTGCTTAATATGCTAAATTCTTAACCAATTTATATCAGCACAGCCTCACACGATCAAGAAAGCAATACCATCCTCTGTTAGCTAGCATTGCATCCACAGACTTGAGGAAAAGGTTTTTGTCTGGGAGCTGAATTAAAATCATAGACATTTGAGTATTATAATTAAAACAAGATTCCTAGTAAATTCATGGACACGTCTGAACACATTCAGCAGAAATTTTCAATGGTTTTTAGTAAGATATACAAAGAATTGATTCATAAATTGAAGTGTGGCTCTGTGGCCATTCTCCATACCTGGTGACTCCTGACTTTTGAAGTATATAAACATATAACCAGTCTTAAACTAAAGGCTGACAAGCTGTTCAACAATTTGTTACAGAACCGTAATTCTCTGAACAGGGAAACCAAAAACAACTGTGTGCCTAATACACCCCTCAGTGCACTGGAGTGTTTGCAAACCTCCAGTTTCACAAACTAGCCCAGGATTTTGTATAAGCTTGGTTTTGTAAAAGTTCACTGACCTAATCACCCACAGGGCCAAGGTTGTTCAGGGTCTAGGCAAACAGTGTGTTCTTTAGGTCATATTTCTTTATTAATTTAGGGAAAGACACTTTCCCTGTTCATTTTACAGACCAGCAAGATGTTGGGTCTTGTCTGTTTTGTTACAGCCTTGGTGGAACGCCAGAGGAGCCAATTCCTCCTATCCAAGGAGGAATACAGTATCAATGTCAAGAATTGAAATCTTACAGCAGGAAATATTTACCAAAAATTATTCAAAATTTCTCCTGAACACATCAGACAAAATACAAATAATGTGTAACAAGTTACAAAACAATGAAACAAAGGCAGTAAGTTTAATAAGGCTGTCTCTAAGAGGCATGTGACATCTGGCCCAGGAAGCAGTGCTCCCCTACAAGCCAGGTGATGTATTCTGACACCCTCCTCAGGGACCAGGCATTGGCCAAGTCCAAACCAAACTGCCAGCCTGGGATGAACCTGGAAGAGAATACAGAGGGAAAAGTACTGCTGACAGGCGACAAAGAATAAAAAAAAGGAAAGTTTTGTGGGAGCTGAGAGCTCAAAATGGGCTGAGAGGGCACTGGAGGGAGAGCAGAGCACAGAGGGAGAACCAAGCAGCCCAGCAGTGCCCACAGCTCACAGAGGAGCTCCAGACCAGGTGATGTGCAGGCTGCTCCACACCGGTGCCTCCAGGACAGAGGGCTGTGTCCACCAGCAGCCAAGGTCTCCGCCTGGAGCCCTGAGATGATTCTGCACACTGTGGGGGGGCAGTTTCAAGCACTTTTCAGCCACCACAAGGAAAACTTAACAGTATGGTTCTTCTCATGTTTACAATCCCAGTACCCAGTCTTTTTATGTTCTTGGCTTTCAGATAATTTTTTGTCAACATCTTTGTATTTTTGGCTTGTCTACTCACATCTTCATCAATTCATGGAAGCAAAAGCCTGTCCCCTATGTTTGAATTCAATTCAGAGTAAAAACCCTCCATCCAGGTTGGATTACTTACTAGTCTTGCATAAACCTTAGTTTTGGATGATGTTCCCATCATTGCAGCTATCTAATTCCCTAAAGAATACTTATTTCTTACATTTATTTTGAATTAAGGACATCTGTTTTACCTGCTAGCCTCCCAAGGTCTCTCACCAGAATAATATAACATGACCTTTCTGTCATTGTCCATTAGTACTAATATAATATTTACTGTAATTCAGTCACTGACATAACCTTAGATTTCCTTCTTTCCGCCACAACCTACTGGTTTGGGATACCTTCAGTCTTTATTTTATGGTCTGTTACACCTCCACAGCTTTTCTTTCTGCTCCTAAGATCCCTACTTCTTATCCAAAGTAACACCTTTGCTGATCTTATTGATTTTGCATTATCTTCCAATCCCGTGCACATGCTTACCTCTTCTCAGACAATATATAGTTTATCCTGTAAAAACTAAATCTTGTTATCCAGATTCTCAAGTCACGCAAACTCTTGGTAACCTTTCTGACCTCTGTCAGAAATTGTTTATTACACCACCTTGTTATGTAGTCCCCTTGGTGGATGCATACCTTGGATTTATTACTTAAAAATCTGCTCCATTCTTCCTGATCAGCAGAGGAAAACTCAGCTTATTTTTTTATAAATACTTCTCTTCCTCAATTAAACACATAAATCTCCCTCAGCTTGTTCCTTATTCATTTTTCATCAGCCTTTTATTAAAGGAAACATTTCCACAGTCAAAAGAACTCTTCAAATTAAAAATATTAATATTTTGTTGAAATTCTGTGGTTATTAGCAGTGTTTAGCAATAACAGGATACAACAAAGTACATTGGATCAATTTAATTTTCAAATCCAGCTGTGGAAGAGAACAATAGAGATAAAATAATGATTCCACACAATGGCTTGATGATAGTTTGCAAACGGACTGAAGTATTTAAATATTCAAGCCTGTGCCTTCTTACAAGTCATCAATGCCCTTGCAGTACCTGGAACCCATGCTGGCAATCTTATTGAAGTCCCTGTCCTTCAAAGAAGTCCATGAGTACTTCTTCATAATCTAGGAATAATGTTATTGCTGGGAAAGACAAAAAACAAGATCAGAGACAGAAACACATAGGAGCGTAGAGTCTTTCCTTTGGGGAGTGTTTCCACTTACTTAATGTTGGAACTAACTTTGTTCCAGGCTTTTGAAGAGAAATCCCGACTCAATCAATTTGTGGGAATTTTGCCACTGACTTCAATGGTGCAGCCCCTCCTGTTCACACAGACACAGATCAGAATCTGTGAGTTAGTAACCCAGAGGCATGACAACATTTTCTTATATATAAGCCAAGTTTTTCTCTTATTTCTACTTGACCCAAAAGACAACTGTGGATTCTCACCACAATAAACAAGAACTTGCTTTGGAGATTAGCATACATCTCCACATATTGCTTCTTTGCTTAAGGGAACTTTGTTTTGGATAAACTCTTTCTCAGCCCAGACAGGCATCTTTCCTTTTCTTTTTTTTTTTTAATAAGAAGTAAAATGCAAAAGCATTCTCTAGAATCAAAAAGTAGGTTGTTGACCATTAAACTAATGTAACCCCTGTTCTGAAGACTTCAACATGTTGCAAAACATTGAATACTTCAACTCTTAGTTTCAGCTACTCTTTGCTAATGGGGACATTTTACAGTAAATGTGAATCAATTAGGAGATGTATGCTTGTGTTAGCAAACCCTGAATTGGCCTTCATCTTCCCAAAGTCTTCTGTTTTGCCTACAGAAAATCGGTCCAGGTGAGAGGAAGTAATTAATTTACAGCTAAATGTTGACAAGTTTGAATCAATAACTTTCTTTCTCCAATCCCATTACATTTTGGCCAAACACCATACAAAAATTAGTCATTAACAAGAGCAGTCTAACATCAGTCACTTCCGAAAAACTTCCAGAGAGATCCTGGAAATGATTATAAAGAGCCACATACAAAAAAACTTTAAAAGGTTGTCTTCAGACTCCAGTTTTTTTTTAGTGTCTCTAATTTCTCTGCTCTACAATAGCTTCCTGTTCCATTACTCTGTTAAATGGTTCATCATATTGTGACAGGCAAGGGGTAAAAAGCTCTTCTGGTATGTACATTTAATCTAATGCTTCAGTGAGAAAAGGTATTTCATTTAGTAGGAAATTTCTTTACATCATTAGTTTTTTCTCGATTTTTTTATGGCTTATCCAATTAAATGTATATTGTGAGATTAAGATGCCTTATTCTGCCTTGTGCTAGGTGTAAATCTAGAGGGCTGATTCCTAAAAAGTAGACCCAAGTGTCAAAGTCAAGCAAGATAAATGCTTGGAGTATCTTAAAGCTCATTAGAAAGCCCATGATAACCCCATGGTAGCTGTCACCTGCTGCTGGTCTATTCTAGCAGTAAATTACTGTACGTGCCTAAAACCTTTGGCCAATTTGGTGCTGTAGGTCTTGATGACTGTGTGGACCAAAGCTAATCTCTGCACTCTGTGTTCACACCTCCCCAAACATGCAGAAAGCTTTCAATGACAAATCTTCACTAGCCAGCATGTTGGAAAAAAGTGGATGTCATTGTTATAGATAAAGATTCGGCAAAGCCAATTTCATAATTAATAACAAAAATTTATTTCACGATCACTAACAAAAATTTAAAGTCCGAAATTCCACAACTGCAACTCAGTCGAGAATAGCCACAATCAAGGAAACAGAGCGGGCCCCAGGATCTGGCTCTGGGTAACAGCGGCCTGGCCTGACAGCGTCAGATTCCCCCTCTGTTCACGCCAGTGTCTCGGTACGGTGGGTTTTCATACTTTTTGTTCTGCCTGGAGCAAAGTCTCTTTTGTTCCTTTACGTTGGTGTGCATATTCATACATACGGTCTCCTTTTCTGTGCTGGGCTGAACAGAAACTGTTTCTGGTAACCGACGATCACCGGTGGCGGTCGATCATGGCTCCGAGTATCGTCCAGGTGTCCCCTGAAAGATGGACGATCACCGTAGTGGCCCCGCTCTTTCGCTTGTAAAGGAAGGGGACCCATCTGCAGTTTCACCACCATATGAATTCATCCGTTCCTCAGCGGTGGTGCTGAGCAAAGCCTGCTTTTGGAAAGTGGTGAATTTCTGCGTTGAGACACCTATCTCCCATCCACTTAATGGCTTGGGTGTCTCCCGATTGCCAGTCCAAAAGCCATTCTCTCGTGGCAGCTGAGCCTGTTGAAATGCTAATTAGGTGCCCTTTTCAGCTCTCTGTCCGCATTCTGCAACCCGGTGAAGCAATTCTTACCAGCTTCAATTTTATATTTCTACATACCTAGTTTATCATATATATATTCCGAAAATACATTAATTACACCAACATATATCATATTATGGATGACAAAACTGAAATACACAACAAGAAAAATGTCATATGAGAAATAAGAGATTCTGAGACCTTGGTACCAACCATGCAGGATAAATAGTGAATACATTCTATGCAGTTACATCCTATGAAGAAGATTCAGTCCAGGTCAATTTTCACTTTGGTATACCAGGCTTTGAGGGAGAAAAGTAACAGGGGATTTCCCAGTTTAGGGATGGATGCTGCTGGCTATTGTCCGAAATTTTTGGTAAATATTCTGTTTTCCTCAGAAAAAATGAACTGCCTGGAATTGATAGTTGCAAGCATTTTTCCTGGTAATTGGCAGACAAGTCCGAAAGAAATATCTCTCCTGATCTCAAAAAACATAAGAAATAATTCCTAACTGAGCCTTGCCACTTGAACTTAAAGTGTCCCTAGACTGTATTTACAGGGTGTCTGGTTACAAGAATGTACACTAAAAAAATAAACACCTGCAATTTTAAAGGTCATCTGCACTGCTGCATTCATGGCTGTTGTTTTTGCTTCCAGAAAAACAAAACAAACTCTGTCTTTTTTTGACCAGTTCTAACACGATAGCCTGCAATAAAAAGAATTATACATTCTGACATACGCAAACAAACCCCCAAATTTTGTATATAATTACTTTAAAATTTTGCGAGTCTTCATTTTCAGTTGCACCCAAACTGTGAAATCTCTCTTGCTGATTGAAGAGGGCAGAGATGTTGACCTAGTAACAGAGTCTGGCAATCTATTTGTCCTTCTTTCCTATAATAAAAGCCCTTCTCCAAGACACATTGTCTGAGAAGAAACCAATCTCCTGTTTGACTTTGAGTGATCTAGGGATCGACTCATTAAAATGTCCGTTTTCCCCAGGGCCTGTATAGGCTTTCCCAATTAAACTGCAGCCAGTCAAAGCCCTCCCTTTTTTTGTTGCATTAGCTTTCAAGGAGTTAAAGGAAAGATAAGGACCACACCCTACACACATACTTAGATTTTAATGAATGTTAAATCTGCCTTTAAGGAATGTTAAACAGGTAGGAAGATCAAGTAAAGATTAATCAATTATAATGTCATCTCTCTATTTGATCACATTCACAAGCATCTACTCAAATTTTTAAGCAGCTGAGACAGACTCAAAGCCAACAGTCTCTCCACTTCAAATGTCTGGGACAGAAGTGATGCTGTCTGCCTCACTTGGAACACTACTCACTTCTTATCCTCATAACCCTTAAAGTATTTTATAGGCAACACGTGCCTATCATTTAATCTTTTGACAACATGGTCAATAATTACTATCACCATAAGTCTCAATCTACTTTCTCAACTCTCACCTAACCCTTTGAAAGCCTTTCCTGGGAGCCTAACTCATTCTCCTACTTTACCAGTGCTTACTTTATCTTTCCAGTCTTCAGGACAGTAACAGGACTTTCCCTGTCCTCTGCCCTTTTGGAGACATAATCACTGTAACACAGTTGTGTGAAAATCTGTCTTCCTATGTCGGTTTGAAATTTGCTGATTTTTTTTCCTCTTATTTCCTCTTGTGAAATACCACAACACTTTTCAATTAGAGTAGGTTCTTTTTGCAACTGCTATCAAAGCGCTGTTATCATAAAACATCTGTCCTAAATGTAAGAACATCTGTTTCCCAAACTCCTTCTTGGTCCCTAGACAGCTCATTTCTTTGATAGCTCTTCTTTCTAAAGGAAGCATATTTTTTTTAATGAACTTGGCTTTTAAATTTTTTCTTTTCATTTAACATGTTAAGCTAGGTCTTCACAATATTAAATTATGAGATTCTGTGCTTTTCTTGTCATTCTTTCTGTAGTACAATACTTACGCAAGTAATATCATTGTTTTAGTTTCTCTTATAAGAACAATTGGTCCTACACTGGTTTTTAAGTGGTGCCCAGGCAGGAAGGTGAAGAATCCTGGATTTCATCTTCTCTGAAATGCTGACACTGAGGTTATGAAAACAGTCTAAGGACCACCAGCCCTAGATACCATTCAAGTTCATTAGAAGGCAGCCATTTAGGTTCTGTAAACTCTTTTGCAATTTTTTAATTTCACATAAATATTGCTGAAACCAAGCATATCAGTACAGGTCTTCTAAATTACTCCCTGAATTTTGCAGTCCAGCCCTATGCAGAAGAGCAGAACCTTACAATTTATTTTGCCAAAATCGAAGGAAATTAAACACTCAGCAAGGTTGCAGCTGAACCCCGACTGAAAATATGGAGCTGACTTTGTATCATTGCTGCTGAGACATTGTCATGTTAAGTGGCAAATTATGCAATCACTATGTACAATCCTTTGTTACACACTATTTCTCCATTCAGATCCTGTGCAAGCACATAACTGCTACATTGTCAGAAAGGTTCTTAGCAGTTATTTCCTTTTTATTTAATTTGAGCTGTGACTACTTTGATCACGCCTTTTTACTCCGAATCACCGCAAGCAGCACCTTGGGGCAGTGTTGAGCACACCTTGGGTCAATCACTGTTTCACAGCCGTGTCATGTCTTGGAGCATGGCTTGTTTCCTGTGTGTCTCCGTCCCAATTACTGCCCCAGGCAGTAATTACAGCCTGCTCAGCTGGTGAGATCTGATTCCTTCACACACCATGTGCTTCCCACTGAGATCTCAACTGTGGCACGCTGGGCTGGATGGTACAGCCACGGTCACCTCAGGACTATCGGCACAAAGTCTGCGTGGCCACTAAATAAAGAGACAGGCACAATTTAGTGACCCAAAAAAAAAGAGGCTTTAATAGTCTAAACAAACAGCAGAAGGTGATCACAGTATAGGGTGCACCAGAAAAGGGGAGGGCTAGGGTAGAAACAGTAACTTGTACAGGATCGGATAGGGGTGGAGTCTCAGGGAAGGGTTCCAATCATAAACTGGGGTTAGGAATATTAAAATCAATGTGTCAAACTTGGGCAAATAACGGAACAGGGAACAAAGAACTTTCTAGCAGTCATTAACATAAGAACTCCCAGGGGGCAATGGAGTGGGTGAGTTTTTGCTCACCATAACTAAGGGGATTTCTTCCTCACCCTTAAGCTAAAGTCTTCAGCCTGCTCAACCCCAACATTCAGTCTTAAAAAGCGCCATTCATCCACCTGCCTAGTCCATTGAATAAGTGAGATGCGTCAAACCAGATTCCTTCTGGACTTAAATCAGCACTGCTTTAGGGAGATATATTCAACCTCACTAAGTAAGGAATGGGGCAGGAAGCAGGTAAAAATAAAAAAGATGTTGTCTGCAGAAATAGCCTTCAAATATTCATGAGGGTTTCTGATATGGGCTCCTCTTTCAATTGAGTAAACCCTGAAACCTGCCCTGAGATCCTGCGGTTTGCCAGATCCTTCACACAGATAAGGAAAATAGCCAGATTCTTGCCCTTTTAGTATTATTTTTCATTATTGAAGGTGAAAGGAAACTGAAAACAGCTTGTCCTGTGTGGTTTCTGAAATAATAGCAGTGTGATTCATGAGTGACTTGGAGCTTTGAGGAACTTAAAATTGGGTTAGACAGTCAATTCCCTGACTCTACGAGCTCAGTGCTTTCTATTGAAGTACCCAGGAGTAACAACACTGGCTTCAAAAAAATTGCACAGCCCAAATCAGTAGCAGCAGTATTATAACGGAACAAGCTGGACAAAAGTGTTTAAATGAGCTTTGGGGTTTTCAGTTTCACCCTGAAGTACTTTTGTGCCACTACATTTGCCCTACTTTTCTTACTTCAGCAGTTTCTGGAGATGATCCATAGAACTCGTTTTGCTGTCAGTCAGTTTTCAGCAAGCAGGAGGATCTGTTGTTGAACTTCCCATATATTACCGTAGTTAGCAGTACACTTCTTTTTTAGGATTAAGGAAATTGCCTGTGTTCCTCTGAGACTGCAAGTTAACACTTCTTTGTAAATGAGAGTGAAAAAATGTAAACACCTCAAGAATTCACAGCAGCACTGACCTATGAGAATTAATACCAAGGTGGCTTGTGCCTCTCTTTCATGCTGGCAGTTTTCTGAAAGGCTGGTAAAAATGATCTGTTGATCTGTTCCTTTATGGGTATTTCTAGAGAACTTGCTACCATAAGTGCATGAGCACTCAAATTTTCCTTCTGTAAGAGAAATGGATCCCAAGGCCAAAAAAAAGGAGAAATTGAAGAAATAAATCAGGCAATGTAGAAAGGATAAATCAGGTGGGATCCCTCTAGGTGATGTCCAGAATCTTGATTTCAGTCTTGTAGAGCAAAGAAGGAAAGAAAGCACAGGGTCCATTGTCAGCTGTAACTATTGACAGTGTGGGTCTTAGACCTGACTCATCACTTGCATTCCCTCTATAGCCTGGAGAGCAGCACCTGTTCTTAGACTACAAGCATCTGTTTCTCTCCACTGTCCCTGATACAAGGTTCAATATTTAGTCCTGTCAGAGCATCAAAAAATGTCACTCAGCAGCCCTCTCTTCATAGATACATCTTTAGTTTTTAGGCACTGAGGTTTCCAACACTGAAAGCATCTCTGTCTTAGCAGCACTGAGCATCTTGGCTTGCCTGCTAAGCCTGAATTATTCCCACATCTACAGACTAGACATTCCCTTCCCAGCTGTGCATCCAGCACTCAGTGTAGTAGGTTTTCTAACAGTATCTTTAGGGCATCAAACATTCAAGGCTAGCCCTAAGAAGATGAGTGTGGAAGCTCTCAGTTCAGTCGAAGAGACAACAGAGGATTCTCCCAGGCTCTGGCCTGGGAAAGTTAGGAGAAAGAACTCAAACAATTATTATCTCTCTTTCTGTTCATGTTGTTTATAGATATGTTCTACCACAATGTGCTATTCATAGGCACCGATAGTGTGAAAGGTTTTGACTTTGAGACCAATCGTGTTTCACCTTAGCGATCCTGGTTATAAAAAGGATGCTACTTCACTAATAAACGCTTGTCCTGGTTTAGGACAAATTAGGCCTGCTGATCCAGCCTTTTATTCATTTCTAATGCTGGAGATCACATAATTTGAAATACTCAGAATTTATTCATCAGATGTTTTGTTTTCAATTGAATCCTGCAGACACAAAAACAATGTACAGTGAAGGAGGCAGGTTCCTGAAGGCAGACACACAATATGTAAAAGCATATCATAGAATCAACAGGCCAAACTTTTCAAAACAAGCATGTGAAATAAGGCTTTTAAATTCAGATTTCTGCACCAGAGTCTCAACTACAACAAACCAGACCTTACTTTGCCATGCCTTTCTTTGAAGGTCTTCCTTTTTAGAATCATAGAACGATTTAGGTTGGGAAAAAACCTTAAGATCTTTGAGTCCCACCTTTAACCCAACACTGCCAAGTTCATCACTAAACCAAGTCCCTAAATGCCACATCTACACATCTTTTAAATGCCTCCAGGGGTGGGAAAGATATCACTCCTGTGGGCGGTTTGTTCCAATGCCTGACCACGCTTACAGTGAAGAAATTTTTCTTACTATCCAACCTAAACCTTGCTACAACCTCCCTTCAAGTAGCTGTAGAAAGCAATAAGGTCTCCCCTGAGCCTCCTTTTCTTCAGCCTAAACAACCTCAGGACATTCAGCCACTCCTCATAAGACCTATTCTCTTTAGGTGTGTGGATTGGCATTGAACAGCCTAACATCAATTATCCATCTGAAGAAACAACTCTTGACCTCACTGTGTTCTAAACAGAGATTTGGCAACTAGGAGCAGGTAAAGAATGCAGTGGTTTTGAGACATAATGACACTTTTAGGAACAAAGCTCTGTGGTGTCATAGGAAAAAGAAAGAGAGGGTGTCATTGGCATTTTGGCAAATGCAGCTCCATCATGAAATTTTGCTTCTTGTAGCAAAAAATTAGGTTTTGAGAGGCAGCTAAAGCAGCCATTCTTACCACATTATGCAAATATATAATGTGATTAGAAGGGTAGTTTTCAGTATATATGCAATATATGAGCTGTGCTGAATATATATGTATATATACACACACCTGAACTAAAATCTGACACAGCTGAGTAGCTCTACATGGAAAAAATTAGGTGGAATAGACTCTATCTTTTCTTGTGACAAGTCAGTAGAAAAAAAAGCAACTCTGCCTCTCCACCCAGGCTGCCATGGTCTCCATTAAGGGTCCAACTGCTGCTGGAAGCTGTGTGGTACTTATAAGAAGCAAAAATTTGCCCTTGAATGGGATCTGGGTTTGTTATTAAAGGCTGAATATCAGCTGTTCCTTTCCACTCATACCCTTTGAGCTGCAAGGCTCCCCTGCTTTCACCCAATGCATGGACCACAAAGAGTGGGAGATTGTGTATAGATTAAACAGCCTCTCCACATATAGGCTCTCAAAATGACTGAAGAGATTTCTGCCCTTCCTCCCCATCACTCCTTTTCCTGGCTGGGGACCTATAATCATTCTGATTTATTAATTCAAACTAAAGAAAATCTTGTCCATAATTTGCAAGGTCCGGATATTGAAACAAACAATATTTTTAATGAATCCCTAAAGTTTCTTCAGTTCCTCTTAGCTGCATAAAAATAACTATATTACAAACCCCTTGTGAATCAAAAATAGAGCATTTTGCCAGATCATACACAGTATCAGGAAGAACAGTCAAAATAACTGACAACCCAAATTGCAGCCTGAATATCTACAAGCAAAAAAACTCATACAATACAGACATTGAAGAAGCCATAATCAGGCTTACAAGTAAATTATTTCCAAGCCAAAAACAAGTAAAAGTTGATACGTTCTAAATTAGCCAGTCAGCTCCAGTCCTCGCAGGAACCTTTTTTGTTCATTGTCTTGCGCTCCCTCTGACAGAAGATTGATATATGTTACAAGAGGTATTGCAGTGATTTTACTATCAAATAACATGTGTGGACAAAATTGCCTGTACACTGTGGTGGCAAAAGCTCAGTCTGACAAGGACCTCTAGGGCAGCAAGAATATTATCGTTGTCACCTGGCCAAGTTTTCACAGAACAGCAGTTCATTTCTCTCTGTAGTTTTTATCTAAAGCCATGTATGAGCACCATTTGTGAGCTGGCTTTAGAGAAAACAAGGTATGCATGAGAAGGGCTGTCTGCTTTATGTTTCAATAACAGCTTAAATTTCCAGCATCTTAGCATCTATTCCTTCTAAGCCTCAGAATATTGCAGAGATTAAAAAAAACCACAAAATCTTAGATGGAAGCACTATCATATTTTGAAAGCTCTGACAACAGAATTAAAATTTATCAGCTTCTCTTTGACTCAGTGTCAATGAGTACCAGGTACAAAAACTTTTGAAACAATCCTATTTAGAGCCAATATTTTAGGCCCATTTTGGTTGCATAGCATAACAGCACTTCTTGACTTAGCATTGAAATAAAGGTTATGTTGTAATATGAATACATATAGAGTAAATTCTATCATTGAATCAAATATGCTTGCATGATTAGTGAAAATATCTAAATCTCTGTCTAATCATGACATTAAAACACATGATCATAAAATCCTGATTGTTATTTACACCATTAGGATTATGTTAAACAAGACAACAAACATCCACTACCACAGAGGTATTGCATGTCAGTGTTATTAAAACCATAATATGAACTATGTTTCCTAATAAATTGCATCCAATAAAATCCCCTGATAATAAGAGTATTATTAAAATAATATTAGTGTTAAAGCAAGAACTGGCACAGATGCCTAATCCTCTTTTATCCAATATGAAACAGAGGTTCAGTGACACAGCATGCAGCTCCTCTGACACAGCTTAGCACAAAATTGGTAGGGAATCCCTGTTTTGCCATGTCTTACCATCACAGCTGTATTATCCCAGTGTAAAGCAGAGCTTACAGGTGATGGTATTGATTGTTACCATCCTTGAGCCTTTGCCAGGACAAGAGAACAAGATCTGAGTAAGATCTGGCTCTCTTGAGTTGCTATTTCTTTCTGCACATTTCTGTCACACGTAGGAGTTTAGTCATGAGAAGTTCTCTGCCTTTCTGATGACTTCTTCCCCTTTACCTGGACTTGTTCTTTGTTAGGCTTCCTGCATATCACCAAAATCAATCCAGTAAGTGAACACTGCTGGCTATATGGCAGTGGTAATTCTGATACATTTGGTATATCCAAGAATAAAGTACATGCAGCAGATTAGGAGTGTTTAAACTTTGCTTGCCTACCTTCCCCCTCCCTTCCTGCTGCTTCTCAGAATGCTTCTGTTGAACATCTCATTCTCTTCATCATAGAAATTATCTCTAAGAACTTCATTAAATGGTGTCCCCAGATGTCACTGGTCCAATGATACGAGGAGACCCAACGGCCTAAGCCCTCCTCTTTCCCTTCCCTGAAGTGGAACTGTCTCAGTGCTTCTCACACCTTCTCCAGGTGGCACCCAGCCCTGAGGTAATCATACAGCACCAATCCTGCATTTTTTGTCAGAGGAATTGTTTTAGAGAGACTGAAGTTATCTTTTTTTAATTAAATTAATATATCAAGTATATTTTTAAAACAACAAACAAATAAATAATATACATGGGCATCTAAGTTTAGGACACATAGATTCAAGACGGTTTATATTAATGCCAAAAAATCAAAGCACTCTAGAACAGTTACACTATAGTTGGGAAATAATTTATGGATGCATTAATGCAGAAGTTTAATCCACTTCTGTGCTGGGAAACCCACTACACTAACATAGAAGAGGTTCTTCCATTGGGAAAAAATAATCTATTTCTAAACAAGATCCCCTAGCTACAAATCCGTGGTGGGAGAAAGATTTTAAATAAATCCCTGGTATAGGATGTTTTGCCTCAAACATATTTTCTTGAAACAATCATTTTATAGCTAAATAATTTGTCTGAAAAACATTACTTGTGGGGTTGATTTTTCTTGTGTCTGTGTGTTTTACTGTGTAATATGCTAACAATCAGTTCCATATGGTCTCCAGATACTCAATGATTTAAGGTTTCTGGAGTTTTCTATTTTACTTCCCTGCATACATACAAAAACACACTATAACATGCATATTTTTCTATCCCCTAAAATCATGTGGGGAATTACATTCTACTATTAAGTACCATCATATCTTACATAGACAAGTATCAGAAATAGATAAATGTTCAGTATCAGATATAAATACTAAACAATTTTCTGCAGCTCATTTAAAGTATAACACAGTCAAGGTGAAAATTTCTATGCATTTATAATCTCCTTATACTTCCAGCTAAATTAAGCTGTCTCACATGCTATAGTACAGAAAAAGCAGAGAAAGGAAGAAAGTTTTACACTGTGAGGTTGCATCTGCAAACATGCCTTTTTGTTTGACACAGGAATATGCTTTTTAAGTCACCATGCAGAGAGAGGCCGTTTGTGAGAATCTTTCAGAGAGCCAAGTCAGCAAGTCTGGGGCTACCTGGTGCACTGAGTAAACCCTCACATGGAGATAAAGCAGACTGTAGTGGGCAGAGAGGTGAGAGGGGAACCTCAGGTTTGCTCTACCATTGCCACTAGTTTTAAAAAGAGTGCTATATTCCAGCAGGGAGATTTTGACACTCTCAAAGGACTGTTCAGCCCACCCTAAAACTGATCTAAGTGGGACTGCTGGAAAAGGGCTCTTTCTCACCCCACATCTCCAGGGAAACACATTTGGTGGTTTTGCCTATAGAATGATTTGTTGTAAACTAGGGACTAAACTTTCAGCTGCTGCTCCTCAAGGAGATGTTAGGGAGCCCATCTGCCTCCCTGCCAACTAAAGAACAAAGCAGAGTGCTGGGTCTGGCTGGGGCAGCAACTCACCACCAACAGGGTGACCCATGGCAGTACAATTAGGGGCTCTTTCCCCACATCAGAAATGTTTTTTCTTCTTTCTTTATTTTCAAGCTGACTCCTTCTTTGTTCAAAAAGTAATCAAAGTCTTTGTAATTGCCCAGCTACTGTTTAATCTAGCTGACATTCATTGTCTTTAGTGTTAACATATTTGGGCAATCCGTCACAGATTTCTATACTTGATCAATGCACACACTGTGTGCACTTCCAGTCTTAGCAAGGATTTTTATCCAGGACATTCAGCAAGGCTGGGCCATGTGAGCTCCCTCTCAGTCATCCTCTCTAGTCATCTTCCCAAATTTCTCTTCCCAATCTTCTTCAGCAAGCTTCTTTTAATTCAGAATTTAAGATATTTCCTATGAAGGCAGACCAAGAGGTCTTCTAGCCCAGTGACAACAGGACATGGTGTTTCAAAGTGCATTCTTAGTAATTTTTCCCAGTCTCAGAGACTTATGAAATTTTTTTCTGAGCCTTTTCTGATTTCCTAATGCCAGGTTTAGGCTGCAGAGGCTTGAAAGTGGCTTTCAAGCAATGTTGCACAGCACCTGTGCAAGTCACTCAGCTACACCATTCTCCAAGTGTAAGATTCAAATAATTTTTCTTGAAATCTTGATTGTGACAGATCAGTAAACACAAAGGAATACAAAGTTAGGTGGATAAACATGTCCCAGTATATTAACTCATTAATCTAGTATGGCTGAGATATTTATGACCCAGTGACACAAAACTGCATTGTCAGTGAACATGCTGAGAAAGTGAAGAACTGGTGCTGAATCAATGTAAGTGCTGCTGAATCAGCCTTCAAGGAGTTCAGCACATTGCATCATCCTTGATGATCAAAGAAAGTGAGGGGAGCTAACAAGCAGCCAGCACTGCCACCATCCCACACACATAAACCCTCCCACCACACACCACAGAGCACTACTGAGCAGACAGATAATATTCCATGGGAAACAAGAAGTTTCTGCTCACCACAGGCAGCACTGTGATTAGTGGTAGTATCAGAAGAATCCCTGCCAGCAGATGAACTCCTAGTCTATATTCTTTCCTAAGTAGATTTTTTAAGTACCACTTAAACAAACAAACCACTGTTCCTGGTTTGTCATATGAATAAGGGGAAATACTTCAAATATTATGCACACCAACTTCATTCCTGGGATTGCATTTAAATGCATCCTAGCTTTGATGGCCACTTTTCTGTTCACCCACATCCGTACCATTATCAATCAGAGGTTTTCTGCCCTACAAACTTCCTTTCCCAGATTCTGAGCAGGCAGCAGACTAGACCTAAAGCCTGTGCTGAACAGCATGGTCTCCAAATTAAGCTCTGTCAATGATTTGAATGACAGACTTCAATGTAGTGCCTTGAGTCCCCCCACAACCGCATAATTGGCTAAAAGCTCAGTGGGGTTTGAAAAACTGGAATTCATTGTTTCTCAGGTAATGTACTCTTGGTTCCACCCTGATCACTGTTACTCATGTTCCAAATGCTGAAAGAAAGCAAAAACCTTTCCCCAGATAAAATAACCAGGGTAAATTTTTACTTATGACTAGATACACACTCTAAGTGCCAAAATTTGAAGCCAGTGCCACAGAGAAAAATGCTGTTCCAAATAGAGTTACAGTTACCAGATTCTCTGAATAAATAACAATGGAACAATAAACTGCCAGGCAGCAGCTAATCAGCACTTGGGAAAGCCTCCATTCCCAGAAATATCACATGGGTGGCTACAGGTGTAGTTATGGAAAGAGCTGCTTCAAGTATTATCATTGCAAACCCCAGAAAACCTCCAGGCATGCAAACACACTGCAAAGCTCCTATAAACAAGACAAGCAGAATAAGGAGTGAGAAAGGAAAAACAACTCAGGAGTTGTAGTAATTTTCCCAAGAACCAAGAATAAAATATAAATCTTCCACATTCCATACTAAAGCCTTTTCCACTTTCCACTAGGATCTTGCTGTTTGCTGCTTTTTAAATTCTAAAGCCCAGCCTTAGTGTGAATTTCTGGAAAAGGGCTGATTTTTCTTTTGTGTTACTAGAACCCAGTGAAGTATGTCCTATTATCACTTCCTGACCTGAGACCAAGACCTGAGACCCCTCAGCTTGGCATAAGAAAATTAATACACTCAAAGATTTTTAAGTGGGATACTTGCCAATTCCTTCTTGACAGGGAGGAGTAAAAATAGCAAATAATTCTCATAACCCATGTATCCTAAAGTATTGCTGGATTCTCTCAAATCTCCAGCCATAATTAGCATGATTAATTGCAGTGGCAAGAACAGCAGGTCTTCCTCACCAAATCTTCATGACAACGTTTTGTTAGTGTGTGAGAATGGAGTGAAGTACCAGCTGTTTATAGAAGAGTGACCATTCTTGTGCACATGTTCCAGCTGGGACCACACAATAAAGTTAAAACATGAAAGAACTCAACGTTTTTGTCTATTTCCACATATGCTTTGTGTGTAACTTCACTCATTGTCTCTCCATATGTATATATAATACCTTTGGCCCTATTTCTCTTCTGCACACAGCTGTATGATTTTAACTCACACCACTAATTGGAGAAGATTACTGATAGAAGTATTTTTATATACTTACCTTTTTATTACTAGGAAAGGAAAAGAGAAAATATCAAGAGTCCTCATTTACTCAAATGTTTGATTTCAGTTGTCCTGGTCACTGAGTCCTTAATAAGGTTCCCTTGCCTCTGATGGACAGCTTGAGACCTGAGTTCAACCCTCAGTATGGACTTCATGCACTTCATGACAAATATATTTAAAATCTGCTCTGTTTCAAAATTCTCCCTTCTTCTGTGCCTTGACAGTTCCAAGGAAAGGAGGAATATGTAATAAACAGACACCATTTCAGTGAAATATTTGGTCAGTTATGCTAGAAGTCCAAAAGGTATATAGCAGCCATCTACTGCTCTCATCACCAGAAGTGAGGAGCTGGTACCCCAAACAGAATTTCAGTTTCTGCCAGATCCAGAGCCCTCCACACCACCTGGGCAACAGGTTGTGCAACCCACCGACTACATCCCACTGGCCTCCTGTGGCCCTTGAAGCCTCTTCACTGTGTCTTCAAATGGAAAGTGTCTACTCCACATTATGGTGTTGGCAGCTCACTCTTCTTGTGGGATGGTGCATGGGGGTCTCTCAGAAATGGACAGAAGTAATTTCCCTAATTGTCAACAGTGCAGAGAGACTGGAAAAGCCAAGGATAAACAAGGAGAGGGAAGGATGCAGTCAACACAGTCAAATTCCTTCAACACTAGTGGGTGAAGCCTATCCCTGGCCTTACTACATGTGCAGTAGTAAACTTAAACCAGGCAGGGAACAGGTTTGAGTGATATCTCATGACCACCTCTACCATCAACTCCAAATAACAGTGCTGGCAACAATGGAGAATTCATCCCAGTATGCATCTTTGACCCACCTCATTTAATGGGAAGAGTTTAGACATATGTTCATGAGTCATACTGTGAGGATATGCCCAGGTCAGAGAACAGTCCTGACTTATTGTCTTTAGTAGCATAGGTGTGGCCAAAGGGTGAGAACACTGCATTCCTATCTCTATTTTTCTTGTAGCCTGCATCTAAAATATATTTGAAGGATTGCATCTCTTGCTCTTCACAGAGCACATCATAAAAACACACTAAAATAATTGTCTTCAAATCTGTTCTGGAAGTGTATTTGGGATTAAAAGCTTGTTTGCAGAATCACTGGACAGTCAGATTCAGTTGCAGCATTGGCATCGTTTGTTCCCTTGAGAGCCCATGCACTCCCCAGCACATTGCATGTCCACCAACACCACATGTGCAACTCACAGTGCCTCACTAGCAGCTACAGCTGAGACACTTGGATGTTGCAGTCAGAGGTCCACTGAGAAGCTGACAAGGAGGGAGAAGTAGATCTTGACCATTTAAAGGGTCTGCTAAATCAGTGTTGAACACATGAGTGCTCTTCTGTATCTCATACGCCTCCATGTGGCATTCAAAATGCAGATTATCTTTTCTGCTTCAGAAATGAAAGCTTCAGTAATCAGCAAGTCATTATTTGAATAGGCATGAGATGAATTCCTGCAGCTGACTTTTCGAATCTCTAATTTCCTCCTTGGTAGCTTTATAAATGATAGTGAGTCTGAAATGGATAGGTACCCTTCCTTGGAGGTTATTAAAGTAAATATAGCATTAACTGGATTTGGTCCCAGTGGAAGTGTACTTTGATCTCCAGTCTAGGTAATATTTCTCTTCCTCTCTTCAGATGTACTCTATCTGCTCTCTTTAGAAGTTACAATTGCAAGACCATCAGTTATTTAAAAGGCCTGCCATGGCAGGATTTTGAAAGCAGAATCCAATGCAAAAGCTGTCTTTCTGAGGCTGAAGCTACACAACACCCACAACTTTTTATTACACTAAGCACTGAAGATTTTCAAGAAAAAGATGTTATACCCCCTCAGTCTAGATACCCTTTATCTACTCCTTCCTGGAAAAACAAGATTCATGACTCCGAAGTGAGCACAAAGGAAAATGAAGCGCTGAGAAAGATTGAAGGCTTTCAGTTTCAAAAAGAGGCAGTATAATGCTGTGTTCACAAAAATATTTGGTATTTGTGAGCTAACCTTCACTAAAGATTAAATGATTCTCATTAAATTAAGCAGTGTTCAGTGTTGGACATGAGGTTGATTGAAAGGTTAGGATTCAGCACCTCCCTACTACTACCTCTATCCACAGACCATTCCTTCTCACATGAGCATCATGTTTCCTTGCATTTAGTTTGTCTCATTGAGTCCCCTCTCAGTATTTTCCTACCACTTGCATGATCACAGATTTCAAATCTTCCCTAAGTGCATATGATCTTAAAATCTGGTTTTCATAATGAAGGGAACTCAAAATGTTTCAAAAACACATCATAGTACTATGTCAGTTCCTCCCTAGGACAGTGATTCTTTCTGACTTCCTAAACACGGTGGAAGAACAAATTCATGACACAACATGTATGGAAATCAGCAAGCTGATGGATCCAGGAAAACAACTCATGGTGATGCCTTAAAATTTTAGCCTTCAAATTTTTCAAATCCTATGGTGCATTAGTGCATAATTCTAAACTTCATATAATGTGTTAACTACTGCCTTCACACTTTGGTCAGACAAAACAATTCCTCTGGGCCTGGAACCCAAGTACACCCTACAGCCTCAGGCCCCAAAAAGTATAAACAAAAGTGAGTTAGGGGGGATTGAACTGGGGGAATATGACTTCATAACCTGAACTGGTAATTGGAGAATTAATCCCTGATATGCAAATAGACCAAACTTATATCTGTCTGAAAATTTTGTGACTGTCACCCATCTTGGGTGTAGCCTCTGGGAGGCTTTTGACTGCCCAAGTGTATCAATTGAAGGCCTTTAATAAATATCTACTTTATTATCTTAACTTTGTCTAGCCTCTGTTCTAGGTAGCTACTCCAAGGCATCAATGGAAAGGCTTCTACATCTCATGAGTGTTTTAATGACCAGCTAAAATCAGTCAAGATACTTTCACCTTTTTCCATTTATCTCCCTGGGTGAAAAAGCCACAGATGTCTATCAAGGAACATGATATGATGTTCAGCCAAATCATACAACACTAACATTCAGTTTGAGCCAGAAGGATGATGTGTCACATGTGCACAGCAGGAAAAAGAACTTTCCCCAAATCTTCCGTGTGAAATTTTGTGCCCAGAGTTTAGAATAATTGCATTTCACAATGCTGCATCTCTGAGTGTCTCTGACTGGCAACAGATGATGTGAATTAAACAGTAGATTACGTCAACACTGCCAGATGTTATGCTAACCATGGCTCCTTCCCTTTGAGGAAACTTTGTGTCATGAAACTCCTGACTTGCTTATTAAAACAGTGATGAATACATAGCCAAGCTACATACCTTGGGTCAGGAGTTTGAATTTTCTCTTCATCCAGAAGGACTGCAGATGTAAGTGGAGAAGAATATATGGAGTTTTCCACACTAGAAGAATGGTGAATTCCCAAAAAGTATCTTGACAACAGCCAGGTCAGGTGATATGGGAAGGTTGTTGCAATCAGACTGACTCGTCCTGCCTCTGAATTTCCATTTGCTACTGCTTTTGTTTATCTGAAATTGACCATTGTGAGAAATTTTAAGGTATTTAATATACTGTCCATTTTCTTCTCTTTCTCTATGGTGCCTTGCACGTGAGAGGGGGGAGTGTCTACTTGCACCAAGGTTCAAATTATTACAGTATTTCTATTCTTTGACACCAGTGGAGAAGCAAGGAAAGGAAATTTCCTCTCCACAAACAGCATGCACAAGATCTGTCTAGTAAAGAAAAATAGGATCCCAATACCCAGCTGGTGATGCCCTCCATGGCAGCACTTTCCCAGTGGTGCTCCATGAACTTACCCCGTCTGGCCTAGTCTGTGAAGCAAAACAGAGCCCGCAAAGGAGACAAAGTTAAATCTGGAATGCATTTAGGCAGCATTATAGAAAGGAACTAAGCACAGCTGAAATGTAATGAGCACTCCAGAAAACCAGCCCAACAGCATTGATTAATTGCACTCAGCCTTTTTAAAATGAGATCTTCAGAAAATCAGATCATCTCCAAATGGAGAGAAAACAACCAGCAATGAATAAAACAGCCAAGACAGTAGTAAGCTAGCTTCTAAAAACTGTTGGGATTTGAAAGAATGATACATTAACTCTGCTATTTAAGTGATTAATTTAACTATGGCTCCCCATGGGTCTGATCCAAAGCTGACAGTCATCATCTAGAAATAAAGGCCTGTAGCTCCACTCTGAACTGGTGTGCCTTTGTGTAGTGAGCTCTGCTGTGTATGTGCCCCATAAATTACATCTGCACAGTTTTCCTACTAGCAAGGATGAGAAACATTACCAAGGCTGAAGCTTTGAGGAAGAAAAAAATGTTGCTTATGGCTGTTCCATTGATATAGCAAGATGCAACAGGGTAAAAGCTAAGTCAAAAAAATTTAGACTAAATCTCTGGGAAAAAAATCATCAAATAGTATGTGTCAGACTGTTAAATATCCTTCCTAGACCAGAGAGGAAAAATTCCCTAAGTATTAAGAACCAAATTAGGCAAGAAATTTGCCCAAATGCTGCAAACAGTCTTCTCAATGGAGTAAGTGCTCTGAAGGGGTGCTTTGCATCAAACTTTTGTGATGTGGTTATTTATATATAACCCATCTCCCAGATGGTCCCTCAAGAGAAACACACATCTTCTCCATGGACTGCTGTCACCTCTAATTTTGGAGGCCAGTTTCAAGAATTTGCCTTCCCTGCACACCACCTTACAGCACAGAGGTGACAATCTGCTGCTGCCCCTTTGCTGCTGCTTAGAGTGGTGAGCTCTGAGAAGCCCTGCAGCTCCCTCATTACCATGTGCACACACACACACACACCATTGACTCATTAGCTAAGGTGCCATGCTGCCACACTAAAGCCTCACAACCTTTTCCAGCACTAGTAGCCCATCTCAAGCCAACTTTGGCACCCAAGCAGCACACTCCCCTTTGCTGGTGCACTGGTAGAGGATGGAATAGTTATTTTTCTTCATAGTAGCTCATATGGTGCTATGTTTTAGATTTGTGCTTGAAAGCAGCGTTGATGACACCCTGATGTTTTTGTTATTGCTGAGCAGGGCTTGCACAGCATCAAGGCCTTTTCTGCTTCTCATGCTGCCCTGACAGTGAGGAGGCTGAGGGTACAGCAGGAGCTGGGAGGGAACACAGCCAAGACAGCTGACCCAGCTGACCAAAAGGATATTTCATACCATACAGTGCCGTGCTCAGCATCTAAACCTGGGGAAAGAGGGAGGAAAAAGGCAGTGTTTAAAGGTATGGTATTTTGTCTTCCCAAGTAACCATCGCACATGATGAAGACCTACCTTCCTAGAAATGGCTAAACATCATTCTTCAGGTGGGAAGTGTCAAAAGAATACCTTGGTTTACTTTGCATTGCTTACTTGGATGCTCAGTTTTTGCTTTACTTGTTAAATTTCTTTATCTTAACCCATGAATTTTCTTACTTTTACCCTCTCAATTCTCTCCCCCAGCACATTGAGGGAAAAATAAGCAAGCAACTCTGTGGGGCTGAGTGGTCTACCAGCAGTAAAACCCAATAACTGGTTGGTCTGGCCTGCCCCAGAAAGGATGTCATTCCACCCAATGAGCAGAGTCCCCATCAGTGTCCCTAATGAACATTGCAGGAAATGAAAGAATATGGGGAAATTTGTTTTTTGGGAGAATACCAATTTTAAAATAAAAAGCAGATTATAAACTTCAAACACATGTGACAAGCTTTGTGAGAACAGGAAATCTTGGTAATGACCATGGGTTGAAACTTCTATGTCACACAGACACCGTAGATTACAAAAGAGGCAGCACAACAAAGTAACACAGCAAGAGCCTTTTGGGGCCATTTCCTTGCTTATCCATGTATCATGGAGCCCACATTTCCTGTAATCAACATTAGGCACACAACTATAGTGCTTATGTCAGCCTGAAAAAGAGAAGGCTTTCGGGTGACCTAATTGCAGCCTTCCAGTACTTACAAGAAACATGGAGAGACACTGTTTATAAGGGCATGCAGTCACAGGACACGGGGAATGCCTTTACTCTGGAAGATAGTAGGTTTAGGTTAGATATTAGGAAGAAATATCTTCACCCTTAGAACTGTGAGGCACTAGAGCACGTTGCCCAGAGTAGTTGTGGGTGCCCCATCTCTGGAAGTTTTCAAAGCCAGGTTGGATGGGGCTCTGAAAAACCTGGTATAGTGGAAGGTGTCTCTGGTGATGGCAGAGGGCTTAGAACTAGAATCTTTGTGGTCCCTTCCAACCCATGACATTTCTTTGATTCTGTGGTACTTTCCTTCTGTAGTTACAGGAAAAGAGGCACCTTCAGAAGGAAAGTCATGCAATAGCAATCACCAAAGGCTATTGTCACTCTCCCTCTACTTATATGTCAATTTAGTATGTTAACTGGGGCATTACAACAGATATTTCAAGTTAGATGGCCAAAAGCAGAACAGGAGGGCCAGGTAGGCTACTGTAGACATTTAAGATGGTGAATTCAAAAGAAAGAACTGTCCTTAGACCACTGAAATGTGCTAAATATCTGTCAAAGTGAAGAAATATTCATGACCATTTTATTAGGAACCTGCCATCATGGTTAAACCAGTGTTAACCCACTACAACTCTCCAAAATGGATCACTTATGGTGGATATAATATAGGAACCACAGCTACAGAATGTGCAACTCTTTTGGACTTTGGGCCCATCAAGAGGATGTATGGAGCTCTTCATATGCTGATGGAGATCACAGCTTCCACTGCCTTCAGAACAAGGAAGACTAGTTTGGTCTTCTACAACTCACCTGCAAATTGGTCGTCAACATGGACTCACCATGTGTTCCTTGTGTTGGAGGTCCCAGAGCTGGACACAGTACTACAGGTGGGATATCACGAGAGCAGAATAGAGGGGGAGAATCACCTCCTTCAACCATGATTGTTGGCTATGAATCTTTCAATGCAGGGTGCAGTTGCCTTTCTGGGCTGCAGGCATGCATTGTCACTTCCTCCCATTCCCTATGGGCAGCTCCCACAGAGCCCTACTTGCTCTGGTTTCAGCAGGTTTGCTAAAACATTGCTCTGGGATTTCCAGCTCATGCTCTGCATTGCATCAGCAGACTCTACTCAAAACAACCAGCTTATTCTGCTTTCCCTCCTGGGAATCACTCAGTGGGTATATGAGGGTCTCACGGCCAGACAATTTATCACTGAAATGCAGTATCCCATAATCATGCCAGCAGTAGAGTGAAACTATGATATATAACTGTTGAAAAGACTCAGAGCTTCATCTCACTCCATTGGGTGAGAATCAATTCAAAGACTGTAAGCAATCAACATGTGGCATTGTTCTAATAAATATTCAAAATGACAACCATAAGGCCCAGCCAATGCCAGGAAAGCAAATGTCCATACAAATTTTCTGTGGTAAGCACTTTCCACACTTTATACATCCCTAGAGTCTACTGTTGTCATTACTTCATGTTTCAGTTATTTTGAGTTTTTCCACTTCTATATACTTCTTCACTAAATCCCTGTGATTCACTAAAGCCCTGTGAACACATCTATCCACTGCACAACTTAAAGGGATGTCTAAGGCATAGATCCTCTGCACACTATAATATGGGAGCAGCACCACAGGTTCATTCCTATTAGAGCACAGGCATTTTGCAGAAGAATGTTTCTAGTTGTGTAGGACTGCAGAAGCATTTTCCACTCTTTTTTCTTCCAGTAATACCTGGGTAACGAATTTTTCTGGCTTTGAAATGGAACTTACTGACCATCTTAATTTTTTACCAACTGTAGCAGCAACATTAAGATTTGTAGAAAATTTGCAGCAAAAAGCCGTAACATCTCAGGGGGATAATATTTCAGCTCTCCTTCACACTTGGGAACAGCAGTGTGTAATGCATTCACACAGAGAAATAAAAGGCTAGTCAGTTATTTAAATATTGAGAATCTCAAGTTGTTTTTCAAAATTACCGCCATTGATATCAATTGAACACAAGGAAAGATAGGCTAGAAGTTTAAACATTATGTGAAACTTGTGAGACCTGAAGGAATGTCTGCAAATAACATGTCTAAGAACAAAAAATCCAATTCATCTGTAATCAAAGAACCAAAAACTATCTCAGATGGACCTGTCCCCAAACTTTTTACACAAGTTCCGTATAGAAGTCACATATGCACTGGAAATCACAAAAAAGAATCTTCAAAAAGGAAGATTCTATGCATCAAACTTTCTATCTACTTACACAAGTGTGATTCAAGACTTCTCTGCTAAGTCTCTGTGAGTGCAGTGGTGTGGCAGCAGCAGAAACAAGAGCAGTTCAGAGCACTGCTTTTTATCCTAAATAGGCATGGTTTGAGTTTACCACGCTATGGAGCAAGAGCAGATGCAAACTTGCATTAAGCTTTTTTCACAGACTGTCTTCCAGAAGAGAGAGAATAGCTATTCTCTTAATTTCACAAATCAGACACTAAAGATGCATTCTCAATGATATATTTGTGCTTAAAATATCTGATACACACACCAGATATAGAATGAGATCACATGCCCAAAGAATCTTTTGTGCATGATCCCATGCACAAAGAATTCTATCACATATAGTATTAATCCTGTAATATGACAAAACTTACAGTCATCATGGAGAAAATAATGTACAAAGATTGTATAAAGAACAGCAGTAATAAGGGCTATAGCAATTGTAGATGTACCTTTCTATGCCTGGAAAAAAAAAAAAACTGTAACTTTGCCAAAATACTTAAATTTGCAAAAACCAAGGGTAGTCTCAGCAGCCTAGCTCTGAAAGCAAGGTTTTCCATGGTATCACAAATGCCAAATAGTTTAGAAAAGCAAAATTATTTTCTGTAGGTGTCTGAACCAAAAAAAATGTTCCTCATTCTTTTTTTCGTTTGGATGATCTCCTAGTTCTACCCACACATTGTACTCTTAATCCTGCTGTGCAGTTTAGCCAAGGAGGCCACAGAGATTGCATTACATGGGGTGAACTCCAGAATATGTGGGGAAATAGATGAACTTTGGCATATTGGTGATGTAGGCTTGGACTTAAAATGAAGTTAGTTATTCTTGCTGTGGCACATTTCCTTTTTTTTATCCATCACAACCATTTAAAAGTAGCTTTCTAAGACTCACAGAATCTCTCCATATTTCCTATTTTAATACAGATGCTTTTTTACACAGACTGAAGCAAGACCTATTTATCAAAATACATCATTGTTCTTGACTTTCTCTCTAAAAGTATCTGTCTGCACGAAGGCAGAAATTCTGCCCCCAACACTGTTTATGACTGGGTGTTCATGGTTAAGCCAGGATGAAGACTTATCCTCCAGAGCAGTTTGTAAAAGATTTTTCTTTCACATCATGAACACAACAATCTAGTCAGGTCTAAGGATTTGAATCACAGATATTTGTACCAAAAAAACCATGTTCCCCAAAAAATGGCTTTCAGCATTTATCTGTCGAGACACATGCCTGCACTGCTCTCTGCAGGCCTGGGTAAGGCAAGTCCTGAAGCAAAGTTTGGCTCTGGACAAGCATTGGTCAGGACCTTTTATTATTTTCCTGGCCTGGGCAGATGCAGCATCTCAATTAGGCACACGTAGATCAGCAGATGATCTGGAAACCCACTTCAGATCATAAAAAGATGTCATGAGTTCTAGAAATGCTTAACACAAAATAAACAGCTCAGGAGATTATGAAGAATCAATCTGGTTTAACTGCTTCAGCCTGTGAATTTGTGCTACATCAAGCACGTACTTCTTTCTAACCTAAGCAAGCACCTAATTGACTTGGATGTTTTTAAATAAACCTGGAGCTTGGAAAAGTTAATGCTGAACTACCCAGACAGCAACCTTAGACCATGAATACCTTAGAGCCCATGACCATGTTCATTTTAAACCAAAAAGGATCATGACCATGTACATCTTAGATGAGAAAAACTTGTGACCATGACTTGCTTAGCCTTAGACCAGCTCTAAAATGTAAAACATAAAACCATGTTTTTTTCTGCATCCACTGTAGCTAACATAAGGAACATCAGACTTCAAAAATACAAGGAAATATAGTCTAGATATCACAATGTTCTGACTTCAGGGCTACTTAGGACCTAGAATAAGTGAGAGACTTAACTATACAATGCAGGACAAGTTGTGATATTAGCAGACCTCAGTGAAAAGAACAACAACAAAAATACAGCTCCACAAGCAACTAATCGCACTCTGAAATAGTGTCTGTCAATATTTCCTTTAAATTCAACCTCTGGGCTACCTGAATCCACAGAACCCCACATCTGGTCCTTAGCAGTCACACTGAGGCTCCTCGGGTGTGGTCACACCGTGGTAATAAACACCTGAACGTTTGCAGTAGGTACCCATGCCTCCCACACAGGGGTTGCTGCTCCACAGGTCACTGGAGAAACAGGAAGCAAATAACATAAACAAACTCCATTTAATTTTATGACTCCCAGTTGATGTGTATATTTGGGGTTCAAGCTTATTCTCCTTCCAGGTGTGCTCTGTCTCCAGGATCCAACCAAGTCTTTGAAGCAAGTGGAGACCTTACCTTTTCCTTGTTTTTCCTTTCCCCCATCCCAGTCTGTTAAGTATTACCCCATGACCTTTCACTGATTGGCTTCAATTAAGGCCATGGATTTCCTCTTCCTGAACCAAAGTCAGGTTACAGTGCAAGAATAATAAAGGCAAAACAAATGTGTTGCAGTCATCCATGTACAGTCTGCAGACAGCATTTGGAGTAAACTTTACTTGGAACTCCCACATTTCAAGAGCCTCAACACGAATTTGCTGATTTGGAAATCTCAGTGCTTCTCTGCAGGAGAAAAATTTCCCTGTCTTTTCTTTTTCTTTTTTTTTTTCTTCTTTTTAATTTTCAAATTTTAAATAAAAAGGCAATTCTGACAGAGGGGCTATAAGGAAAAACTTACTGGTTTTGCTTAAGCTCAAGCAAAACTGGACAAATTTTGGACACTGATTAATATGAAGTTTTACAGCATATACCCTGTAATTTTTATCATAATGAAGGATTAGTTGTTTTTCAGTAGTGATAAAAGGACCCAGGTGGGATCAGGGGCCTGCATTAGCTGTCAGCTGTTGAAAAACAAATAAAAATCCTTGCTCCTTCACTGAAAATTATTCTTCATAAAATCTCCAAGCTTCCACTAATTTATTAGAAAAATATATTGTCCTGAAGTGAAAGGTTTCTTTATGAGGAAGACTGTGTTTTATTCTGGGTTCTATTTAGTATGAAGTGGTGGCTTTATTTTGTTGATGCTGTTGAGATATCAACTTTTTTGTTTCATATGACTTTTTATTTTGCTTTCTTTTTTATTTTTATTTTAGTCATATTCCTCCTGGTAGCATGCACCTTGTGGCATGCCACAGTATTAATCCTTTCTAAGAAAAATCTTTGGACCATGGCAATTTGTGCAGAGAAAATGCTCATGCACTGATATGTGAGACTAAAATTTGATGAGGAGATTTAACTTGTAGTTCTCAAACCAAACCCCTCTCACTTTTTAGCACCAAAAGCCAAATTTTGTGCTTCCCTGTACCACTAGAAGATGTTTGTATATAAACCTGTCTTTTATAAAAATTTTCCTCACCAAGTCAGAAAGCAGCTGCACATAAAGGCTCTCAGTCATTCTTTATTTAAGCACCACTCTCAGTATGCCTTTAATATAAGGAAGGTAGGTTTACAGCATAAAACATCACCATACAGACTTCCTGCAACACTGAAGGTTGACCCAAGCATCACGTTTCAGGGCTGAAGGCTAAAGGATTTCATTCATTTTTAAAAGCACATTGCTCCGTCTAACTGGAGGGCAACAGAGTTTATATGACTTTCTCAACTTGAAAGGCCTGAGACGTCACAAGCGTCAGTCTGCATCTGACAGCTACTGACATAACCAAAAGCCCTCATGAAAGCAAATCAAACAAATGATGGTTATTTGGAAAAGTGATTTAACTTAATCTTGCTCCACTGTAAAAATTGGATTATGTCCAAGTTGCTGGGGCTATGGTGGGTTCCACAATCACTCTTTTATGGGGCACAATCAACTTATCAAAAATGATCCTAACTAATTATTTATAATACTGGCTTTCAGATGGTGTTGGTTTTCCTCGGGTTTGGAACCCAGCCAACACCTATATTGCTTCCGTCTACCACCAGGCTTCCTCTGCAGAGGGAATTTCATACACTTTTGAAGGGAGGAGACAAAGCAGCTTCTCCTGGGCTCAGGAAAGGCCAGTGTGTTTTTAGATCAGTCTGCTCCACTTTAAACATTTCATCCAAGAAAATTTAAAGTCTGTCATGAAATTTATGATGTCCTATTGGACAAATATTTTCCTTTACTTCATAAGGCACCGGCTACTGTAATATAACAAAGTGAAAACTGCTTTCCAGGGAAACGTGTAGAGATTTATCAGAGATACCTCATTTAATCACATTCCAGTAAGCCAGGCTCAGTCATTCATCTTTGACAAGTGAAAGGGTGTGGGTTAAATTATAATTTAATCCATTATCAGGGCTGTTGTTAAAAACTTTTTGACAATAACAATTATACCCCTAACAGGAAATTATGAAAATATTTATATGAGCTTTATGTGCACCTTGTAAGTATCAGAGCAATTGACAAATTCAGTGACAACAAAGTGCTGAATAGGTACAACTCGTTCTAGCTCTCAAGGAACATGCATAACTGGGAACTGCTGAACTTCAGCTGTAAAAATATTCTCTTCTCTTGCAGAGTCAGTCCAATGACCCGGCAAATAACCATACAGATTAAGAAAGTCAGGGACCCTCTATAACCTCAAGCAGCAAAGCTCTCTGCGTGGCAGAGGAGGTCCTTGTACTGACACACAAGACCAACAGATGAGGGACAGTTTACTCCAACTGGCCAGTCATTCATGTCCTGGAAGGTTGCAGGATGATCAAATACTGAGATGTCTGTGTTAGCTGAGAAAGCACTGTCAGGAAGAGCATGGGAGGGAAAGACAGGGGCCATTGCCCTTGAGTGTAAAGGTGGCAGCACTAATTGGCCATGAGGATGGGAACAGTGTTTTGGTAGGGAAGTAGTCAAGCTTGTTATTAAGTTCAAATCTTTAATAGCTCACTAATTCTTTTGAGTCTGCAGCCTGCTTTGTAATTACTTTTAAAATCTCTATGTTTCTCTGTCTATTAGAGCAAGACCAACCTGCCAGGGCCACTCTCCCCAGCACACAAACAAGATCAGCAGTTTTATCAGTTCCCTCTGTGAGACAGAATTTTAGAAGAGCGAGGCTGGTTCATTGGCTCAGAGGACAAGCATCGCAGCATGACTTCCTCCTACAGTGGGAAACTCTCTCCCTTCCAAAACCAAACTAGCCTCATCCTTAAAGCCTGTGTAAGGAGAGTGTCTGGACAGGGCACTGCCTCCAACCCTCCCTGGGCATTGCTTGGACAGTGCTAAAGGCACCGGCCAAAGCTCCCCTGGGGGGCATGTGAGCAGGCAGAAAGGATGATGCCAATGAGAGCTCAAACCCCAGCCTAGGAGAGGCACACAGGTGCACTCCTGGGCTCTGGGATGCACCTTTGCTTCCCAGCACGAGGAACAAACCAGGGCAGCGCTCTAAGCCTGTGCAGATCAGGAGCTCTCAGCCCGCCCTGGTGTGTCTGCACCGACACATCCAGCAGTGCTGGCACCTTTGGGGTGTGTTGAGGGGATCAACACAGCCCTGGACACATGTTAGAGGACCTGGAGTGCCACCTTCTGGCACCGTGTCCCTGCACATTCCCAGCAGGAGCATGAATGCAGCCAGATATGTGGGGCAGCTGGGGGACACACACACCCCCCAGCAACATCCCCACCAGGCTCCTGCCCTTGTGCTGGCCCTGTCTGGGTGCAAAGTCACTCTCTAACCCAAGGACAACCATCTGCCTGCATGCAGGGTGGAATGGAGAACAGCCCTCTGACACTCCAGAATACAAAGAATGAGCTTGCCTTGTCAGCTCAGGTTCACACCCTTGACATAGGTGTCAAAGCAAGAAACTTTGCAATAAACTACAGACATTTTCCTATAAAAGAAACACAAACAGGATCCAAACCTCAAAACTATGAAAAGGAGTGAACAACCATTCAAAATATTCAGGCCTTTCACTGAATTTCATAGAAAATTGGCATAATTCCATCCTTTTCCAGTCACTGTAAGTGCAAGGCAATAGATGCTCTTTGCAGATAATCCATTTGTGAAAAATAATCTCTGAGGCACAGCTTAGTGCTCTGTGTGAACTCCTCAGCAACATATAACAGGAGCATTGACAGCTTCCCACAATATGTAGTCATCTCCCTAGTAACATTTCAGCCAGCATCCCAGCAGCCTATAGTTAACTTGTTAACCTAACCTATAGTTAGCTGTGTGTAGTCTGTACTACACACAATTCCTGAGAGAACGGGAGAAAATGCACCACAGAGAAAGATGAGCAGTGACAAACAAAAGAGCAAACCCTTCTGGACATTTCCTGAAATACTCCCTTCATGTTCCCACCACTGATCTGGGGAACAAGCCAGATGCAAAGTGGCATGTACAGTTTCAGTTGTCTGATGTGAAGAATTTTATGCCAACACCAAGATATCTAATATGATAATTTATATCCACTAGTCTAACAATTGGCTGTCTGTGTAGGGATGTGTCGTTTCCCTTCTCCCAAGCTGTGTGTGCAGACTGAACTCTGAAGCCACAGACTTTGCTCCCTTCCACATTCAGGGAGTTCAGATCTATAGCAGAACTCGCTAAGGTTCACAGGAACCTGTTACTGGAACTTTCTACCACAACTGATGGACAGAAAGGATGGCTAACACAACAGAGGACAGCTGCTGGAGATTCTGCCTTTGTTCCTGAAGGGACTCAGCTCAGCCCCCAGCTCTCCTAGAGGTGTATTAAGCTGGACAAGTCACTGAGGGTGGCATTTGTCTGCCTTTGTGTAGGAGAGCCATGTATCTTCCTGGTAGGCTCAAAGCTGAAATGGTGATGCCCATGGTGGTGTACAAAGTGAACCTGCCTCTTCTCACCACTGGATGCTGGGACAACCCACACAGCCAGGTCATCACTGAAGAGGACTGAAGGGATGGAGCATCTCTCCTGTGAAGAAGGGCTGAGTTAGGGCTGTTCACCCTGGAGAAGAGAAGGCTCCCAAAAGACCTTACTGCATGGTTTGTAAGAAAGACAGGGACAGACTTTTTAGCAGGGCCTGTTGTAATAGGACAAGAGGTAATGATTTTAAACTAAAAAGGGTCAATTTAGATTAGATATAAGGAAGAATTTTTTTTTTTTAAATGAAGGTCATAAAACATTGAAACAGATTGCCCAAGAAGGTGGTGAATGCCTCATCCCTGGAAGCATCCGGGGTCAGGCTTGATAGGACTCTGAGCAACATTATCTGGCTAAAGACATCCCTGCTTATTGGAGGGAAGTTGGACTAGATGGCTTTTAAAGGTCCCTTCCCACCCAAACTATTTTATGATTCTATGATAATCCGGCAGGCCACCCCACTTGTGGCTATCTACAAAAGGGTGAGGTGAATATCACCTTACGTATCCATTCTGCATCCATCCTGGGTAAAGAATCATCCCTTCTTTTATCTTTTCTAGATGATTATAAACTTAGTGGCAGCCAGAAGGGTCTTCAAGCTCACACACAGATAGAGAGGCACCCACAGAGGTGGGGTGGACATGTACCAGAGTCAGGAAATGAATAACTATGGGCTTGCTCTTAACTTGCAGGCTTTAGTCAGAGCCCTTCAATGCAGCTGGTTAGCATGAGTAAACTTGCAAGTGTCATGTAAGATTCTGGGTTTGACAAAGCCTGTGCCCTGTATTTGTAGATGTTAACTCTGGAGACCAAATATCCTCCATTAATTCACAGGAACTGATAAGAACAGCCAGAGACATCTGATAAAGTCTGTGAAATATTTTGCATCTTCGCTCTCCATTTATGAAAACAGGAAAAATGCTACCTCTACCCTAGCACACCATCCCACTTCCAGACCTCCTCTAGAAAAGGCATGCTTATAAAAATACTCCAACATCAAGTTGTCATCATCATATCTTGCCATTGTGAAAAGACAGAAATCTTCACTAAAGGCCCAAACCTGCCAAATGCTGATGGTGTTCACATCTCACTGACAGCAGGCCATACTTTGAGAAATGGCTAAAACTTCCACTGGAAACATGAAATACCCTCTCCACTGCCTCTTCCCTTGCATCTTTTCAACACCTGTATCTTTATTCAGCCCTTGACAACCTTCCTCTGCTCCCAGCAGAGTAACCAATATTCCGTGGGCTGTGTCTGGCTTTAGCAGACAGCCCTTAAAAATTTAACAGCCAGATACTGACACAATTTACATGGCCCTATCCACAAGATGAAGAGTGCTCTTTTTCCCTTGTCCAGTTGCATCAGTTGGTCAAATGTCAGATATTGTCTGTCCTTGCAGTTGAACGAGAGTAATTCATCATAAAATAGTATTCATTTTAATAATTAGCTCCAGACTTTTACCCAAATTTCTTACCCAGCAATAACAGCTCACAAGATTTCAGCAGCACATCTATTTACCAGCAATGTAAAGAACATCTTTTTCTTGGTAGATTGAGTCACTGTCCCTATGTTTTTATACTGCAAGCAACTATGCAAACACCAGCCCACCCTAGAGAAATTTGGGGAGTATTGGAAACCTCACAGCCTTTCACAGCAGTTCAGCACAATGCTATTTCACTCACCCTTTCCTGTCATTTGATACAGGGTAAATATTCTGTGTTCAGTGGCCTCCACACACACATTTCCACCTGTGTGGCAGACCAGTGCTCGCCTGCTGGTTTATAACATAGAACATGTGGGAATACTGGAGGTCTCAAGAGGTCTGTCTTACACTTCCTGTTCTTTATTTACCTTGCTGTGTTCAGTTTGTTTTTCCATTTATATTTAGCACAGATAAAAGCAGGGCAACCAAGCTCATATGTCTTAGTGAAATAATGGGAAGAGCTGAACACAAAAGCCATCAAAAGGCAGGATGAGGCACCTCCACCACCCAAACAAAGGACAAAACTTTAAGCCAGCTTTGAACCATAATGCATACAACTGAGTGCTTTTTTGCAAGCCTGCATAAGCAGGTGAAAATCTCTCACGCATTCACTCCTCACAGGTTGAATAGGTTTGTTATTTTCAGTCAAAGTGTTGGGAAACTGCATGATTAGGAGACTGCTTTGATCACACCATGCAAAATCCTGCTCTCAGAGCTGGGCAATTACAGACTGCCCCTTGCAGAGGACTTGAGGCAAAGCTACCTGCAAGCTCCTCAAATGTTCATTCAGAGCCAGAATCAGTACTAGCTCCAGTTCAATTTGTCCAAATGAAGTATGACGGGACTATTAAAGGGCCTTTGTCTGCGTTTGCATAATCCGTGTGCTCATTATTTCACAACTCTATCCACATGTAAAGCCATGCTGCCTTCCACCATGCTCTGTCTCCTCCACACTGCAAGCACTGGCCCCCAGATGGTGAACAGACTTGGAATGAAAATGCCAAAAGTTTTGAAAAGAAGCACAACAAAGCCTGGACCTATATGTTCAAAAAGCACATCAATGGGTCAGCAAAGCCCTATGCATAGTCAACTGAACACATGCACCAGGCTCACTGAGACACTTGTAAATATGATAAGCATCTAAAACTCTAAAATAGGGAGGGAAAAAAAACCACATAAAACAAATGTACAACCCAGCTAACTCTTTAGAAAAACTCAAAAAACACTTGAATAACTGTAAAAAATAGAGTGAGGGAGTAAAAGGAAAAGCATTTTTTAATTCAAAAATGCAGTTGTTAGAGACACCACCTTAATGCTCCCAGGCACTATCCACCAGACAAACAAAACGAGATGACAATGTTTGATTTACTTCCACTATTGCACCAATGAATCTTTGGAATCATATGTTCATTTTCCAAAAATAAGCACAGTGGTCTGGCAGCACTTCAAGACTGAAATCATAAATGTCAATGTAAACACATATTTTCGTAAGGGTGATAGGTAAGAAGCACTTATTTCAAGGACGTTATGCATGAGTATCCATCAGGACTTGGTATCATCTTGTGACACTGCAGGTCTCTCCCACGATCATAAATCACTCTGCAACAGCTCAGCCAACCTGCCCAATGAAAGCAAAGCTGGGCTGGCAGTGAGACTCTGCAGGATGGATCAATGCCTGAGGCTGCCACAAGACCCTGGTTTACCAAACTCCAGCCCAACATTCTCTTGGGCACATGCAGGAGTGGGTGTAACCATGACAGGGACGGATCCAAGATGCCATCATACATCACAGAAACCACAAAAAGGCCTGCTGATCAGGAGTGGGGACAACAGCCACCACAGCAATGTTTACTCTGGTGCATACCATGTTGTGATGTACTTCTACCACAACTAAAATCAATTGTGTGTTTTTATAGTGCATTTTTGTGTACTGGCTACCAGCCATAATCTTCTTGTGAACCACTTCTTATCTAGTTACTATTTCTTCACATAAGAGCGGGAGTTTGGGACTTTAAGAGAGTGGCTTTGACAGACAAAGCACAAAGTAGACACTAAGTGAAAAAATATCATGAGAAACTGGTAGCCAAACATGGCACAGGAATGGGTGTGACAATCCCAGGCAGCAGTGACAGGGAGAGTGAACTACAATGGTAACACTATAGAATGAATCCCAAAATCAGCTATGGATGCAGCACAGTGACTTTCCTTCACCTCTCTCTCTTTTTCAAAGGAAATTAATACCTTTCAAGAAAATGCTTATTTCCAACAAATAACCTCAGGATTTCTCCACAGGCCAGAATTAGCCACTAACTATTTCCTGAGACTATCTAGAATTATTGACCAAAAATAAAGTAAATAAGAATAGGTTCCAAGTAAAAAGATGGTTGAGCACCACTAAGACACTAAATATCCCCAGAATACCAAGTTGTGCAGATGCAATGCTTTACGAGAAAGCACTGACAACTCTAAAAAGAAAGAAAACTCTAGCATTTAAAGAAAGAAGGACTCATAACAGCAATGATTCTACTCTGCCCCACAAGTTCCTATGACAGTTTCTACCCATTAGGGCCTATGCATCCAGAGGCAGATTTGTCCACTAATTTCAGTTTCTCTTTGAGTTTTTCTTTGTCAAAAGCATTCTGCGTTTGATTATTGTCACACCCAAAGACACAACCCACCAGCAGTGACCTGGAAGGTTTATTGGTAGGGTATTTAGTTTAAGGTCATTCCTTAAACTGTCACCAGAGGTAGTTTTATGATGTTTCATGAATGGAGCAGAATGGGGCTTTTTACAAGGCATGCGTTGGCTTTCCGTGGAGCCCTGACTGAATGATCCCTTTACTGGGGCAAGGGGAAAATGTGCTAAACCCTAGAGCACTGTGGTAACTTACAGATCTGGCTGTGCCTTCTGTGGAAGGCAAAGGGCAATCAACAGCTTTTTGTGGTGGGCATAGATCCCACAGCTCTCAGATCTCCCCATACTGTTGCCCTATCCCCAGGCACAGCACATCAAATATGTGCACTGCCATGAGAAAGTAGGCATTTGGGAGGATTGATCCCTTTAGCTCTCCTCATTTTCTGGGGGAAGGGACAACTTGGAATGACTCTTTCCGGTCAGCCACATCAGTTTTGCTGTGTCCAGCAATCCTGTACCAAGGAGCATGCCAAGTAAGAGTCAGCAGATGATGTGGTGAGGACCAAGAGTGCCTACTGGCAATGCACATGGCAAGACCCTTGTACACCTGCTCTGGTTCTGGGTTCAATTGTCTAACTCCAGCAAATCCAGTTCCAGGGAAAATCCCATGCTCACAACATCATCCAGCAGCAGCCACTTGGCTGGGATTGCATTTCACTCCTGGGTTCTATGTGTTTGCTGTGAGATGCATTCATGATTGCAGAAGTCACCAGAGAAAAGGCTTTGTGTGCCACCAACAGAAATTATTTTCAGGAAAGTGTTGTCTCATCTACATCATACCCCAGTGTAAGCACACAGCAAGGAGCAATTCTGCCTGTGCTGCAGGTCTCTGCTTGTGAACCAGGACTGGCACAGCAATTGCTCAGGGGGCTTCATAAAGTGGAGTGGAGCACAGGAGCACAGGGCCGTGGGGATTCACTTTGAACCCCTGAGTCACGCTACAATTGGCTCAAGTCAATGACTCACTCCAATGAATGCTAAAGTCATTCATGATTTCTTTTTCTTAAACAACAAAAGTAACATTTTATGTGTCCAGAAAGGGTAATAAAATGTAATGGACACTCTTGTGAGCCTAAATCAAAACCCAGTGAAGGCAATGGAAGGAGTTCTGTGGCTTACACACACACTTTCAATCATGCTGCCTTCAGTTTTTCTTCAAGGGACTCTTCCATTTAGCAATGAGAAAAAAATCTTTTTTTTATAGCACTTACGTTCACTTCTCTTTGAAGCAGTCTCATTTGCCACAGTGCTCTTTAGAGCAAGAAGCAAAAAAAGAAAAAAAGATTGATTCCTTCTTTCCGTCGTAATGTAAAATGCAGTAATATCTTAACTCTGGGCTTCAAAATACTGTACTAGCATCACCAAGGGGTCATAGGGGAAAAAATCAGATCCAAACCCGTGGAAGGTAAAGATTACCCAAGGCCTGGAAGGAAGTGTCTTTATCTTAATGACAAAATTCTTTTCCAATCAGTAATGTTTACATATTATTAAGCGTAGGACATTTTTACCTTCTTTTGGGATGTCGCATTACAAAAAAAAAATCCCACAGAATTAGAAAAAAAGAAACATTAAAGGCTCATGAATACAGTTAGGTCCCACTGAGTTATCCAAGTAATTGTTATTTATGCACATTGTTAAAGCTGTTAGTAAGCACTTGGGGGCAAAGCTTCCCTTCCTGTAAATAGGAAAGTTGTGCAGCAGTCCAAGATGTCCCTGATTAATACATATTTTCCAGATATGCCTCAGCTAAGCTACTTGCATAGACAAATATAACTTTTCAGACAACCTATACATTAAAAAAATCTCTTTTTGTGAACATCATTTCTAAAAGGAATTAGGTAAGTGTCTGAGAAAGAAAACTCCACAAGATTAAGACATATGTCCTTGAATTTGTAAAGGAGCTACTAAATTTGTAATTGAGCAGTACTGGATGCTACCAACACACTTCTCTGTTCAAATTCATCTTGCTGCAATCCAGGTTCTTTCAGTCAGGGCTGGAATTTCACAAAGAGTTCTGCAAGGGTGTGAAGAAGTCACAAATTTTTAACAAATTGTAATGAGGGGGAGGTGCCTGCAGCCTTCTCAGCCAGCAGGATGGAGTAAGGGATTCCCTTCCAAAATGCGACTTAAGACAGGACCACAGTCATTTACATACCTACTCCAGAATGCCTCCTACTCACAAGTTGCACACAGGTTACAGCTCTCTCCCTCAGCTCTGAAAGAACATAGTGTTGGTTAGCTATCTCTAACTTCACATTAACTACTCTTTAAGCTATATTCCTTATTCATCTAGGTCAAGGCAGTGTTGGGTTAACAACTTTATAATTAAAATGTAACATCATCATACATAATTAGAGTCAACCCCAGCATCTGACCCAGCCTTGAATCCATGACTTTGGCCGGCAGCCTTAAAAAGGATTATTCCCTTTTCTTTGGGTGATGTCCCTCTTTTTTTTTTTTTTTTTCTTTAAAGCTGGGTTTTATCAGGGCATCTTTCCAGTCTGCGTGGCTTCCCTTCCAGACTTTTTCAAAACAGCCCTTTAGTCCCTTGCTCTGTGGTTTCTTTCACATTTAAGAAAAGCACTGTTCTAAAACCCACATGTCAGAATTTGGGATTAAAAATAGCCATTGCAGACTGGTTAGCATGAAGCAGCCATTCATGGCACACAATAGCCACAGGCACAGCCGCGCCAGCTCCCAGCGCAGCCCCAGCGATGGGCACAGTGCTGGGCCAGTGCCTTTCCCAGGCAGCCTCAGCCCTGCTGTCTCTTCCCATCTGACAGCCTTGCAAAGCTCCCAGAGTACATTGGCTCTTCCAGAGGAGAGCCACAGCACTCAGAAACCTCAACGAGTCTCGTGTTCAGTAACCACAAGCAAATTTCTAGGATAAGTTCCTCAAGCCAGCATTAAACACTGACTTGCAATGTGTATAATCTGATAATAAAGCTTATTTCACAAGATCCCTGTGAAACTCTGCAACGTGCCATTACATATGAATAGTTCTGGCAAATTTAGAGGAACATCTATAATTACTAAAAAACTGATATGCAAAAATAAAAAAGCCCTTCTCCCCAGTTGCCATAAATACTAGTTTGAGGTTGGAAAGGCTTTTACACACCTTAAACCCTTCCATTTTCTCACGATTGTTTCAGAGTAATGGTTTTTCTATTTATGCTTCATGCACACCCCACCTCTTTATAGTTATGCCTCTTTTACATACTTCTTAATCCCTTCCCCTGGCCAGATCTCACCCCCTTCACCCCATTGCCTCTCCCACCTTACGCAGGCTCTTCTCCCTGCTTCAAAAGCACTTCAGTAAACTTTAGTCTCCCAACCTGACAGTCTGTTGCCATGATTTGCAAAGTTTAAGACAGGTATATCACTATGTCCAACCACAAGAAAATAATTTTAGAGCCATTTTACACATGAGCAAAAGGAACAGCAAAAACTACAGCAGGGCTAAAAGGTGAAGCTGGAAAAGCTTCCAGTCCTTCCGTTGGCAGGGCCTTACTGCTGGCTCCAGTAAGTGCAAGATCAAAACCCAGCTCCTAAGCAGTTTCCTAACCCAGCTTTCCTGTCAAAGCACAGCGACTGCTAATGCTAGGTCAGGAGTGCTTCAGCTTCAAAACCTCCAAGGGTGGTGCTCCCTGGGTCTCTGCTCCACTGCTGCTCTGCTTTCCTGCTGAACCAGTGTTTGGCTCATAACCAATGTGAACTCCCACAAGGGCTGTGTTGGGCATTCCTCATGCTGTATCAGAGAGCAGTTTGGCTCTGTCATCCCTGTAACTCCTCCTGGAGCAGCTGTGGTCTGCTGGCTGATCACCCTCAAGCCACCAGTGCATCAAATAAGCTCAGTCCATAGGTCCCAGCCTCTCCTCAAAGCTGCTGACCACCTTGGGAGCTCTGCTCTGGAGCCTCTGCAGTTCATCCAAATCCCTCTTGAGCTGGGGAGCCCACAGCTCCATGTCCAGTGCTAAACAAATAGGAACATAGATTCCCCTTGATCTTCTGGCCACACTACCACTGATGGTGCCAAGTGGGCAGCTTGCCTTATTCCCTGTGTGTCATTTTGACTGGTATACTCCATGTGGTGTCCATCACAGCCCTGTGGTCCTTTCTCACAGGGTCATTGTGAATATTAAAATATTCAGGCTTTTCAGACAGTCAGGTCAACTGGTGCAGGGGATCATCATGTGCAGAGTTTCTACCCTCTGGTGAACTTTTTCAAACCTCACAATAATTTGCATTCTTCTTGAATCTTTTCCATTAAGCAAATCAATCCCTCCTTCTAACTTAGTGCCATCTCCATACTTTCTAAAAATTGCACTCCATTTCCTCATGCAGAGCTCAGAAAATATGAGCAGCATCAGGGTCAGTGTGAATCCCCAAGTTGCTTGTGTGAAGTGCTTCATGTCTTATTAATCATGTCTATGCTTCATGCCTTATTAACCAAATGGATTTTGACTAAGACCCTGTGAGCCTGGTGATCCATCATGTTCTTCACCCATCCAACAGTCCATTTTCCCAGCTGGAAACAGGTAGATCCTGTTTTCCCTCTGTTCCTTTCTCTCTACAAATCTTTTTTCAGGCAGCGCAAAAAACCAGATTTTAGTAATGTGATGCTATTCATTTTAGTCAAAATTACTAGTTCCATAAGCCCAGAATTGAAAAAATTTAAAGATAAGAGCATGGTGAAAATTGATGCCTTCTTCACTATATTAAGTTGCATCCACTGAGATTGTCTTGGTTTTACTAAAGCTAGGAAACATCTTTTGCACTGCACAGAGAGGAGGGAGTTGGCAACACAGAGACTGAGAAGAGCCAATCCCCCTGGTCCCACAAGCTACACAACAACAGCTCCATATGGCTCCAAGCCATCAGGCACAAAGCACCATACACAGCCTTGCAGAAGTCAAACTTCTTGGAGGAGGTCACAGGCAGGAGGCACCAGGATCCTGTCAGAGACCCACCACTCCATTACAGAGCAAAACTGGCTTCCAGCTGGCTTCCAGGGAGAGCTGGCTTTATCTCCCTTCAGCTGAGCAATTTTCTGATTTCATTGTTGAAATCTTTGCCCCTCATTTTGAACTTATAGCTCTGTTCACTCAACTTTACTTTTACAATGGAATAATAAACTTCTGGGGGAAAAGCCAAGCATTTCCATCTCTACTGCACAAAACACAAAAATAAAATAACTGTGTGTGACTGTTCTTTAGTGGCTTTTAAATTCTCAGGAAATGAGCTCTCCGTGTGCAGGTAAGGTAGGGGGTTTTGATGATGTCTTGTGAATCAGATGACACACAAGGGAAGCAAGGGAAAGGGAGAAAAATATTCCTGTAATCTGTTCTCAAACAAATTGTTGAAATGTGTTCCTGCTAAAGCCAAGTATTTTACCATTTAAATGACTGGGCACAAATCTGGTTCCAGTAAGAACTGACAACATGTGAACCCCTGAGGGCTAAAACACAGTGGACAGTACCAAGAACCAGCACTGGATCTCTCCCACAGCCACCACCCAGGTGAGAATAAATGAATCAAGAGAATGACACTCTGTACCTTCTTCTGCTCACACAAACAAGCTTTCAAAAATCAAATTCTAAAAAGGCAGTTAGTCCTAGAGGACATCAGTCACCAAAGCAAAAAGATCAAATTCAGAACACTTGTCTTTCTCTGCAATGACAAGGGACATTGAACCCACCCCATGATAGTTAGGTGGCCTTGACACATCATAGATACTAAAAATATTAAATTAATATCCAGGTATTAGAAAAGAATGCAAAAGAAAAAACACCCAGACAATCCATTTAAGGGTCTGGCTGCTAACCTTCCACATGAGAAAGACAAATTCCCCAGGGCCAAGACCACTTCCCACAGGACTTGTGGACCCTGCAGGTGACTTCACTGACCTAGGGGATCAGGGAAGGAAGAACCCTCACCCTTCTGCAGTCAGTGGCTGAGCATCCCCTATGCTCACATGGACCAGAACTCCCAAAGGCAGCAGCTGTGCAGGGGCCTGGACCATCATGAGGTGTCACAATTGTGAGCCAAATACTGTGGGTCCCCAAGCACCCTCCATCCCATGCTGGGCACTCACAACACGCACAGGCTTCACCTCAGTGTAAAATAATACCTGGACCAGCAAATGGCACCACATTAACTTGTGACCTGCAGGTTGCAGCTCAGTCCAGGTTGTCTTTGTTGGTCAACATTGCATTGCACATGTCTGGACAGTAATAGAAGCTCACAGATATGAAATATTAAAACCAAGAAAACATTTTCTGCCTGATCTCTCTTCAGATAAATAACCCATGTACAATGGAAATGCATTCAGTGATGAATCCCACAATTCTTTCTCAGGCCACCAGAAGTCACTGAGAGTTGTCTCTGGTTTAATTTCCTTTCCTCCTCCTCCTCCAGTACATTATTACATTCTGTTTTTCTAGAAGTACTCATTCATTTCATTTTCATTCATGCCTATCTGTGAGCACGAAGTTACAGAGAACAGTTCATGAGAAGACATGAATACTACAATCAGATTCAATTCCTCTAGTGTGGCTTCAGAAGTGAAAAATTGAAGCCTCCCTTTGGGAAATTTTCATGGTGAATATTGTTATAGTAAATGATTAAGTGGTGGAGTGGTTACTTGATACCTATGGAGACAGAATCCATCTGTCAGATTACCTGTGAAAATGGTGGACTTTTATCATATATAAATGTGTCTTCATGGGCACTGAGCTTCAAACATCCCCAAAGTGCAATAACCACGTGATTTATGGCAGCACAGAGCTGTTAGCAGAGGAGACTTTGTTGACATTTGAGATCAGCTGTGCAAAGAAAAGTTCTTCTAACATGAAATTAAATTAGTGTTAAAAAGAGATACCAAAACTGAGAGAATGTACAATACAATCCTACCTGATCTTCCACTGTGTGAAAGACTTTGAAGATTATGACAGAAATTTTCCTGAGAGAAATAATTTGATTTGTTCTGTAAATCTGCTCACTTGATCCATAATCCATCAGATATCTCTCAGATGAGAGGACCTCCCAGAGGCAGCACTGTGCTTTTGTTTGCCCTGCTGTTTGAACTGACAGCCCAACTGAGAGTTAGTACTAAAATGGAAACAAGAAGATCTTATTTCTACTCTAACAGAAAAGTATTTCACCATATGATAAGAATAAAATAATAGAAATATCACAGGCTTTTTAAACCTTTTGTAGAAGGGCCTACTTAAAAAAAATTGATTTGTAATTCCCTTAAGCCCTTCTGCGGTCCTGTAGTAGAGACACAATCATTTTTAATCTTTTCAGGGATTGAAATTCTTGAGGAAAAAAAATCACAGATCATTACACTCAAATCAGCTTTCCTTTTTCCTCACGACACTGACTTGTGTTTGGACATTGCTCTGCTGTCTGCTGAAGGGGAGGGCACTATGAGGGCAACAGAAAGCTGATGATGTTTTTATTGGCTCACTCAGCACAAAATGACAAGCAGAGACTTTACCCTCTTGATGGTTGATACTGGTATGAAAAATGACCTTTTTCTTTTTCAATTAAAATAATTTGGCATCAATCATCCAGTGCCAGGCTGATAACACAATGCAGGAAAGAGCCTTCCCCAGATGCTGCCAGTGTGCCCAAATGGTGGTCCTGGTTGTTTTCTGTAGGAAAGTGTCAGACAAATGTGTGTAGGACTCTGCAAGAAAACATGCAAAGATCAAAAAAAAGTTTGGCTATCACAGTGTCACACCCAAACTAGGTGTCCCAAAGGAGTCCAATAACAATCATTTCTTCTTTTTGTTTTTACCAGTATTGAAGTTAGACAGATAATTGGCCTAGATACCAATCACAGAGGCGTTACCACCATTTCTGATTGGACCAGCCTTGGCCAGTGGCATATCCACCTTTGGAGCCATCAGGGATTGGCTCTGCTGGACATGGTGGAAGCTTCCAGCAACTTCTCACAGAAACCCCCTCTGTGTGGTGCCCCCCCCCCAAAAAAAAAAGCCAAACAGGTCATGTAAACCAAATACATTGGCACAGAAAATTATGAGAGCCCCCCAAAAGAGAAGCAGCATGATTTCCTCTAAGTGACAATTAGAAATGCATTAGATTCAGAATACTACATCCAGTTGCTGCTGTTTCTGGGCTATGTGCAGACAGTTTTCAACCTGTATTACTCATATTTTACTGCCTGACCTCCCAACAGCTGCCTTCCCAGAACCTTTGGTTATCTCACACAAGAGGCATTTGAGACCACCACCGGTGGTGAGATAAAGTAAAGGTTATACTGATTTCAGGCTTGCTGCTGCCTGGAAATGCTGTAATCGGTGGCATGAATTAAATCTTCTGCAAGGAGTATGGAACAGGCTCCAGAGCTGCTTGTTCACCCTTTTCCTCTTAGTGTTGGACAAGTTCTTTATACAACTGCCCTGTTTTCCTCTGGTGGACACCTGGTTCTTGCCTCTCATGGACACCTGGCTCTTGCCAGCTCCAAGTGAGCTCACCTGTTCCCAGTGAAGGAGAGCCAGCAGGGCCACTCATAGCTGAATGTCAGCCAGGTCTCATTTTAGCCTGTAAGTATGAAAAAAGCGCCCACCTGAGTCTCACTTAAATTTCCTTCCAACTATTTGTAAAGCTTATTAACTATCCTGAGAGGCCTGTGTTGAAACAAAATTTTGCAAAAGCTACACTTTTTTTTAAAAGGCAGGTTTTCACTGTGTGTTCACTAATACTAACTTCCTCACCTGGGTATTTTACAGCAAAGACTTATCACATTGTGCTGCTTGAAGGTTTTCCTGCCTTTATGCAACTTTCACTGGTGAGCAGACAGATCTACTGCTGTGAGTGGTGTCAACAGCTTGCAGAAACACTCACTCCATGGGCTCTTCACTAATACCTGGTTGCCACAGGAAAATGATGCAGAGGTCTTCCCAGAGGGAGCTCTGAAAATCATACTGTATGCAGCATGATTTGGGGTTGTTACGGGGAATTTCTTAAGTTTTTATAAGGGAACAAAACCGCATTGTGAAACACAGAGCCTTTCTTGCTGAACCCCAACAAAGCCTTTGTTTTGGAACTGCTCCCAGAACTTTCTCATCAGGTCTAGAAAGCAAAGGAAACAATTGCTAAACATAACATCCCAGAACTGTATAGCACTGATCTCCTTTCTACAAGCTGGATTTTCCAAGCACACCATGAAACTGCAGGTGGATGTCATGGGGTCTTGCGGAACTACTAATCTGGATGCCATTAACACCGCTCTGGGAGGCCCTCTCAGCTGAGGGGCAGCACACCCAGGCATTCTGCATCCACACCAATTTTAGCCTTTCTATCACAACTGTCTGAAAAAATAAAATATGGACAGAGGTAAAATAATCTTTCTTGACATAGAAAAATTACTGCAAAATCATCTGGCAGATAAAAATAAGTAAAACTTCATCTGAGGCATGCAGCAAAGCCTAACTTGCAGCAAAATAGAAGAGAATGAAGTATCTGAATTTAAAATAATTTTGTGTGGAAACTCCTCTTCCAACAGACAGTTTTGAATAGTAGCAGGCAGATTATGGACAAAAATATTAGGAAGGAAGCTTATACCACTGAGCTAAAGCAAAGAAGAATGCAAAAGGGAGTGACTTAATTTTATATTAAATTTTATCATTAATTGAGTAGTTTAAAATGTTTTGCTCATTTTCCAAATGCATATTTTTCCTTTTATATACAAGAAAGGCAAAATTGGGGAACTTTGTGCTTTGGAACATGGCTTGGTAAGAGATGTGATGGCCATCTGTGTTCACAGAGCTTATCTTACAGTTCGGACAGCCCATTAAACAATTGTCTCCTGAGTTTTACCAAGACCTGCTGGAAATCATAAAGGGATTTTTTCCAGAGTCACTGGGATAAATTCATTAATATATTTTTAAATAACATAATCCTTATGACCTGAATTATGGCAATTCTGTACAAGAAAGGAAGGAATATAATGTTGTGAACAATTTTTTCCCCTTCCTAGTATAGCTTTTTCACAACCAGGGTGGATTCATCTCACCTTAGAAGAGACAGCTAACTTTTAGACCTCTGAATTTGGATGAGACATTGAAAGTGCAATTAATTTTGTCAGTAATGACATCTTTGCAGTCAGTAACATGCATCCTGTGTGATTTTTTTTTTGGTCCAAGTGAAACCACAGAAGAGAGTGCAAGAATGCAGAGAATATCTCAAGAAAGAGTTAGGAAGAAAAAATAGAAGAAAAGGGAAAGAAGAAATTTTAGAAACTCAGGACAGAAAGAAACAGCAGCTTCTAAATCCCAACTGCTTGTGAGGTTTGAAGAAGCACGAGACAGCCAATGTTGTGGAGACAACACTGGTAGGCAGTACATGATCCAAAACACGAATTTACAAGAGAAGAGTCAGGTAAAGTGTGATTTTGATTGAGGGGAAAGAAATTTTGCCTTGCAGAAAGATCAGAGCCAGGATGGCTGGACTAAAGGGGGAATGGAGAGCAGCAGCAGGAAAGGTTACACAAGTCTTTAGATGAGGGGGAAGTGCATAATAGAACGCACATGACAAGAGAACTGTTCCAAAAGGAGATGAGGCATTAATGAAAATATAAGCATATGTATCTCTACCTGCTGCATGCAGACAGAATCTGTGTGTGTTTATGATCCTGCATATAGGAATGAACAAAAATGTAAAAGCTGAAGTTCTGAACAAAGAATATAAAGAGAATGTCCAGGTATAATCTACATTTTGAAATGCACATTTCTCTGAATGTCTTCCCTTTTCAGTTTAAAGTTCACCCATTAGACAGCTTGCATTGATATTTGCAGTATAACCAGCTGTGTTTTATCAATTCAAAAGGGAGGAATCCATGTTGAACTTTGTGGAGAAGGAAAAGCTATAAGCAAATCATATCACAGGAGTCAAAGAAAGGAAAAAACTTTATTTTTTTTCTGGCTTTAAAGAGACCTAGACATTATGAACATAAAATGTGCACTAAGCATTATTAGAAAGGGGAAAAAAAATAGGGAATGCCTCACTTGTTAATGCTATAACAAAATGTTTAGAAGATGTAATATGTTGTGGACAGATTAGCCCTTTTTGGAAAATACTAATTGTAGGGAAATCTTGTTTAAGTAGATAGCAAATCTGCAGAGCACCATTTCAGTTGCCTGAAGAATTCTGCTTGTGGAGACATGTTGATACTTCCTTCATTAATTTTGTTTTTCACCTAAAATTGTGACGATTTATATTTTTTACATCAGATGAGGTTCACATTCAGTACACAAATTTATCCCATCAGGTTTTTTTCTATAAGGAAGGGAAGCCAGTAAACAATGCTGCAGTTGATACGTAGCACTCATTCACACTCATGGTGAGAGCACTCTGTCAGGGGCAGAAGCTAAGGGAAGAGCAGTCCTATGCTGGCAGGATGTGCACAAGATGGCATTTAATGTCAGTGCATAATTAAGCACAAGTAGAGATTCATTGCTGGTAATGATGGCCAGGAGTATTGCAGATTATTTTGGTTTTATTTTTGGATAAAGGAAATGTTATCCATCATTCTTTCCTTGTGTCACACAGTTCAGACACACTTTTCAACTAAATTAGCCATAACTGTTGACATAGTCTTCATAAATGCCTCAAACCCTAGGAATTAATTGTGTTCACTATTGTTCTGATTGATTTGGCAGCTTTCACAGATATTAAAAAAATGTTCTCATCTTTTCTTATGTTTGTATTTTCAGCTGACAGTCTTTTATCCAACCCTTTGCTAGTGTAGGTAGCAGCATTGTATAAACCATTTCAGAAACTGCCAGCTCCATCTTAAGAGTCATACAGGTTTTTAATGATTTCTCAGAGTTCAGCACCTCTTAGGGTTAGGAATTCATTCCCATTTTCCAGGAAAAAGATATTCATTATACTTACTTGACCCCCATTTTCGTACCTTTAGCAAAGCTGTTTAGGGTTTTTTTCAATCTCTCTTATGAATTGTCCTCTCCCAATCGTTCAATGTCTCATACTAAGCAGGACAATTTCTTTTAGCTTTTTTTGCATTAGATGCCCCTTTACTCAATTATCTTTACTTTAGCAATCCTCCTCTACAGCTCAGCTCTGAATGTCCATGGCCAGAAGTGAACATCCCACCTAAAGGTCTCTTTATCGTCTTATGTCGTGATTCTGTGTGTATAATAAGTCAGTTGAAAATATTTCCTCTAATGCCTTTTAGGACAA
>VXBC01005903.1:0-82744 GCA_013399945.1 Ploceus nigricollis | reverse complement strand
AAACCACTGGCAGCACTGTCCTAATGGATGGTACATTGATCCCACAAAACCAGATATTCCTGACTGGAAACATCTTATGGAGTACCCCTCTCCCCATCCCTCCTACGTTTACAACAGTGCCCTCCTCCAGCAGGGTTTGGCACCTGAAAAAATCAAATTGAAATCACCAAGCAGGGGCCAAAAGGAACAATTTTTTTCCCATTGCAGAGCTACCCAAGCAACAAGCAAAACCACCTGGCTCCATACCAGTATGTGCTCTTGGACAGGTCTCCAGACTCCTTTTCCTACTCCTTTCATGTGCACACAGTAGCCAGAATTTGTCACCTTGCAGGCATGTAACAGTTACCCATTCTGATGACACCTTCCTGCAAATGTTTTTCATTTGTTCTTTTACAATCCAATAGATCTACAAAATATGGTCAAAATCAGGAGGTTTTTCAGAAGTTTTCTCTGAAAAAAAAAAAAAAAGAAAAAGGAAAAAAAGCAATGAGTTATGGTTATTAAAATAAGATGTAGTACTGTCTTGCAGACAGTCTCTGGCTTTGTTATTTCAGGCACTCAGCCAACAGAGAGGCAAAGCAATGAGTAAATCTGCAGAGTGCAAAGTCTAATTTGAAGAATAATTATTATCATTATATTGTGAGACCATGTTCCCTCGTTGGGACCGGCATGAGGAGTTTCAGCCTCCAACTAACATTTGGCAGTAGGTTCAGAAAGTGGGGATCTGCAAGGGTCTTGCAAAAGTTACCAGCTGCAAAAGAGCAGAAGGAGGAAGATCTCTGGCTTTCAAATAGTGTGTGGAGGACACTGAGGGACACCCTGCCTCCAAGGAGCATGAAAAATGAGTGCTGTCACTGGAGCAGGGCAGGAGCAGGGGGTGTTTATGGAAATGATGATAGTCCATATTCCACCTCCAGGCAAGCCTGGAAAAATACTTGCTAACCTTGTAAAACTGCAGTTTCATCCTGCTAAAGCTCCTTCAGATTTTTCTGTTTGTAAAGAGGAAGGGCTTCAAATCCAGTTAAGCACCACTGACCCTGAGTCCAGGCTGGGCAAGCTGTCTTGTGTCGCCACCCTCCATCCCAGGCAATGCCACACTGCCAGAGACAATCCCCAGAGTGACACCCAAAATCAGTGCTGAGCACTCAGGCAGCCTCTATAAGGCTGGATATCTGGGCATGTCAAAAGCTGATAGGAGGCATTAAATTAAGGGCAATGTGTAAATCCCCCTCTCCCACTCCTATATGGAGCACAGGAATTGAATCCTTTTTAAGAACTGAAGCACCGTAGATCTGGTTTCACAAGATGTGTTATAAGCAGTAGGAGTCGGGTTTTGGGTGCATTTGGAAATCCTGTCCATTTAGGTGCTCAGCCCAAAGTGATGGAGACATTTAGGTGAATCTGACACTTGCAGTCTGCAACTTTTGCAGAGTGCACTGAGCTCCTTTTTCCACATCACAGGATTCATTTAAATCGTATCTAATACCCTCAAAACAGGAACGCCAGCCCTTGTGCACAGAGGACTCCTCTCATTTTAAAGTCTGGCAAAAGTAAAACCCAAAGAAAACAAGAAGGCAATCCCACAAAGCAATACACTGGAACTGTACTGCAACAGCAACTCATCTGTGTCAAGAGCTGATAGGAAAAAAGATAAATGTTGGCCACAGACACCAGGAGTTACCAGAAACCACAGGGGAAAAAAAAAGTAAAAAAACTCCAATAACAATAAAAACAACAACAACAACAACAATAATAATAATAATTTTTTAATCATATCCTTTAAAAGACAAGAGCCATAGAAAGAATGAAGTAATATTTCTCTTTAACACTCATCAGGAAAGATACAGGCTGTAAATAAAATCATTTCAGGAGCCTGGTCTGAGCTGCCACACTGAGCCCCACTCAGGCAGATGGAAGGCAGTGGTAAGTGGGTCACTTTGGAAAGGCTTGAGCTTTGTAGAAGTGTCCATGAGCTTTGACATATCCTTGACACATGTCTACACATCCTCAAAGCACCTGGGCAGAGACAAACATATGGCTCTGAAATCTCCCAGTGACCTCATTATCTGAGGGTCACTGACTGGGGCGGCTCTCGAAGCTCCTGTCTGCCTGGGGAGGTTTTAACCCATGACTGCTCATGTGGTCTGAAATGTTGAAGACAAAGGATTCCTCTCAGGCATTTAATTGAAAGCAGTCAAAGGCAGAAACTTTGATATTTTCACTTGTTCTGAATGAAGTAGTATGAATGGGCAAAGCCAAAAAATTTGCAATATAGCTGTCCAGCCCAGAGAGTGGGAGAGGAAAACTTGCCACCCCACTGCCCGAGCAGTGAGGCAGTGGGACTCCTGCATTTCACTCCTTATGGCCCTTTCATCTTTGGCTTTAAACCCTGCTAAGCCACCTGCTATCAGTGACTAAGAGGAGAGAGTAGCATGAGAAACCACAAAACACAGCAGCTCCTGGGAAAACAGTGTGGTCAGTGAGGGCAGCTCCCTTCCAAAGTGGAAGAGGCAATGGTTCATCCTGGGCAGCTGACAGCTGATAAGCAGCAGGAGGGAGGGAGGAGAGCAATGCCCCCCCATGCCCAACACTTCTGCTGAGAGGTGCTGGCAGAGCTTCTGGGGACAGGGACAGAAATAGCCGTGTCCAACGGCAGCAAAAGCTGCAGGACACTGAGGTTTGTGTCAGCACACTGATGTCAGGGCAGAGAGCACACAGCAGGCCAAACCACAGCCACCAAGGCAAGGTCTGGCACTCACCAGCAATCTGTTTTAGTGGAGAAACCTGTAGGAAAGCTGGATGAAACACGAAACAAACCAAAGCCAGGAATTGCACTAAATCACATACTCTCCTTTCCCTTGGGTGGCAAAGGTGAGTACTCACCTACATGTGAGCAGCCAGCTGGCCAGCTCCTACTTCCAGCCTCCCTTGCTCATTTCTCCTTCCCCATAGCAGGTACAGTATTTGATTACTTGCAAAAATAATATTATTTTTATATGAATATATAAAAACATCCAGAGAAAAATCACTGTAATTGGTCCTCTTTATGCGCTTATCTAGCCCGTTCATTTCAGTAATTTCCCCAAAGCTGGACTTTAGAGGATAAGTCTCCACTTTTTCAGGACTTCAACATCTGAAATTTGCATGATGTCTTGCAGTTTGACATTGATTTCCCCTGAACTTGCTGCCATCTGTAAACTGAACGCTGCTGGGATTCATGGACCCCAAATGCCTGTGAAACAGTTAACACTGCACCAGATCATGGAGAGGTGGTCCCTGGCAGGTGAGGTAGGACAACAGCTCTCAGGAAAGGTCCTCTCCTAAAGTCTGGTTCAGCAGTAGGTGACAATAATCTAGAAGTGCTGTCAGTAAAAAACAAGGGTTAAAGAAAGAAATATGCTCAAGTTATCAATGTACCTATGTTCTGTAAAATTTTCCTCTGTGTTCCTACAAGAAAGAATATAATTCTGAAGGCAATGAAGAACAGCACTGCTACCATATCCTGGGCTGACAGTGGCATCAGCCCAAGCAAGAGGACATAGTTAAGATCTTCCAGAAAGTTGCCCAAGTTATCTACGTCTGGCACAGCCTCCTGGTGAATTCCTCTCTAAAGTTACAAAGAGGTTTGCTATTAACCTCATCCAGGTCAAAGTTTTACCCAATATTTTGATTATGAAGTCCTCCTTTATTGCAGTATTCTGAATATAACTTTACTTTATCTTGGCTTCTGGGCCCCACAAAATCCCATTATAATTAATTTTACTTCTACGATAACTCTGGCTCAAAGGATGCTGTCATAATGACCATGAATATAATTGCCTCACCATGCTGCAAGCTGTAGTAAATCATCAGCCACCATAGAAGAGATCAAAGTAGGCTAATTAAACTGTATCCTCAGCTGTCTGCTGCAGACATTTCAAGCTGCTTTGGCTCCCAGCTGGAAATCAGTTCTTCACAAGAGCTAAAGCAACTCTGAACAAAGACCAAGAAAAATATATACTTGTACTTAAACAGCTGTTTAGTCTGTCAAATTGTAATAAAATGCTGAAAAAGCAACTGGTAGATAATGAATAATACAGTCAAAAGCATCTATAAGAGTCATCCTACTAGTGAGAAACAGGAAAGTAGGTACATAATGCATTGAATGGTCTTGATTTCAGTCATGTGGAAACCGCACACCCTAATTTTCTTAATTAGAAAAGTATAAAACATAGAAGTTCTTGGCAAACCTCTTTGGTTATCAACAAATATAACTAGTTTCCCAATGAAGAAATTATAGTCTTTGCTAATGACATTTATTAATTTTAGAACAACTGGGACTGTATTAAGGAGCCGATCCTTGATCTCTCTACCTGGACTTAGGAGTCAGATGAACTTGAAGGAAACTATCCCTCTCTCCCAAAAACTTCCTAAATTAACAAAAATGAGAAGCAGATAAATTGACAGTTTTAACTAGTTCACAAAGAGACTTGGATTTTAAAAGTGAGTTATCTGAATCATAGAATTTGTTCCATGTCAATGCAAAACATCTGATGTTTCTAAGGAACTAAGATCTGGCACTAAGATGCTCCTTGGGCTTCTTGGTGTTGAGATGAATTCTGGCTGGCCATCACAAACTGCAGTGGATTGGCCCTGGCCTGTTTCCTACAAAATATGTTTCTGAGAGATATCAGTGACTGATGCAGATCAAGCTGCCCTGACTGACTCACCAGAGTTCAGTATAAACCTGTCATCAGCTGACCTCAACTCTTAAGAATCCTTCCAAATCTTCACACTTTTCCCTAAATTTGCACTTGTAGGGGCTCCTGTGTGACAATTAAAACATCTACACAAGAACTAGGGCAAAAAGGAAGCAAAAAGGACATCACATGAAGATTGGGTCCCCAGTATGGCAACCTATGTATCATGAGAAACAAAAGCAGAAAAGAAGATATTACCATTTTAATAACAGCTATTTCCCACAGCACTAGGAGAATTAATGTCTAAAAGGAAGCAAAAGTTTGGGACTTTTTTTTCTATTTGGTGTGGTGATTAAGTCCAAACAATCACCTCAGTGTGGCTCAGCCCAAATACTATTTTATTGTTATTAGGAGAAATGAAATTAGAAAAGTGAGCTTTGGGCCAAATGAAAATAATTGCTCAGCCTAAATTAGAACCTTATTTTCTTTTCAGGCTATTTCACTCCTTTTATAAACCTCTTTCTATATATGTTTATTTTGAAATGGAAATACTGCCTAAAAATGGCAAACCCAAAAATTAAATTTGCAACACATGGAAAGGAATCTTAGTGCCATTTTCCATGACCATTTTATCTTGTCTCTCCCTACTTTTGCTATATCCAATGCACACTGTTGACTCAGTCCTCAGAGCAGGGATTTCTCTGGCCAAACTGTGGGCACCCCTCAGGCAGACTTCTCCATCTCCATAAGGCTCAACCTGGCAGAAAAGTGGGAAGTACCTTGGACAAATTACACCTCAGAAGCACCTATTTCTCCCACTGACTATAAAAGGCCTCTAAGCAACTAGCTCAGATGGCTCCTTCCAACATGCCAGGGTTTCAAGGCAGGTGAGCTAAATATCACCTCTGTAACTTGCTCTTATTACAGAATTTGTGTTTCTGCACCAAGAGGAGTTGTCCAGCTGCACTGCAGCACCTTTGAGCAATGGCTGACATGTATGGCCTTTGTGGTCTGGATTATTCCAGATTTATTTCCACTCCAACTGAATAAACCTCTTTAGTTCAGCTCTAGTTATTCTAATTTTGGCCATAAAACAGGAGTGTCCCTTAAGTGACTCTTTGTTCTTTACATAGCATTAGTAATAAGAGCTGTGCTTATTAACTCTTTGGAAGAAAAATTCAAGGCTGAGTATAATATTCAAGGCTGATAAGTAGGAAACTTTCACAGTTATCAGTACAACAAAATATCATTCTTTATAACTGATTAAAACAACACCTAGATGTTTCTCCAAGCAGAGCAACCTCGGAGAGTATCCTAGGAGTAAAAGACAAAAAAATACAGTGTGTATTCTTTAGGAAGGTGTGTTCTACAGTTCTCAGCTGTCCTCATGTCCCAGTCTCTATATTTTCCCTGTGACATGTACAAGAGAGTTGGACCTGGGAAGGTGAGCCAGAGAGGGAGCAGTACCCAGAGCCAGTGGAAATGGAGGAGTGATGCCTGGGGCCACAGGCAGCACTGGAGTACCAGAAACATCCTTTAGAGTGCAGCTCTTTGCTTGCAACAGCAGCATCAGAGGATGCTGCTAGGAAAAGCTCTGGACATTTTCTGCAGGCTGCTGCTCTTGTACTCCACCAGTGTCTGAAGTCTCTGGATCAGGGACAATGGAAGATACAACCCTGACCATTCCCTGTAACATCCATTTTGTCCATAAATTCATCTAAGCCTTTACTCTGCTTGCAGACACTCTGTGCCCTCCAATGGCAGCGTGTTCCCAAGGTTCATTGTACAGCCTGTAAAATTTGCCTCCCTATTTTTTTTGCCAAGAGGTAGATCAGATTTATTAAATGCTGGAAATATTCCTTTCTCTCCACTGACTTGAAAGGGCACTTACATGCATCGTTCAGATGATTAAGGAAGGTGAGTCAGTGTTCACTTCTTAAAGATATTTCTTAAGCTTGTGATTGCATACAACAATGTTTTTATTTGTTTCTCCTTAGTTACTAGTTCTAACTCAAAGCCAAAAATTCCTACATATATATGTACAGACCTAAGTAGGGAGGCATGTTTTCCTCTTTGTGTTTCCACCAGAGCTTACCTGAGTCGTGTCTTTCTTCCTATATCAAGGACATAAAACTAAGAGCAGCCATAAGAATCTCTGTGTCCAGATTTTTTTTGCATATGACAATTTAATCTAATTTAATCTCCTATCTCCTGGTCCACAAAGCTGAATTAACTTTCCAGAACTTCTTATGGAGATTGCTAGCACTAACCTCAGGGAGTGCATGGATGGCTGTGGTGGCTCAGCTATGGCTGACTTCCAGGGGCCACCCAGGCCCCAGCTCTTTCTCACTCCCCCTCCTCAGCAGGGCAGGGGAAGATTTAAAGATTAAAAATCCTATGGCTTGAGGTAAGGACAAGGAGATCATTTACCAATTACTGTCACATCAAAAAAATTTAAATTTTTTTTTAAAGAAACCCTGGGTCAATTTGGGGAAAAATAGTTTGGTACATTGTCAATTTAAAAATAGGGTAGGATAGTGGGAAACAAAAGCAAAACTAAAACCTCTTTCTCCTTGCTCCCCTTCTTCGAGCCTCAGCTTCACTCCTTCATTCCCAGCTCTTCTGCTTCCTCCTAAAAATGGCTCTGTCAGTCTTAGAAAGCTCTTGACTGCATTTTAGCTCATGGTTTTTGCATTTCAAATCCATAAATCTCATGTATTCCACTTCAAGACAGTTCATGATAGAACTGTCTTGATAGAACATGCTGAACAGTACTTTCTCTCAGCTACATTGACAGGCCTGTTTGAGAAAGCTCTTTATGAGAGGTGAGAAGAGTGAGAGGAGACCTGCTGGCTTTTAAACTGAGACTTCAAGTCAGAGAAAAACAGTAAACACAGGTTTGAACTGTCCCACTCTTCTCCCCACCTCAAATAAATACAACTACAGCAGGGGGAAAAAAGCAGATTCCTACAGTCATGAGATGAGATTCCCTTTAACCTCTTAATGGAGTGCATCCTGAGGTCTGTCAGTAGCATCACACACACATCCCCATTATCCACCATGAAAGATCAAGCAGAGAATGGAGGAGAGAATTATTTCCTTTCCACTGAGTGGCAGCTCCAGCACAAGTCAATGTTATCTGGAGCACTAAAGTGGAGCAGGGCACTTTAGGATAAAGGCTTAATGCTTTATCTGCTCACATAAATACTTTCAGATAAAAGAAATTGGATTGAAATAACATTCCAACTGTGACACCAACTGACAGGAGTCAGGGAGTGCCCAAGATAAGGCCACATCCTTTACCCTCTGCAAAAAAAAGGAGAGAAAAGGCTGTATTCAAGTTAAGACTGATACATCAGCTTCATCTGTGAGTTATCACCCCATGAGCCTTGTGTACAGATCCACATGGACGTGTGGAGGCAGGAGGCACACTGACTGGAAGAGTTGTATTTCAACACCATAGAATTTTGTTGATCACAAACTCTTCCTTCAAAGACATCAGTGTAGGTATCAGTTCAGGAAGATACCTGAGCAGGCCCTTCAGATGCTCTCCTGCATGCAGAGTTTGTGAAACCACACTCACCACCTCTGAGTTTTGACTAGAGGAACAGGCTCTTCTTTCAGATTTGCCCCTCCAGGTTGCCTCTCTGGAGCATGGTTCCATTTCTCCTCCCACTGCCCATTTCACTCAGACAAATCTGTGTGAGTCCAGCGCCTGCTGGCAAAATTTCCAGCTGGTTTTACATAAGTTTTTTGACTTAAAAAGAAAGAACAGATCCCCAGTTTTTATCCCTGCATCATCTGGAAAATGTCAAATTCTCGTTCACTGAGAATTTGCACAAGAGAAGATTTTATTAAGCTGAAATGAGAAAAAGGAAGAATACATCAGTTTGTTCCCAAAACTTACCATGGGTTTTGGCTGGACGTTGTGAGATTCTGCTAGCCTTGACCTCCTAGACCAAGAAAAGAAAACTCAAAAAATGCAGCGGGTAGGGGTAACTTTAAAAAGATGAGGGTAAAGAGGACTCTGCTTTGAATATGTTTTTATGACCAAATACCAAGGATGCAGACGGCCAGAGTTAGGACAAATTGCCTTACATAGTGTAGTACATAAATACATAGGGATCTGACTTCAATATAATCATAAGTCACTTTCAGTATCTCCCAAAGGTTGTCCCTGACAGCTCTCCAAGCAAAGACTGGTTCAGAAGAACATCTGAGCACATGCATAACTCTCAGAAGGTGTCTGGTCCTGTTGAAATAAATAGCTGACTAAATAGCTTTAATGAATTGGAATTCAGTAGCTGTCTGAAATAAACAGGGAGTGCTGACAACCAGCAAGCACTACAACAAATAAACCCTGAAACAACCCAGACAATTTGTCCAACTTCTGTTACATTTGAAAGGTAACATTAAAGGCATAAACTTTATCACTGCAAGATAAATGCTCCATTTCTAAGACTACATCCTGACCCTGTCCAGTCAACTTGAAAAATGGGTGCAGACAAAAATGAAAACAGAAGGAGGGACTTGATACAAATTGCAAGTGTATGGTATCTCAACTAAGTGCTTTGTGACTCAGAGTTACCACTGTTTCACAACATTAACAAAGGTTCCACTCAAATATTTTTAAAATAAAAGCATTCATGTTTTTTCCTTTTATCATGGGAAAAAAAATATTCCAAATCACAAAGATAACATTCCCTTTAAATGTTATTCTTTTCCTGGAACATGAAAAACATCAAACCCTTGCCCAGCAGATAGCTTATGGGCAGTCCAGCTTCTTACAGAGCCCAGCACCCTAAATCTGTGACCATCTGGAGGTCAGAAGACACATTTGAAATATGAATTTTAAATACTACTAAATAATACCCACACACATGATTGTTAAGGTGCCAGCTGACTACAGTGTGTTCATAAATGGATTTCAGCCTTTTTGGTACAGACTGTAATACATAAACTTCACAAAGGCAATACACAAATTTATAGAAATCAGGTCCATAAAGTGAAGCTAAAAAGACTAACCAGGATATTAAAAGGACTAGACTTAAATGCTCTCCTAATAAACCATCTTCTTTGCCACTGCTGGCAATTAAATACTAGACTAGAATGACCATTGGTCTAAACAGTATGGTGTTTCTGATGTCATCATTTATAACTTTTTGTGGTTAGTTAAGCCTAGCAAAACAGTTCCATGTTGCCAAAACCTCTGTCTTCAAAAGTTTGTCAAGGGAAGGGCTACAGCATGCACACCCACACACTCTGGTGTCTAAAAATGATACTGAATGCCTGAAACAACTGACTAGATTTAGAGAACAGTTCACCTTTGCAGTAAGAGACAGCTACTGGCTAGATAGCTGAATGGTGCCTGGAAGTTTAATGACAGAATTGACTCAGCTGGTGATTCAGTTGCCCAAGCAGAAATATCTGGTGCCACTGGAGTTGTCCAGAGTGTCTGAGACATCCACACAGGGCTGATGAACAGATAAGTGTCTATCCAGAGTACCAGCCATACACCAAGAGTACCCTGGACATCTCAGGTATGCTTAGAACCCCTAGAAGAAGCATCTGAGTCCTGATTTCAGTCTCCTATAACAGTAGTTGGACACTTTGCTTGCAAAGACACACCAAAGTCTACATACTTTCACATTGAGAAGAAACCTGCCCACAGAGCTCTTTCTTGGTGATGAATGTACACCCAAAGAAACAGCAACTGTGACCCACAGGCCATGATGAGTTCACCTCTGCTGTTCCCAAATGGAACATGTGTCCTCACAATGTATTTTAAGTGTGGTGATTACAGGCAAGAATCACTGCCTCCATCTCACAAAGGCACCTTACATTGGTAGCATCAAATGATAGATAAGATGGGGCACTGGGGCTTTGGGGAGGAGATACCACCTACATGTGAGCAGATTTCCATGCATATAGAAGAATGGGTGCATATTTATCAACAGAGTTTGATCAGTCTGACTGATTGCACTGAGTTAGTTTATTGCATCTTTATTTTTGACTGTGCTGATACTATGGCAGTAAGCTACCAGTGCACAGCAACTCTGGTTTCAGGTTAAGCACAATTTAGACACAGCCAAATATTTCTTCAGAAGATTTAGTGCCACAATCTATCATAGGAGATCAAGCCTAAATCCATAATACATAACCCAAGGCCCAGCCTTTACCATATGAAGTATCACTCAGAGTATGACTGGTTTAGCAAAGATTGTCATTCTTTAAAGCCTTGTCCTTTTCTGTTGATTGCATTGACTGTGGCTGTGTTGCTGAATCAGCTGTTCCAATTTTTTTTTCATTTCTCTGCTTCCATTAGCTGCTTCTCCACAGAGAAACAACTTAGCCTAACACAGCACTAGCTTTTGTTTTACATCCATTTTCCGCTGTGGAAAACAAGAGTTTTCTATCAAAGAGGATGAACATTTCACTCTGTGCTCCATCATCTCTAAAATGGGCCACAATTTCTGACTATCTCAGTCTCGCCTTTTCCATGGTATTGTTCCATGGGAAGAGAAATAGAGGGAAAATTGACCTTGCAAGGCTCCAAATGCAAGAGTGTTTGTAGAAAACGAGCAGTTGCTTATTATGACTTTCCTGATCTGTCAGAAAAGAGCACATGGTCAGAACAAGGGAAGTCTAGCCAGGCAATAAATATGGAGTGAAAAAATACATTAACACACTCACTTACCACACACAATGTCACATAAATCACGTGGAGCACCATTCTCTCTGGCTGAACTGTAGCTGAGTGCAGTGAGTTTAGATTTCTAGTCCTTAAGACTGTTTGCATGTCTAAGAGCCTGTTAAGAGCTGAGATGTGAGGTTGACCTCTTTTCTATACAGATCTCTACTGAGGGCAGAAACAGACATATTTTCACCCAGTGCTGGGCAGAGGCTTGCAGACAAGGCACACTTAAATGCTGAGCTCTCATTTGCACATCATGCCCTATTTTCTAGATTTGTTTCTTTCTACACAAAAATTTATGTAGGTTGAAAATAATTACTTATTGTTTCTGTTTATGGAAACTCAGCACCAAGACTCTGCAAACACTGTTTCTTTCTGACTGTAGAAGGAAGTAAGAGCCAGTACTGGTAAGAAAGTAAGAAAGGTTCCCTTGCTAGTGCTTGGTAGTGAACTTGCCTTCTGATTATGGCTCCAGCCAAAATCCTGCTTTCATTCACAACTACAATTATTTTCTATTTTGAATAGAAATATTCCTTTTTTTTTTTTTCCCTAAACAAGTCAGACCTCCTGTTCATTCTTTGAACAGAGAAAAGTATGGCTGAAGCTTCCTTTTTCCTAACATCTCTTCTATTGCTTCATACCCTCTCAAGGGTAAAGCACCCTTGTGGTACATCAACAGACATTTCCCATCTTATGGAGGAAAGCATCCTTAAAACCTAAAATCAGAAAATTACTAGCATCAGTGAGCCATGAGATCACTCTAAAAATATATCAGCAGTATAGATGGATGTTACAAATGAAACATAATACTCTAGAGTTCCTGCTTGTTCTAAGAATCTTAACCTTCCCTCTACTGTGGTTAAATCTTACTAAGCCACCATCTGTCACATACAGTTTTGTTTCTGACTTCTCTAAGTGGAAATTTGGAAAAAATCACCTGGAATTAAGTTCCTTCTTATGTTCAGTGAAAGCCAAGGAAAGGCAATAGAACTATGAGTAAGATAAGATTAGATTGCTTTAGTCACCTTTTTCTCAAGAGTGAAGGAAAGCTAAGAGGAAAAGAAGCTCTGGCAATTCATTTTTGCATGCACCCTGCCCTTATTTATACATAACCTGAATTTCTGAGGGTCTACAGAAGTGTGCTGTTAAGAACACAGAGGCAGGCTCAGAATAAAATGCATAGGGAACCATTAAGATTCATGCAGCCTCTGCTTCCTGATGTTCTGTATCTCCAACCTGTATCAATGCAATTCCTGTTTGCATTCCCAAAGCATAATCCTACTCTTTTTTACACATAAATTATCATGGGGTGAGTTATTATTACACAAATGACTGAGGCTTCCAGGAATATGTCTTTAAAAATCATAGTAACTGTATTATGGTACATGCATAATACCATGCTATTTACTGACAGACCATAATCCTCATTCCAAATCATTGTGGTCTATCATATCAATTGAGCCTTAAAGCCTTGGGAATGAGAGACCACAGTGGTTTCCCTGGAGCCAGTCTGTAGTAGTGCAAAATACAGCTGTTACATGAAGACAGCTTCAGGCCAGATATTCATAATTGCTGAAATTGTTTTGGAAAGAAATCACTGAAAAAAAAATAGTAAGCATCCTTGTGAAAGAATAACTGCATGTTTTTATATAAACACATCACTGCAATAGCCTACCTCGTGGAATAATGGGATTTCAGATTCATAAAATCCAAAGGATATTTGCTGCAATTTTTTTTTTGCATAGGTATCCAAATTATACTTGAATGCAGTTTCCCTTGCAAGATAAAAATTTGGAGCCCAGTTTTGATGTTTGGCAGTATTTCATGGCACAGCTTTATAAAGTGTTGTAAGTGCTTGCTTATCCTAAGGGATGAGGATAGCTTTAATTTTGCAAGGCAAAAACTGCCCAGCATGCTATCATTGTAAAAGTGAGTTTGGCAATTGTACTTTAAAAACAGAAATGTGATGATGAAATCTGATGATTGATCACTCTACCCAGATGTTTGGATCAGTAAAAGCAAGTTCTAAAATTCATTGATTTTTCTCATGGAACTCACAAGAACAAAACTCCATTGCTACAATACAGTGAAGATTAACATACAAGTTTTTAGTTTGAGCACAGCTGTACATGTGTGTTAATATGTGCATCTCTGAAACTTAAATTCACTTTGACCATTGATCCATCAAGTGACAGAACACAAAGAATTCAAGACTTATTTTTGTGTAGGAAAGTCATAATTATTACACCTCAACGGCTTATTAAGCAAATGTTATGTACCACTACATGCTAGCACTCCCAGATTGTCTTCATTTCCTAACAAGTTGTCTGTTAGGACACAAGGACTGTGACTACAGTCCTTGTGATTGTGCCAGGAGCATGTCTTGCAATGAGGCACCCTGGCTAGGCTTTGTTTTGCAAAGAAATTTATTTCCTCATTTTACAGCCCTATGCATCATTCTTCATTTTACAAGCAGGGTGGAGACCCCCAAGAAGATGAGACGGGCATCTCAGGAGGCTCTCCTAATGAGCAGTGTTCGCAAATAAATAAATCACCCTGGAGCTCGGAGGTTTGCTTTGCAGATACACAAGTGCAACACACACAGTTCCTCCTTCCATCTAAGGCTTTCTTTGTTCTCCATCATTTCTCAGGGAGTGCAGTATATCAGCTCCTACCCAGGCTTTCCACCCACTAAATCACCAGAAGTTGTTTTCTCTCGACCTTCAGGAACCTCACAAACAGTGACTCCTTCCATTATTTTTTTAGTAGGTTTAGTGGGTTTTTTATTGTTCACAACCAAAGACAAGTATGAGAAGGAAATTGAAGAAAGGCAACATCCACCATTGAAAAACACAGATTTGCTGTCATTACAAAAAAACACAAAACCTGTCATTATGCTCATATTCAACACGTTAGTTCAGGCCCATTTTCCTAAACGTGGCCTTTCCATAGCTGCATATTTTACCTAGAAAAATGGCAGTAAGCTCCCAAGTTTCCCAAAGTAAATTCCCCACACACACCTGCTGGTTTCTTTCCACACGGGCTGTGAAACTTGGGCATCACAGGCACATCACAGCCCCATCCCCCTGCAGATATGTGGAGCTTTTCTCTTCCCAAGCATCACAGAAGTGCTGGATTCTGAGCTAACATTTCTCTGACAGCTGACTAGACTATGAATAAGGGTCTATAATGTCCAAGAGGAAGAACATACTGCTCATTTGTCACACTGCAATCACTTCAGGGTGCCTAATGAAGCCAGCAAGCACCAGGCTTAAAACAAATCCAAAGAAAGCAACTTTTACCTTGAGCACAAGCACAGTGTGGGATTCCTACCAAGGAGCACTGTGGAGCCTAAAAGCACTAACTGGACCCTCAAAAGAAACCCTTCAAACTTCCTAAATCTATCTATGACTGCTAAAATCCATCCTGTCTTGGATGGGGGAATCTCTGAACTCCTACTCATGAGAAGTGGGGAGGATGAACTGCAGAAATAGACACATAAAAGAATAGTCAAGAACTTACTTTCTCTAGTGCAGCAACTGCTTCTGTCATCAGTGGTGGTGGGATGTTATTTTGAATCCTTTCATTACCAGCAAAATCCCAAAACTTTAAAATCAAGTTATGGCTGGCAAGTAGAGGCACAGTTTCAGTTACTTAGCTTTTAAGTCATTCAATAGAATGTATTCTATTTCAGTTCTCAATTCCCTAAAAAAACCCCACATAATAGTAATCTTCAACAGAACAATTTATCAACAACAGTTTAAGAAATTTATTTATGCATGTATATGCTTTTTTTGCAAAGATTTTAGAACCAAAATGTTCTTTTCTTACTAAGTTTATTAGACTAATAACTTATAGAAACCTCTGATTAAAAAAACAGCATCAAACAAGAACAAAAGTCTGTGAAAATTTTCATCACAAATTTTTTTTTTTCTGATTGCATTTCTTGGTCCAGTAAAAGTTTTTGCACTGGCTAACTTACCAAAATTCCTGTCTTCATTTTCATACTTTGGTTTTCTACTTATCATGTGATTCCCATTTTCTGAAATATGATTAATGAGTGAAAAGTATTGCTTTCATACTACATCGTACATCATCTGAACCACAAAAATATGAAAATATCGCTGACCAAGATCTCAAAGAGACTCTACAGCTAATCAGATTCTCCTTGCCCTGGAGGTGGGCCCAAACCAAAATCTCAGCTTCTGACAATATGAGATTTTTGGAAATTTGCAACGCAGAGTTAAATTCCAGCTTTTAAATTCATTTCTAATTATAACAGCCTGGACTTATAATGCAAATGTACTGTATATCCTGAATCTACATTGTGTGAGTCAATGGCAAAAGTCCCATTGACTCCCACAAGATCCAGCATCATCTTCAGAATGAAATCAACAAAAATAGTCACACATTTGTGCTTATTTTTATTTAAGTGAAAACTTGTAAATCCTTTCTATGTTTCCTTACAAAGTAAAAGATTTTTAATGTATAATCAATCCTATAGTTCTTAATCCACAAATAGTACCAATGTTAAAAACCTGCAACTTCCTTTTACCAAAATAACATTTTCCTTCTACATTTCAATTTCTGTATGAGGCTTGTTTCACTTCTGAGTTCTGGAAGATGCCTTGGCATTTGCTATCACAAGCAAGTCCCAAAATAAGCTGGACAGGTATGAGCATTCTTAAAGCCATGCAGTCATCCCCACACTGATTTTGTTAGTCTGCTGTAGCTACATGTAGGGAAAGTAGAAAGTCTTCTGAGCTCAGGGAAAGCCTCAGATACACTTAGTTGTTAACTCTCAGTGCCCACATTTCTTTCAATCCATATCCCAATGTCTGGGCCATGAGTCTATAATACCACTGAATTCCTATCCTCTTTCCTGCCTTCTCAGTCTTTACAGTATTCCCCAAATAAGTAGATTTTACCCATTAAGATTTTACCCACTTTTAAGAAGCCCATGGTGTATATGGAAAATATACCTCATTTTCCAGTATTAAAATGTCCCAGCACACAAGCCAAGAAATGTACATCTTGAAGCCTTAAAGGATTAAATCTGTTTTGACAGTTACCGTAAATACAAAGGAATTCCACAAAATTCATAACCACAGTGCAGTTTAACATGCCTTCAGGTTAAGATCTTGTTCCCCTCTTTCAGTTCAGACTGTGTGATCCTTCTAAGAGGGATAAATGAGTTGCAAAAATCATGTAGGAAAATTAAGATTGTTCACAAACCAAGTGATAAGCATGGCATTACTAACTGTCTGTAATGCAACTTCAATGCTTCCTAAATGCACATCTGCCTTCTTGGACTTCCAAAGGTATGGGCTTTGTAAAGTACTAAACTGAATGGGAAGAAGTCTAGAACCATGAACACTGACTTCACAGCTGACTGCTGGAAACTGGGTTGTAGGGTTGGTAAAATATCAATGGAAAGTTTTTGTACTTGAAGTTTGAAAGTTTTCATGACATTCCATTAGCTTCTCTAATAATTATCACATTCTAGTTGTTGACGTTAGGGAGAATATATTTGACCTGAAATTCATATGTGTGAATTCTGTAAGAAACTGCAAAAGAGAAAGTTGTGCCCTCAAGCAGCACATGGAAACTAGGTTGAATTGAGCAGAAATAACAATATAATATATCAGAGCTTCACAGCCTACAGTGGGGAAATAACCTCTTCCCACTGGCAAAACTGGAGTTCTGTAAAGGCGGAACCTCTCCTGATGCCATGGTTTAAAATTCACCTTCTGTAAACCCACCAAGTGTCCAGTGTTACCCCAATAACCGTGTTGGAAGAGGTCAAAACCAAAGACACTGTGAGAGAAGAATGATACCTAGTGTTGAAACCAAATTAGTGGCTTATTTTGCATGGGGAAAATCCATTTTGGCATGTGCTATTGTAAGAGGCAGTCATGTCAACAGTGAATCTATGGCAAATTTTAAAGACATCTAACATACTTGCCAAGTATTGAAGCACAGGGTTTTGCAGCTAAACTCAAGATACTATTTTTTTGGCAAAAACAATTGGAAAAATTTCTCACTAATTCTAACAGTTTCTTTCAGCATTTTCTGATTAGCCTTTCTTAACTCTTTACTGTTAAATATTGTTCTAATTCCAGCAATAGCCTAAATTTTTTTCACAGGTTTTTGAAGAAGGGAAAAACCAGGAGGTTTTCTTACATACTTCATATTTGCCATATTCCATATATTTATTTTAAAAATTCTAAAAAGATATGGGCATAGCAACAAGATTTTAAAAATATAGTCAAAATTCAGTAATTTACACATTTCAGTCAATAGCAAGATTATCACTTAGGGGCTTAGTTCATCCCAACTCAGATGTTAATGACTAACCAGAAGTATAGCAGTGGTCCTAAGTAATTTTAATTGGGATTACTCAATCTTTAGCATTATACACATAGTGAATAAATTTTCTTTAAAAGACAAAATATTTAGAAAATATAATTAGGTTTAGATAATTGAGTTCCTTTGGTACTTTCAAGTACTGATTTTAGCAAAGGTACAATCCATTTTAATTAATACAGGTTGGGAATATTTCACTCCTTTCATGTACATCACAGCAGATGGAAGAAAAAAATAAAAACAAAAATCAAAACCAACAAAACAAGCAAACAAAACAAACTTAACTCAAAACACAACAAAACACCTCAGCCATTACATCAAATTGCTGAAATTGAAAGGAAAAAGGGAAACACGCAGAATCAGGGAGCTGAAAGCCCAGTTTTAAATTTGCCTCCCAGTGCTACATCTAATAAAATAGCTTTTGTTTCTAGATCATTCTAAACTCAGTATCTTTTTCCCACGTTCTGCTTGTAGCTCCCATGGAGCGCTCCTGGTCCAGAGATGCCTTGTTGCTTCCACCTGTGATTTTGTGCAGCAGCTCTGGAGGCATGGAGGTTATCCAAAAGTTGTCTGTGGGTGCAGGTTATGTGATCACTTCTTTACAATTGTAGGCCCTTTAGAAGAGGGGGAATTATCTGAAAGCTGGGTCATTTGCAATTTCTGATCCACACCCTGGTGATGTCAAGGACCTTTGGTTTCCTATCTGACGGCTGCAGCTCCACTTTTATCTCTCTCCGTTAGTTCAGTTTAGTTCATGCCAATGATGCATTTTGGATGCATGCCTCCAGGTCAGAAAACATGGCATTTGGGAATTAAAGCCATGACTGCACAAGGGATATGAGCATAGGAAAAAGAAAGTGGTCCATGCTCCACTTGCTTCCTTGGTTTTTTTCCAGAGCCAATGAAGTACTCCACGAGCCAGGGCAGTGGCAGGGTAGGAGGCAGCCCCTTGGTGCAGCCCTGCACCCCAGGGTAAGCTGTCATTAAAAGGAGTCTTAAAACCTACAGTGAGCTCTTTGACACCTGCCAAGGACTAAGTGAGCAACCAGGTCAGAATCTGAGAAGCAGAAGCCTTCCTCTTCAAGTGGCCTAATTTAGCTTCTGGCTACTTTAAAAGTCACAGGAGGAGGCGTCTCCCTCTCAAAAGGAAGCACTGCAGATATCATTACTAAACAGCCTCAAAAATTATGTTGTTTCTTCTTTCTTGTGAGGGCCAGCTCAGATGCCTGGTTGAGTTCTCTTCCCTTCAGCTTAGATTTCTAAAGAAAACAAAGCAACTCTCTTTGAACCAAGAAGGTAAGGATCGACACGGTTGTCATTTAATCAGTATGACTGGAAAGAGGCATTCCAGCCGTAGTTTAGATGCATAAATAAATACAGAGAGAAAGAGAGAAAGAACAACCATGTTGGTTGGTTCTGCCTGTACCTAGACTCATCCTTGACAACTGTCTCCACCAGCCTAGGGATGGGGGTGCTTCATGCAGGGCTGCCTGGGATCCCAGGAGGAGCTTTCTCACACAGACTTGTGTGGCACTTGTCAGCCATCTGACAATCCATTTGCAAAGGAGAACTCTCCCTCCCTCCCTCCATCCCTCCCTTCCTCCCTCTCTCCCTCCTCTGCCTTCTCACCCCAAGGACCTCCTGCTGGAGCAGCCCATCACTGGTCACCTCTCTGCATTGTCTGAAGGCCCCTCGCCATCTGGACCACCTAGGAGGAAATGTTTTCTTAAAGAGGGGAAGATTAGGGAGCGGGGATTTACACCTCTGTCCCCAAGGTAATTACCAGATGGCAAATGGCTTGTTTTCACTTGATGAATCAGAGCCACGGAATCAGGCCTACCGAAGTGGCTAGGATTTCATTTCCAACCAATCCTTTTGCTTTACAGGCTGAAGGGGTTTTTCTCACCCTTTAGATAATGATTTTAAGGTAAAGCTAACATTAAAGCAAAAGCCTGCCATTAGGGGGTGGATTTCAGTGTGCTGGGAATTCAGCCATACCGTTTCTCACATCTTAACCCTTTGCTTGTCACTGCTGGGTCTTGCCAAGAGCTTATGGCAAGAGTTTACTCACCTGAGTAAGCAAAACAAAATAAAGCCATGTCTCCCAGGGCTTCAGAAGGAGACTATAAACTTGAGGACTGTCAGCAGCCTTTTGCTTCAAACATTCTACTCTGGTAAGAAAGATGAAATTAAAGCCATTGCCTTTTGAGGAATTAAATCTTTGCCTTTTATTTTTTCCTTTCCAAAAACAGCTGTAGAAATAAGCAGTATTTGAACTGAGCATTAACAATACAAAAAGTAACAGAACAAACATATTCAATGGAAATTTATAGTCTGTGCTTTGCTTTGTTTTGTTTCCTTCAAAAATAGAGAGCAAGAAATTTAAACAAACCTAACATGAATTCTCTATTTAAAGTCTTCTTGTAAATATATGCTCCCACTCCTGAGTTGAAGCAATATGACATTTAAATGTCATCTTCAAAACACTAAAGCCAACTAAACTACAAATCTAATGTCTTACTTGGCATTCATAATGTTCCTAAATCTTCTGCTGACTTTCTATATATTAGCTGGAATAAAAAGCAGTGTTTGCTTTGTTTGTTTGGATTTTTTCTTGATTTCTGTTCAAAGAATTTTTTGAAATTAACAACAAATGCAGGCAACCAGCAAACAAAAGGCCAAGTAGGGACCCTCTTTAGTTTCACTTTGCAGAGTTTCCTTATGAATTTGCTGTAGCAATTGTCCTACCCATTTACTCAGTTGTCCTATGGCATTTTCTCATTCACTGTCCTGCCTCATAACTATGGAAATATTGGATTATATTATGGGGTTTTTTCCTTTACTCTGGTTTACAGTGCTCATTTTCTCACTTTGATGGATTTTATTTCTACCAATGATTTAGATGCTTCTGTTTTAATTTCAAGATTTCAGACTGCCTTTAAATGGCTTAACAGTGGTATGGGATCCAGACAGCAGCCACCAATCCATATGCATTTCTTTTGCTTGTCAAAGTTTAGGGTTAGGTGCCCCAGCAAAAGGACCCAATCCACCTAACCCTAAACCAGGCAAGTCTAGGAGGACAAAATGATGATTCTTAGTAAGGAGGGGCTCCCTGCTGGGGGAGGCACAGGCACCTCTCTATTGACTGACCAGTCCTGAAACAAATTCTTGAGCTGTCAGATAGTAAGACAAAGCCATGCAAGGTAAGTAGAATGAAAGATGAGAAAGAAATATCTGGGCTTGTGACAGGAAAGAAAATATATAAAGCACTGAGAAAAGAGCAAATAAATTATGAATAAATGATGCCTGTATAACAGCAACCCAAAAATCTTGTATCTGGGTTCAGCATAGCCCAATACATTTCTCCTCCTCTCTGAGCATGGCATGAATCAGCCTCTAGAGGTGATAACTGGACTGGAAAGTTGGACTGAGCACCTACTATTTGGGTGACCAAATTTACATGAGATTTATCTTACCCCCATGCAAAAGTACTGGAAATTGTAGTTCTAGCTTGCATCTTTATTAAGCTGTGACTTTTTACACTTGCTAGATTGATGCAAATCAGATAACTCTCCTATTCGATTTACCTCCTCAGGAGACCAATGTAAAAGGGTATTATAGTGATAGTTTGGTCTTAACCATCACAAGACAATGGGCAGTGCCATACTAATTATGCTGATCTGTTAGTAAAACATAGATCATGTGCCATTATTGATGGAGTTCTGCTTTAGGTATAAGTTTGGTTATACCAGACTGCTCATCGCATGTGGGAGTCTCCTGGCAACAGAAATTGTTCCAGATTTGTTTGACAAAAAACGTGGTATTCCACCTAGTTTAATTTAGAACCACAGAACACTGGGACTGAGGAAGTCAAAAAAGACCCTGGTCCATGCTCCACAGATTGCAACTGTCTGCTTCTTAGGCATCAAAAGCTACATCTAAACAAATTAAAACAGTGCACAAGGGCTGTTTTCTGGCATTGCATGCAGTAGCATAACACAGTTTGCATCCATATGCCTACAGTGTTCCCCCTCCCCAAGAAAAAAAATAGAGAGAGAAATTAATCCAAATTTCCTATTACAAACAGTGCTGACCTGTTCTGAACCACACCAGGGTTCTGTCTGGGAGAATATTAGCTTGCATGGGCCAGCACCATACCAACAAGCATGCCAACAAATACACAATATAGGCTATTGAAGGACAGTCCTCCTCCTATGCCCCAGCCTTGTTTAGTTTAGTTACTAGTATAGACACAGACAAAATAGCCAGCATATAAGGCAATGATTTTCCCTAAACTCAAAAGCTGAAAAATTCAACTCAGCCTTTGTTTGTAGACCACATTATTTACAGGATCTTTAACATCCCCTAGCAACAGACACTAGGAAGACTGGTTGAAACTTAGAAGTAACAGGAGCAGCATGTACTGGCAGGGAGAAGGCAGGCAATGGGAGAGCGTCTCTCCATCCTGGTCCTACCTGTCAAGAGCTGCCCAGCCCTGAAGTCAATGCCCTCCATATCATGAGCTCTAGGCAGGCACAACAGACTTGTCAGCCTCTGAAGAGCACCCCTGGGGCTCCTCAGGGCCCACACAAAAGTGTGATTTTTCTTTTTTTTTCACTCTGTCCTTGTCAAACAAACATGTCCCCGCATATGCAACAATTCTGTGTGGCCATGGCTACTCAGGATGCTGCACGGCTGCATCTCATGATGTCTAACATGCCAAACACTGAATGATTTTAATGGGACACTCAAAATCAGAAAGTACCACTGGGATAGCACCACTGACAGTAGAAAGTTCCTCTGTTGGGCAGAAGAGATATGATGAGACCTGATATATGGCAGAAATCAGGACTAGAAAACATTATGGCAGTACAGACAATGATAATGTAAAGGACATGCAAGTCCTTCCTTTGTTTCCACGCTTTAGGAGGAAGGGTGGGTTCACAATGTCTAATATAGGTTTAATTGTTCCTATGCCTTTTAGAAATACCTGTTATTATACATACATTATTTATTTTGGTATAAAAATTAACTGCCCCAGCCCCACCAGACCAAGGAAAAAGACTGTGGCAGAAACTGAGGCCCTGAAGGCTGTATCTTCATTTGGCAAAGGAAAACAGCAATATTCATTCTGGATTTGAAGAATGACCTCTAATGAATGTTATGTTTGCTAATGATAGACACTTTGGAGGCCTTCAAGAGCCAGGGATCACTCTGCTATCCAAAACAAATAATCATAAACCAGATTTTTTCAAAATAATGCTAATAATAAACAGAAAGGAGTAATTTATCAAGTGCTGTATACGTGGATGGTTTCTTCCTCCAGTTCAGAGGAAAGCTGAAATTCAGAACTTGAAGTTTACTTCCTTCTTGTTGCAAATCTGTCTACATTTGTGTCATAGTTCTCACTGGAAATCAAACCTTCACAAATTGGCTATCAGTGCATTGCAATATTGTTCATTGTATTTCATCTAATTTAGGCAATGGTTATTTTAGACTGATCTATACTATGATATTATAATCTATTCTCCTTCATAACTTATGAGTGTAAAAGCCAAATTGCACAAAATGAAAGAAATCTCAAAACTGTTCCATTCCTACAATATTCATGTGACTAGACAGGCGTGCCCCCACAGTGGTGTCACTTGTCCCACTGCCACCAGATAAACACAGGGAGCAGCCTGTGCTTGATATTACTGTGTCAGGTGACATTAATAGGTGTTTGCCTATGGGGTTTAGAGCAGTGGATGAGATTTATCTTTTTTACAGTCTGTTGTATAGCAGGCCATGTCCCCATGCTGTGAATTCCCTTTGACCACCTGCAATCTCCTTTAAAATTCCCATTGGTGTTTATTGGACCTCAGCCTTCTTCACAGGTAGGAGACCAACTCTGTGAAAACACAAGAAGAATTGAATGAGATCTGCTTGGTTCCCTGGCAGTCCAGAGCTCATTTGAGATGCTGGCATGATACTTTCACAGCTGGATTTGATTTCTTCCAAATCTGTAAGGACACAGCTGGTCTTCACTGCTTATCTCCTTCTTTTTGAAAAATAGCTTGGTCAGGTTTTGTCTCCTTATAAAATACTAAATACAATAAAAAAAGGTCCAGTCATATTCTAGCTTTTCATGTCTCAAATGGCACTTCTGTGTTTAGGGACCTTTGGAAGAAGGTTCACCTCCATTAAACAGGAATAGGCTGCCTGAGACACTGAGGTGCTATTGCTGCATCCTGCAATCACTGGAGCTTTTTCAGATTGTGGTTATTAGTTGTTTGAGACAGAATAAATTTCCAAACACAGTAGTGAAAATAATTATATTCCCTATTGATCTTGATGTATATGCACTGTTCATAATGAATTTTAAATAATTTTCTGGACCAGTGTGTTACTCACATCCCTACCAGCAGGGCTCAGTAGGAAAACAGCATTACTAAAGTGAGGAGCACAGGCCTTTTTTCAGGCTATGTAACACCACTGCCTCCAGCAAAAAACACTTCATGACTGGGATGCAGAAGTCAAAGGCAAAGATGCATTTCAAGCTTTATTCCTGTAGCTATTACTTACAGAACCAGACCTGTCTGGACCAATAATATACCAAATGTCTTTGGTAGACTTTGTCCTTATGCTTCATTAGGAAACTTAGGATAGCTGGAGAGAGACTTGAAATTCACAGAGTATTCAGTTCATGAAGAATCTAGCTATATATAATATGCTAAAAGCACTTCCTATACACAGGGAAAGCTGAATCCAGCCCCAAACTACTTTTGTTTAAAATACAGTGCAGCTTATATCCTAGTAAACAATTTACAGTGCAGTTGCCATGATTTGAGTTTTGGATATCTGAAACATCTTTTTTTCAAATGGAATTGGATCATGTTCTGCATTGTCTGTTAATTACTTTAAAGTATTTCAGCCTTTTTTAAATACTGAATTGTCTGAATTCATATCAACTTCTCTTAGAGATTTGGTTAATATGATTTGCACCACATACTAGTTATTATCAGTGTGTATACTGAAAATGCAGAGCAAGATAATGATGGTAATGAATCTCAGGCAAGTTTTGTGTTTGCTGTTTCTTCTCCCCAGCTGGCTCACCCTGCTCCAAACCTTAAAATACATAATACTATTCCTTAGAGTAAACATACTGTAACTCGATTTTCTTCCCCCAAGCAAGCAAGCAGATGAATGGCCTTGGTGGATTATTCTGTAACAGAAACACTCATAAGGGGTCTGTGATAAGCAAGTGAATGGAAATGGAGAAGTGCCCTGTTTAAAATCATCTAAACATTTTCTCTTAACATGAAACATTTGAAAATGTGTAGCTCAGTGTTTGATGAAACACAGGACCCTGTTGTCTGTAGCTCAGTTCTAGTCCCTTCTTTAAATGTAATCTTTTATCCAAGTCACATGTGTTTTCAATAACTTCACATGTGGATGCAGTTACACCAGAAAACTGATTCACAAGTACTGTAGAGGCTCCTCTATCTTTCAGACCCACCTAAAGTTTCTTTCAATTTTTTAAAATATTTTTTTAGAAAGCATATGAAGGGAAATAATCAGTTTTGCTTGCTTACAACACAACTGCCCTGGTCTGAATCATAAGTACAGCATTGTTCAAAGGAACAGCTGGTACCAACTCCAGAAGTTTAAGCACTCTCCTCCAAACAAAAAACTCTGTTGGGTCTGTTAGTCATCATCTCCCGCAGGTATTGACCCAAGGCTACAGTTCTGCCTATTCCTGCCGTGGCTAAAAAGATTTGTTACAAGGTTTTTGGAAAGAAGCATTTCATGCACAAGCAAACATACAACTATTTCTTTCTTGTCTGCTAATCTCCATGATTATTGTACCTTCTTGAAACATTTTTAACCATATAAAGGGCAATCACACTTTAATGACAACAATAGAGCACTGAAAAGTTGTTTCTGCAGAAAAGCACATACAAAGATCGTTTTGCCCTCAGGCAGTGCAACTATATAAACAGACAACTTCGATGTGAATCTGAATCAATTCTGCCAGCTTTTTCTATCAGGAAACACAATTTTAGGGATAGGATATGTTTGAAATATATTCTCAGGAACTGAACTCCTATTGTGCCTTATTATCAAAGCAAGCTTAACACAGGTCACCTCCTCTTTTCCAGGAGTGTAGTTTTACTGCTCCTTCTAAGCTATGCCAGAGGTGGGAGCTCTAAAAAGCAGTTTAACCACTTTGGGAACTGTACTTACGTTGTGCTTTCAAGAAACTTCTGCTAACAAGCAAATGGTAAACTTTGAACTTCCTTGACAGTTTTCTAGGACATCTCCTTGACTGTCAGTTTTCCAAGGGTTTGTATTCAGTTATGGTACTTATTGTCTTCATTCATATCAGGGCCCATTTTGTCCTGGAATATGCAGGTGTTCAAAAAAGAGAAATTTGCATATAAATCCCTTCATAGCCTGTGGACTGGTGGTTTGAGCCTAGATACCAAAGTAATGTAACTCCTTCAGTTTAGCACAGGAACCTCTAACATCATAGAGAAATCAAGCAGGACATGAGGATTTAAATGTCATGCTTACATGGCCTGGGTTTGGTGTGACCAGAATATTTCATCTGCAGCTGAGAATCAGAAGCTGTAAGGGATGCAAAGCTTTAGGAAAAGATTTTGAGTTCCAGCCACTTTACTGCAATCAAGGATATTTCCTAGAGCAAGTGGAAGGAGTTATTGTTGGTAGGTACAGGAAAGTTGAGGTTGCCCAAATCTTTTCAGTCAAACAGTTCTATTTGCAGATTATGTCTGGACTTGAAAAAAATATATTCTTAGATCTTTGTCTGGCCTTTCTACCATAAAATAACAGGCAAATAAATACCAAGATTTTTCAAATACGTGTTTATGACATGTTAGTCTCAGGATCATCCAGAACTTTTCACCTCAGTAAGAACACTCCTTCATTCCCACAAGATCCAATGCCAAGTGAAGGGCTATCTCTCACACTGTGGGTTGAGATTTACTCCGTGGCTGTGCCTCTGGGCAGCTCTGGGAATGGCAGCAGGACACCACATCATTCAACACAACATCAGGGCACAGATGGGTGAATTTCAGCCCTGACCACTGCATTTTTCTGACCCTTCTGCAGCCTGTGTAAAACCCCTGTGTGGTCTCAAAAATGATCAGTGTGGTACAGGCAGAGGGGTGAAGTGTGTCTGTCCTTTCAGGGGACTAAGTTTCCAAAGTCTGCATCACCCTCTCTGACCTCTCCTGAGTGACTCATGCCAGAAGCTGAGGTTCATCACAGCTAAAGTTGTATCAACAATATGCATGGTGATTCATGCATATGAATGAACCAGGATATGGGTTCAGACTTTCTAAGTCTGTGGGCAGGATCCAGGAAAATGGTTAAATGCATGTATACATTTTATTCATGTAGACTCTATACCACTGCCTCCAGCGTGCAAGTAAAATGTTGTGCAAGTTAAATGTTGTGCACGTACCTCATCAAGGCAGGGTGTTTGTACTTTGGAGGATCAATCAGGCTTTACATAGCACAGCCTTGTTCCTAAAGCTACAGACATAACTTAGAGTAAAAAACAGAAAGCACAGCTTGATGGCAGGGTCAAGGTCAAAACCTGGGGACAAAGTCTCCAGAATAAGACCAAGGGACACAGAATGCTCCTCACAGAGGGCTGGCATCAAAGAGGGCTGTCAGCTCATCATCTTTAATAGAAATCATTTGTTGTGTCTTAGACTGTTAATTAGACTTAAGAGTGTTTATTATGTTGTCCAAGGCTTTTTTCACATTGTGAGAAAATTATAAACTTTTAAAATATAGGTGTTACCTTAAAATATGCCTGCCTGAATTAGTCTAACTTAGCCTTTTGCTAAGTGCATTTATGTGAAGAATTAATGGGGGAAAATAAAATTACAAAGTTAATCAGAAGTCAACTGCAGTTTTCTCCCATGCAGTTTTGTAGGACATTTCAGGCAGGTTTAAATATTTGATCAGATAATTTTATCTTTTGAGGAATGACTGGTAGAAACTATCTGAATGCCCTTGTCTTTCATTGCATGTAACCTATGCTTCCTCTTAGTCGAAGGTCCCACTCTGTTCAAATGTAAAGTTTCTATACAATTGCATTTATAACATAAAATTCAGAAGACACAAATTAAGTCTGCCTATTACAGTCAAGGAAAAATGAGCAAAACCTACATAATAGTAACCCTGAGGTCTATTAGAAAACAGCTTCCAGAACTTGTGCCTTAAAATATCAGCATCAGACTATAAATTCATTTAACCTGAGTTTTGAAAGATTTATAACCATTGTGGTTATTTGGTGGAGTAAATCTACACAATAAATTTATTTACAGTCATATTCAACTTATCCAGTGCAAATCCAAAATACTTCAAGTGAATCACAAATTTCATAGATGTGGATGGAGATATAAAACGTTAAGGTTTCAGTGCAAGTGCTGTGGTTTTAAACTGAAATAACAAAACAGGATCTGGTCTGGAGAACACAAGTCCCATAGAAGTCTTTACAACAAATTCAGAAGGAATATGGGTTACATGTCAAGTATAGGTTGATCAGAAATTGTATAAATGCTGAAGTAGTAGTAGTAAGCAGGATCTTGAGCTAATTTATCCCCCAGTGACTGCAAAAAAAGCAGGTACTGTACGTGTTAAGGAACACAAAGTAGAAACTAAAATGAGAAATTAAGATAAAGTAAGTCAATCTGCTCTCTTGGTTGAAATTCCTCTTATTCTTCAGAGATGAGGAGATCTTGACTTCATTATAGAGACTGAGCCTTTTCTCATTCCATGCTGTTCAGCTGCCATGGTGGTATGAAAAGGGAAACTGCTGCCTTACACAGTAAAAACAGCTTCACTGTCTCCATGTCCTATTACTCTTCACACACGAGAAGCAATCAGACAGTAGAACTTTCTGGCAAGGGACTTCAGCTGCAAGAACAACTCATCCTCTGGGGAGAAAAATAAAATAATCTTATGTAAACCATTATCAAGGAAAATACTTCCAAAAACGGGGGAGACTGTCAAAATGTGAGCGTGTCTATTTGTAAAGGGAGGTCAGAAGTACAAAAAACTAGAAAAATATCATATGGTCTCACCAGTAATTTAGTTCTTATGGGGAAAGTTAGCTGAACTCTTCCTCTTCCCTTCTCAGCCTCAACCATGTCTGGTTCTCTGATTTAAAATTCAGTTCAGTACCTCCCAGACAGGGAATATTAGTTCCTCCCTTCTTTATAGATTTCTCTGGTTTACATTACCATTCAATAAATATATTACAAAATGTTATATGCCTCTGTCCACAGCTTTTGAGTAGTTGCAGTGATCTAAAAGTTATCACAAATTAAATTACTGGATCCCACTCCAAACTCCTCAGGGCACATTGGGGAAGAGAAAAATCAGGCAACCTCATTGCATCTGGAGCTCAGTGTTTATGCATTTCAGCAACACACATTCCATTGTGCCAATACCCTTCTTGAAAAGAAACTGTCCAGTGAACTGCGTGGACCAGTGCTGTTCCCCCAGCCAGCCTGGCAGTCAACACTGTGCTTGAGGGATTTTAATGTACACAGACATGGTTTTGATTTGGTGACCTTCATTTTTAGCTGGAACTTCTTCTGAAGTTTGTCCATGTAAATGACCAGAATCTGGAATGAAATCTAAGAACTGTATGCATTACTTGTGTCCAAGATCAGTAGTGAATTCATACAAGAGTAGCTGGAGAAAAGGGATAGTCTCATATAGGAATGTATTTTTAAGGTTAAACATATTCTGCAGAAACAAATAAAGAAAATCAATTCAGTATTGTCAGCAGGTACTTAAGAGCAGCATTAACTGCACAAAGACTGTGCAACTGCTGAGCAAATTCTACTGAGACACTTTGGGCATCAAATCCCCCCCTAAATGACACCCTCACAAAAAAAAAGTGTCCACTGTAGCAACATGTCCTTACCGCATTTGTGTTTCTATCACAGGGCAGGTACTTTAGGGCCAGGACCATGTGAGCCGTTCCTGGAATGCTCCTGACTGGGATGATGGTGGGTCTGAAAGCAGCCTAAGCACTTCAGAGGGGAAACTTCCCAAGCAAATGGTCCAAACTGCTAAAAATAAACAGATATTAAAGGAGGGTCAGAAGCAAATCCACTGTTACAACCATCTGGGTCTCTTCAGGGGAGCTTAGGCATCCGTTCAGACTCAATCATTTCACCCAGCTTTCCCATGATCCATCCCAAAGCTGGGATGGGAAGGTGAAATATGAAAATTGTTCTTGGAGAGTGGTCTGAAATATTTCAAAACTAAGATTTTTTTATTTGAATGGGATTTCTTGTGAGATCAATGCTGGTACACTCACTGACTTTACCAAAGAGTCGCCCAGGACTAGCAGTAAAAATACAAGCTGCATAAGTTAAAAGGAGGCCAGTAGTATTCTGTTACATTTGTTTATTTCTGTGAATCCATTTAAAACAATAGGCATTTCTTTTGTTCATCCTATTGTTCTAGTACAAATTTCCATCTGTATTCCTTGTTCCCTCATCAAGCACAAGCTTTGTCTCCTTGCTCTGAAAGTCCTCCAAAGCACTGCCCTGTCCTATGAGCCAAGTCCATTATCACAGGATCAGCTAAAACCCAGGCTTTGCCAACTGCAACAGCCCCATCCCATTTTCTGCAGGAAGCCCTTTAGTGCACCAGTACATTGAGATGTTCAGAACCACTACCCCTAATGGTGCTATTTCTGTGCAGGGCATTAAAATAACTCTGTGGCCACTTGGGCCATAAACTCCCTGTCTTGTAAACTTTCCCACCCTGCCATTAACAAGCAGGGAAAGTTTGCAATAAAAAATGTGCAATGTAACCCCCAACCATCTCTCCAACATGCACCCAGCAGCCTTTAACCAGGTAAGCAGGTGAGCAGAGCTGTGGAACAGAACTGCTATTAAAGCAGTGAGATTTCTGTGCATCCTCTCACACTTACCTAATGATTTGTGTCCTAAACCCCAGGCCAGATAATCTGCTTGATCCAGCTATTGCAAGTAATCTTCTATCTGGCAAAACCTCTGTGGAGGGCATTTGACAACACCAGCACAAATGAACTTGTGTTACTGAAACCTTAAGGCACCATCAAAGTATATAGAATCTTAGACTTGTAGGAGAATTCATGTTGGGAGGCACTTTAGCAGGTTTCTAGCCTGAATTCCTGCTCAAAGCAGGGACACGCATGAGACCAGACCAGGTTGCTCAGTGTTTGATCCAGTTTGGAGATGGCACAACCTCCCTGGGAAACCTGCTCCCATCTCTGACTGTCTTCATGCTGAAAATATTTTTGCCTTATTCAAGTCAGAACCTCAGTGTTTCAACTTCAGAGTTCATTTAATCAAAATATATATAATTGCTATTTTTAAGTATTAATATTACATAATGATGCAGGGCTTTTCACTCAGCTTTGCCCTCAAAACTTAAGGAGGAGATAAATCTGTTACCTCATCTTAAAAGTACACCAGCTGTTGCTTGTTTAATGTCTTGGGGAACAACTAATATACATTCAGAGCTATTCTATAACCAGATATGATATCTTGCATTTAAATGTTCCTTCCAGCAGAATAGATCCCCCACGCACTTAAACATATATCAAATAACCCTGCACTAACCAGCAGTTGTTTCTTTGGTAAAGCCTGGCAGCTGTTTAAGCACAAGCAGAAAATAAGGAAAAAGGGGTTCAGGATAAGACATGGGAAGTACTGCAGGAATGTGGCTTGTCCTTTTGCCTTGATATTTCCCAAGGAAGAGTCGTCGTCAGCGTTTCTGTCAGAAAAGGTTGCCTGGAAAGAAACTCCTAATTCATCCCAGTACACCTAAATAGCACAGCTCAGCAACTCAAGAGATGCTACTAGAAACTCTTGGTTTCTCAATGTGATTGGGAAGCAGAAAAATTGCTTTTAGTTAATGAAATCTGTATTTAGAGACCTCATAGAAAGTTCCTGTAATTAAAAAATTCTTTATTCTATTTAAAGTTCTGATCTATGACACATCACTAAACTAAACAGGGGCTACATGACAAATCAAAATACAGTGAAGCACAGCCTGCTTCTTGAATTGGGGTCTGACACAATGTCCCTTGCAATATGCCTCAGGATATCTGCATTGGCCAGGAGTGATGAAGAACACAGCCCTGCACCACTTCAAAAGCAGTCACACTCCCTGAACATGGTCAGAGCTAAAATGCTTTAACCTGCTAATGACCAATCAGCAGCAAGTGTTGTTCTTTGCTCCAGAGAGTGTTCAAATTCTTGTCTTGCAAACATGACTTTCCAGTGCCTGCTAAGTTATCTCAGCCTCTGCTAAAGGAAAAGAATAGGTACAGCAAATGGTAAACAAACCTCAAGCTTTGTTTCACATTCACATTGTCTGGATAAGTTACAACAACAAAGAAAAAATTTTCCCCCCTAGGATTGTTTAATTCCACAGATTATAGCTCATATTTTCTGGCAAGGTATTCAGCTGCTGTTAAGCACTTTGACAAGGAACAATGTTCTACAACTCATCAGTACCTTTCTCTACCATCCCTAGACAGTGTGCTGGAAGAGGAAATCAGTGTAACAGATTTAGATGGGGTTTTTTTCGTTTTATGGACAATTTATCACAAATTTAGAGCAAGAAATGGAAACAATGAACATACACAAATAGCACAGAGAATCAGCCTGATGACAGGATGAGCAGAGAGGCTTCAATTGTGCTTTGACATTTCAGGTTAATTTCTATCCAAGGGTGGAAGAGACAATTTTATCTTCGGAGCAATTTGCAGCACTCACTAAATAATACAATAATGTCAGCACATTGCCAATATCTTTCAGGAGTGAACCCATTTTCCCCACCAAACTCACACCACATTGACTGTGAGAGAGAATCTCCATAGTCCATGGCTGGAGGAATGCTCTGGCCAACCTTCAGAAGGCTGGGCCATTGATTAAAGAAACAGAGTGATGCAAAAGTAAGGTCCCCCCAAAACTCTTGTGCCTGGGAGATGAGACCTACCCATGCTTATTTAAGATGTTTTGACCCTCCTGCCACGACTGAAGTGGTGTGAAATGTTCACAAAAATCTTTGCCAAAATTATCCACATTCCTAAAGAACAAAGATCCATGTGATATCTGCCAGAAACTCCACCTTACTCTCACAAATAGCAGCCATTTGGCTTTTTCCCCCTCCTTGAACAAAGCAAAACTGCAAACATAGACTTTTGTGCCCAGATGAAAAGAGTAATTATAATAATATTAGTAAATGGATACCCTATACTGGGCACAGAAGGAAAAGTGTTTCTTGCTGATAAGACTAATGCACCAATCCAGCAGTGACCTCCAGACAATGATTTTGGGGAAGCTCCCTGCTGCACAGCATCCCAGACTTGTGAACCTGAAAACAACCTGCAAAGAGCTGAACCCAGTGGTAAGGAGACCATAAAATGCCAGTAGCCTTTATAAGGACAATTAGGGGTGATTCCAAATATTCATTGCAGTGCATTTAAATAGCAGATTTGAATATTGAGTTCAAAAGTTATTCAGTTCTTCCCTGTCTACAATAAGTGATTTTTTTCTTTTTCTCTGCTTGATACAGATTAGTGTTTCACAAATAAAAGAGTTCCTTATTACCAAAGTTAAGTCATATAAAATCAGGAACACAGAAAAGATTGCAGTAGGCAAAAAGCTAATTCTGCTAATGCTCCATGAATGAAATGTTATCCATCAATTAAAGAAGAAATACTTTCTCTTCTTTTTAATGCCAGAGAACAGAATTAATGCCAATTTCTATCATACAGTGTAATAACACAATTATGAAGCTGAGAAAATCCTAAAACTTATTTTGCTTGGCTTCCAGCCTGACAATTTTCAGAACTGTATGCAATGCATATATTTGTTTCCCATTAAAAAATTATTTGTTAAGCTCCATTCATTCAAGATGCAGGAAGAGACAACTCAATGGCTTGTCAATTTAATCTGAACATCACTTGACTTTTCTGCTTGGCCTGGACTCACATTACAGTTTCCCTAAGTAGTTTCAACAGCCACATTGAAATAGAGTTCTGTACCAGATGACAATAAATTACAGGCCTGCCAAGTCTCTCGTGGCAAGCATGGTACTCCCACACCCTCCCCTCCACAGCTGGGCTGTTCCCTTGGACATTTCCTGTGCAGCATCACACCAAGGTGATCCAGTCTGTGCCCTGCCAATCCACTTCATCTAGCACAAAGGAGATTCGGCTCCAAACTGGAACACCTAAAGATAAATGTCCCCATGTGGCTACATGTACACTGGGCATCTTCAGTGAGGAATGATGTAGGGCTGACTTTGTTGCTATCAGAAATACCCTAGGAGATCCCACGTGACCTTCAGGCACCACTGCAGAACAGTCTGAGTCTCTCCAAGGATCATATTTTGCAGATCCATCCAAACACCTTGAGTATTTGAATGTATCTCAGGTGTTATGAAACCAAGTCTTGCCCTTCACCTTGACTTAATCCCATGCAGAAGCACAGAGGATCAGAGCTTTTCAGCTAGAGAATGAATCCAAACTGCACCTGGCAATGCCCATTTTCCTTGCAGCAAAGTGTTAGATTCATTAAACCTCATAGGACTGTGTTCATATACACACACACGAGAGAGAGAGAGAGAGAGGGAGAGAGAGAGAAAGAGAGAGAGAGAGGGAAAAGGAAGGGGCCTATGCTGTAAGATAGTCACATTCAGAGCTGGCTCAACATTTGGAACTCTTCAAGACTGAAGTCTGGCTCTGGAATGCTGCCTCACTCCCATTGAAAGATGGAGTCTTTTGGAAACCAGAAATTAGATGTAGATTCATAATATGGCCAAAATTGTGGGTATGTTGGAATATAAGGATTGGGCCAGGCCTGTTTCCCAGTATTATAAAAATATTAAAGACAGAATTCATAAACAGAAAAATCTGTTCAATGAAGTGCATAAAAAATGAGCAATAATAAATCAGCTGCTGTATTTGAAATGGCTCAATTTTTTTTCCAAAGTTGCTCAGTTTATCTCCATTTTGGCTGCTGTGCTGCCCCACTGAGTGTGATCTGTGATTAAAGGTGCTTGTGGTACTTGTCTTCAGGCCAATGCTTCTGGTGTGGCCATTTGCATTGACACAGGGACCCCAACACTGGCTTAAAGCAAACAGCAAAGACTTTGACTGGGGGAGCAGGGTGGGTCCTGGCCATGCTGGGATTTCAGGGCACAGTCTGGAATGAGGACAGAAGGAGGACCAGTGAGGCAAACCAGGGGTGGCACAGCTCTGGAATGGCTGGACAGGGCCAAAGGTATGGGAATGGGGTCCGTGGCTGGGCAGGGAAGGGCGGGGCTGCAGAGGTGCAGACCAGCATCCTCCAGCACTGAGGAAGGATCAGTCCCTATCTGGACCTCAGTTCAGCTGCCTACACACAGGGATCTTGGATAAGGGAGTTGCCATGGAACACATGAGATATCTGTAAATTGCTAGCAGATGTAATAGAGGACCAACAGTGAAAAGGCAGATGAAGACCAGGAGCAATTCCCTGAAGTATCAGGGGCCTCTCAGGAGCTGTGTATGTGTCCCTGGAGGGAGATCCTGACAACATACTCAGTTGAGTGGCTCAGTTCAACAGAGTGCCTAACTTAAAGTAGACAGAATCAATGGTTCTTGGAGAAGGAATGACCTCTGGGAGCCAGAATGCGGTGACACCTGAGCACAGCTGAACAAGCAGGGTCAGAGGAAAAGGTGTTTAGCAAAAGAAAATGCATGGTCATTCCATTTAAGGAGCCCTGATTTATAGCAGACATGGGTGGAGGTCAGAAGAGAGGCAGCGTGAAGGCAGAAGTAGGACATGGTAAAACCAGTAGGTGCAACACCCGTGCTGAGATGAGGGGAAAGAAACATCAGGAGATACCCAAAGAATTTTACCAGTGGCAGCCAAAAAACTCCTGGAGCTGATATAAAGGCATAAAAGCTCTGGCAGCAGAAGTTTAAGTTCCTCTTTCTTTTTCCCTTTCTCCAAGACTCTCATGGATTTTCCTCAGTAAATCACAGTGAGGGCTTGCTGACTGCTCAGTACACATCCACAGTCATTCATGGTGTCTTGGTGTCTTTCATTAACTCCTTTGAGACAGAAATGCTCTCCAAATGTAGTATCCAACCACTGACTGGTGGACGATCCTAACTAGAAGTTCTTTTTTTGTTTCGCTTCTGGTTTGCATTTATTTGGCCTAATTAATATTCAACCTGAGGAGTTTGCTTTCCACTTACTCAGAAAAAATGAAGCAGAAATCAGAGAAGAGAGGGCTTTCCTTACATATTCAGGGATGGATCTTCAAATGTGCAAGTCCTGCTGTCTCGGGTGAGAGATGGCTCATCTAGCAGTAGTCAATAGAGAGGGTAAAGTACCACCACTTCTGAGTCCATTGTAAGGTGCTGCATCAGCACAGANTTTTTATATTAAGGATTCACTGTCCAAGCATAGGCATAGGAGAATCTGGGAATTTGGCTTCTGTTCCCAGCTCTGATGCACCATGGTGAGACTGATCTGCTGTTCCTAAATTTTCTAGCAAATCAACTCACCTCATCTTCACCTGCACATGTTCATAGGCTAAAGTGCCTAGCAAAAATTTGGCCAGATTTGGGCATCAGGTAACATTAGCCCTATCTAAACACTGCTCTGGATGTTTTAGTCCTTGCCTGGTGCAGGGCCAGCAGCATGGATGCTCTCTGGATCCATGGCACTAACCCAAGCAGGCTTGCTGCCCTGACAACACCAGAAAGTGGCCCCAGTGCTCCCTTCTTCCCTCCTGCATCCCAGTCCTGGATCAGGGAAGCAGATTTTTCAGTTTTCTCAAGCAGCAGGAAGACCTGATCCCCAGGATGCCAGCCCCTGGCAAACAATCAGCCATCTCTGGCACCAGCAGCAGGGCCACATCCCTCCACTGCAGCAAGCTCAGCTCGGTGCTGCACAGGCCTGGATGCTGGGCAAGGGTCCAGATCTTCAGGGTGGTGTTTGAGTGCCTTGAACATTTTCTGCCTATGAAATCCCTTTATTTTCTCCCTCCACACCTTCCAAATTTTGCAGCTAATGAGGCTGGGACCCTACACACAATAGTCTTAGTCCCACACTATCTCAATTAGTATTTTTCAGCCTACACACTGCATAGACCAAGGACTCTGTGAAAGAAGTAATATACAAGAGGGTATAATTTTTTCTGCTAACTATCCCTATCCCAAGATGCATTAGTTCTCCTTTATTATTGGTCCTTTGTCAGCCAGCCCAGCAAACGATAGCTGTATTCCTGTGAGTTTAAATAATTATGTATGTCTATCTTAATAAGAGAAAATATTATTTATATTTTGTAACAGATGATCCTGTGGACTTCAGGCCTGCTATGTCGCTGCAGTTGGCCACAATTCTCAAACTGACTAGTTTTATTATAAATCTAAATTACTAAAATCTCATTAAGTTCTGAGCTTTCACTGTGCCACATGCATTTTACAGATCTTATTTACTTGTTAGGCACATTTCTATTGGCTAATCATGAGAATATCCTCCTGATCAAAGTACATGCTGTTATTCCAGGTAACAAAGCATTGCAATGCCAAACAAAACTCTATCAGTCCAAACATACTTCCTAGAAGAATGCCTCCTGCATCACCCAAAGGCTGGCAATATTAGCACTGAGCTGGTACTTCCTACACATTTAAGAGGTTGGCTCTCTCAAGGAGGAGATTAGACTGTTCTTACTCTACTAAAATATGGAAAATGCCTCTGGCAATGTCTGAGTTGGAAGATTAGTACTTTTAAAATTATTTAATGACTATGGTTTAATCTGTGGAAATTTCTGGACAAACAGGCAGTGCATGTATAATGCTTAATTGATCTAAGTACACAGACTTAAACATTTGGGTTGAGCCAATAGCTTTTAGCCTCACCATTTTTCAGGGGAAAAATAATAGATGTGTGGATATGAAAACTGGGATACTTTCAGAACTTTGGATGTACTTATGAGCTGAGTAAAGTCCTGAACTATTGTTGTTGAATCTCATATCTCTTTGGTACCTTGTAATTGAGTGATTGCAAAGGTTCACAGTAACCAACATATCCTAGCACAATGCAAGACTATAAAACTGCTTTATTTTCCTGCCAATTATGTGGTGAGAAATATATGGCTGACATGTCTTGCCACATAGGGGGAAAAAATCATTTCCCAATTATCTTTGTATATTTTTGGCTAAGAAGTTTTCTCATGAGTCACAAATCATTTTCTCATGGCACCAGTAGCCTTATTACATATGCAACTAATTTCATTCTGTAATCTAAAGCAGCAACAAAATGAAAATTTTTGATATCTCTCCTTGTATTCAGTTATGAGAAGCTGCAATGATTTTTCTTTGTCTATGAATAGCAGTAGGTAAAAAGGATCTCAAATCCAGGAACACCATTGTGCTTTCAGTTGGCAATAAAGAATATAATGGACAGCATATACAATGGTTCTGGCCTCAGCACATCAGTCACCATTGACTATTTTCTGTCAGAGCTTCAAAACAATGCCAGCTCAAAAACCATTTTCAAAGAACACTTCTTTTACTTATTTATCACATGGAATTAATATTGGCCTCACCCTATTCTCAGTAAGATCAAGAGAAAGTTCTAAATTGATTACAGCAAAGGAGAAATTAAAGATTCCTTTTTCATTTGCTGACCCTTGAAAAAGAGACAATCCTAGTAACCACATTAAATGAAAGCCAACATAACTACTTGGCAATCAACAGCATGATAAATATGTTTCATTTTGATGAACATTAGAAAATCTAAATGGAATTATTCTTGCTTGCTTGCCTCCTTTGAGTTTGTCTATCTCCTCCAAGAAGTGATCTAGCTGTTCTCTGTGAGATATCATCCATTGTGAAAAGAGTGACATTTATCATTGGTTATACAGTTTTAGAAATAAAAAACTTAACAATGGAGCTTGTGTTATTAACTGGCTATTTTAATGTTGAAGTCTTTGTCATGAGAGTGTCTTGAGTTCCTGCTCTTTCCACGGTCTGATTGTTTTGAATCTTTCCTGCCATAAGGAGATGTCTGATGGAGACTAAATTTTTTCAAAAATAACCAGCCAAACCCCTGGCCATGACAAAAGTATTTCATAATGATGAACCAGGTTTAGTACAGTAACTTCAACAGGTATGTTGAAGTTACTGTACTAAACCTTCAAAGATCTAGAGTTTTGAGACAAAGGCAAATGACCTTAAAATCTTGGAAAACCTCTCACTACAGCCTGCAAATGAAAAAGCAGCATGACAATTTCACCATGAACCTAAGTAGGAATAACTCATCTCAAGCCTTCCAAGTCTTTAAACATCTCAATACACTCTTCTTTCAGCAGAAACCTTTGAATGGATCAGTGATAAATATTTTCAGCTCCACTTCTTAGATGCTACAGAAGACCAGAAATTTAGTGCCTCAGATATTATGTCCAGGGTGGAGGACAGGCCCCAGGAAAGTGAGAGAGAGCCCTGCCTTGTCAAATTACACTACACTGCACAGAAGGGCACAACCTCAGCTTTTGCCCCCACACCCAGGGCCTCCGTCAGCCTCCAACTACACTTCCATGTATAAGAACTGACCCACAGGACACACCAAGTGAGTTCTTCATATTGTATTTCTTGCATGTCTGTCAGCTGTTTTAGCAAGGATCTGTGATGGCTGATCAATTAATTAGGTGCAGACTCTTTCCACAGTCCCCCTTGAGTTTCTCCTGACCCAGCAAGGGCAGAGATGCACATAGATGTCCATGAACACATGTCCATCTATCTGAAACCAAGGCTTCAGCATGGCCAAGGCTCTTGAAAAGACTCTGATTTTAGCAATTTTTCTTCTTTTAAAATGGATATTTTTTAACCTTTCAATTTTGGAGACTGCAGGTCACAGCATGTAAAAAGACTCTGCAGACAGAGACAGTCACCAGCACCATCAATTCTTTCACACTCTCCTGCCCAGGTCATCAAAGCCAGCAGCAGGGACCTACCAGTGAGGACAGAACTGACACAGTCCCACTGCAAGGGAAATGTTTTGCTGTAAAATCAGGCAAGACCAGTCCCAGCACACTTGCTAGGACTGTGTCAGTACCAACCTGTACCAATGCCAAGAGGCTCTGCAGATCTGGGGGTTGTTAGGATTACAAGTCCCATCCCAAAACCACTAATGACTTGCTTGTTTTTGCTGGTGAAGAATCAGTCTGTCTGTATAACTGTGACTGCTAAGTCCAAATTCTTCTGCAAACCAGCACACTCCCAGAAACAAAGAGAAAAGAGAAGAGAAGAGAAGAGAAGAGAAGAGAAGAGAAGAGAAGAGAAGAGAAGAGAAGAGAAGAGAAGAAAAGAAAAGAAAAGAAAAGAAAAGAAAAGAAAAGAAAAGAAAAGAAAAGAAAAGAAAAGAAAAGAAAAGAAAAGAAAAGAAAAGAAAAGAAAAGAAAAAAACTGAAAAGAGACAGGAACCAGTTTTAAGGCAGGCATGCCTCCAAAGGAGAGTTCACTCTTATTGTTTGAAAGTATTTTAGCTCTGCCAGTTTTTTGCAGTCCTGGCTGCTAAAGATTCTCCAAGCTCACCTGGCTTCCAGACACTGGTGAATTTCAAGCAAGAATGTGCTGCAAATCAGGGGGTTTTCTTATCGAGCATCCACCCAAATCCACATCAGAGCACTTACAGTCACTAATGGCTCCATCCCAAGCAGTGACAGAGCTGAGGGCCTGTTTCATCTTAACCAACTCACACTGACTAGCTTTAACTACCTCTTATGGATTGACCTCACAGCTCTCCAACTGCACTTCTTCTGCCAAGTTTGTTCATTTCAATGTTTTTCTTTCAAGTGTCTCAAGAGCACAGTTCATACAACTCCATATAAATCTCAAAATTTACAGCATGTCTAAGTTATACACAAGATGGTCAGGAAATTATGTCTAATAGAAAACTGTCAGCAGCAGATTATGAGAGAAGTGTGTGGGACAGGTAATGATAAGGCAGAAGAGAAATACAGAGACCTGCAGGAAAACAAAAGAAGAAGCAGTGAGTCTGGGTACTGAGGCCTGGCATTTTTGCCAGCTTAATCACATAACTGGATATCACACTTTTACAGCACTTTTCTTTTGGCAAAAACAATCTTACTGGCATCAAAATATATATTTATTTGCTCCAGAAACTTAGAAAAACTGCACAAACCCTAAATGCCTGTTTTGTTGATTGAAATCTGCCTCTAAATCCAGAATGTACTAAATCAGCCACCCCACCAGTCCTTCCCTGATGCAGTGATGGGGTCTGAATGTCAGCAGGGAGAAGAGCAGGACCTTTGTGAAGGCACTGCCCAACATCCTCCCCTCAGGATGCTCCAGCATTTTCAGTCTGGGCTTGTCTGTGGCTGAGGACATGGCAGGTGAGAATGGGTGTGGTGGATCTGTGCCTGACTGCAGGGTAGATGTGCTTGAGCCTCCCTCCCCCTCTCCCTTCACAGCCTCTGTGCCACTGCCCAGAGCACCCTCCTCTTCCTCAGCTCTAGCTCCCAGCTGAGATAATTTCTCTGACTTGCCAAGATGGACAGAAAGGAGGTTTGGTTTCAATAACCTGGCAGACAGGAAGGACATTGCCCAGAGATGTATTTCTAGCAATCTTTGACACCTTCCCCTTTTAACCTGGATAAGACAGAGAACAAGAGGAGTAAGTGGCTGTGCAGAGGAGCCTTTGCTGGGGGAGTGCAGGAGGAAACTTGCCAGTGACAGAAGAGTGAGAACGGGACAGATATGAGCCTGGCAATTCAGAAAAGCATGTCAGAGGGACACAACAAAACACCAGCACAAACAGCTGCTGCTTTTAAGTCCAGCTGCCTGCTCCCCTCCCATCCTGCTTACTCAGGTGGCCAGTCATTAAGCCTGCACTGTTTTGTTCCTAGCCTCCTTCAGTGAAACAGTTTCCAAATATGATCACGTGTGAAGGGAAAACCCTGAGCAGTCCTGCAGGACCAGGACAAATGGTCACAGCTTTCTGCAGCCAAACTGGTTGTGCAGCCCAGGCAGTGATAAAACTTTGTTCCTCTACTAAACACATGTGTAGTTAGAAGGTGTTCAAGGCTGGGTTTTAGTAGAGCCAGTGCGTGCATAAAGTTAAACCATACTCATGTGCTTGGCTTTTTTTTTTTTCCCCCAAGTTAGGAAAAAAAGAGAAAAAAAAGAGAAACTCAGCTTTTTAATACAGGTTTTGTCTCAGCCTTCCTTAGTATGCAGTTCCCCAGGAAGAAAATTTATTCAGTTGACTTGAAGCTAATCAGCAGTGTTTTGAAGTTAAAGCAGCTTTTGTTAGTCAATCTTGTTTGGCGGGGAGGAAGAGTTAATCCTATGCTTTTTCCACTATGAGACCAAAAAATATCAGATACTGTCTTTTTCCCTTCAGCTTTTTTTTCCCCTTTGCCTTTTTTTGAAAGGTCTGGGATAGAATATCCACATCCCCATCCCTCTGAGCGTTTTTCTAATAGGTTGCAAACACTCAGTGAAGAGCAGTGGTTTTTTTCCCATCCCTTCAGTCAGCTGAATCAGAAACCACGTTCTGCTGTCATCTGGCAGAAAGGAGCAGTGTCAGGGAGCCACAGCAGAGAGGTCACTGTTAAAATGGACCTGGAAAATGAAATATGCACTGCCCAGAAAAGGACACACTCTGAGTAATGGCCAAGGTTTTTCTTTGGCTTGCAGCTACTTTAGCTATTATTTTTGAGATACTCAAGCCTAAAAAAACGGTTCTGGAATGGCATCCAGGTGTAAGATGGAATTCTCTGGGCATTTCCAGCTCAGACACAATGAATGGTTACTCAAGTCCTTAATACAAATACTAGCAAGGAGAAAATACTGCTTTTCATTCAATGCTGGTATACTTGACCCCAGACACTTTTCCCTAGCTGATAAATTAGAGCTTTTATTTGCATTTGGGTCCCTCTAGTGGAAAAAGGAAGAAGCCCGAGGACGGCTGCAAAACTTGGACGGGACGTGCTGCATTACAGAACCTCACGACCTGCAACCAGCAGCGTTTCTGCACCTTTGCTTCACCATTTAACACAAGGTCACACCGAGGCTTCGTGCAGATTAAGCTGTTGTGGTGAGAGAAGCCAAATATCAGTTCTCCATGCTCTGGGGGGCATTTCCCCTCCCAGCCTCCAGGACATTCCAGGATATTTATTCCTCTTCTCTTACAGCATTCAGGTGTGCTGGGCTGGAGCAGCCCCACACAGCTGTACCGACTGGGGGACAGCTGGCGTGGGAGCAGCTCTGGAGAGAGGGACACAGGAGCCTGGTGAACACCAAGTGACCCCGAGTCAAGAGTGCATCCTTCCCAACCTCATTCAGAGCTGCTGCCAGGCTGAAGCCTGCAGGTTAAGGGAGAGATCCTTCTTTCTTCAGCACTGGTGTAGCCACAGCTAGAAAACAGTGGCCAGCTTTGGGCTTCCAAACACAATGCAGACGTTGACAGAGCAGATGAAATCCCATAGTGGGTCACCAAGATGGCTGGGGACTATGGCACACTGCCCCTCCTCACAGGAGGAGAAACTGAGTGAGACTGCCTTGTTCAGCCAGAAGCAGCAGCTCAGGGAAGATGTTGCTGCTGTCCACAACAACCTAATGAACAGAAGGTGAAGTCCATCTCTCCACAGAGGTGGACAGTGAAGAGACACAAGACTCGAGCCAGAACAAGGAAAATTCTAAAGAAACACAAGGGAAAAGTATTTCACTGTGAGCACAGTTCAGCAGTGGAGAAAGTATCCAGAGAGCGTGGGGAATCTCCAGCAGTGGGGATATTCAAGATTTGGTTGGACAAGGCCCTGAGCAACATGCTCTGGTTTCAAATTCAACTCTGCTTGGAAGAAGAGATTGGGCCAGGTAAAGTCTAGAGGTTTCTCCCAGTTCAGATTATTCTGGTTTGTATTTCTTGCCCACTGAATAACTCATCTGGACCCCGGCTTTGGTGAAGATGATTTTGAAAAGGAGTAGTGACTATAAGAGAAAATAGCCAAATAGAGTAACTCAACACATGAGACTGTGGAACAGAAAGGGTGTCTGAAAGACAAGTGTCAGTCTGCACTCGTCCTACCTAGCTTCAGATACCTGCATTAGGAGTATGGTCATCCAGTCTCAACCCATTCTGAATCAACCTTCTATCTCTCCATGACTGAAGAAAGAAGCTGAAGCACAGAAGAATTCAGTGACACATTTTCATCAGCAATTCAGCAGCTCTGGAGAACAATTCTTATGTGCTTCAAATCAAAGCACACCACTCTCCAGATATATAGAATGGATTGGGTATGAAGAAACCTTAAAGATCATCTAATTTGTATTTTAAGCTAATTCTGCACACTGAAAACTTGTGGCTCTGATTCCTTCAGCTTCATGGTAAGGGGTGGAAGGCAGCATATGGACCTTGCTGGTAATCATACGTGTTATTGGCTTCAAACATTGTTGTGAGCCTCAGTGAAAGAGAGAAGCACAATTACATGATGTCCATCCCTGATTTCTCAGCAACTGTTTGCCCTTGTGATAGTTCCCCACAGCTGGGTCCCAGCACATCTATTCCACAGTGGATGTTTTCTTGCTTACCTCCTGCCCACAACCAACATACATCAGGTTCACAGTGGTCAGGACAACTTTGCATTCTCATCCTGGGTATCTTCCTTGGCAGGACTTCCCCAGCCCAAGGTTTTCCTGTCTGGCAGAAACCAGTCCATCCCTCAACCTTTGCCACTGCCCATCTTTGTGGGATCTCCATGGTGGCACTGCTTTTTCCTGTGGTGGTGAGTGATCCAGAAAAGCTCAGCAGCCTCTGCTCCTTCGAGGGAATTACTTACCCACTCTTCCCTGTGTACAAGAGTCTGGCTGGGAGTGTCCCTGGCAGAAAACTCCTGGGCAAAGGAGACAACTGGCATGCTGGAGCTGTGCAACGGGTCCTTATGGCCCAGGGATGGTGTCAGATATGACAAAGTATAAAGGATATTCCCGTTTAACAGTGCCAAATTCTGCCAAAGGAATTCTCAGGCCAGGGTGCTGATGCTGTGCTAAGCACCTTAAACTGCTCTCAGCTACCCCTTACTGACCAAAACACCACCTCCTAGCCAGCAAAAACCAAAATGCCACACTGGGGAGCTGTAGAAATGCCTTAGCTTGGCTGGGACTTCAACCACTTTAGCAGGAAACTCTTCCATGCAGAGCTGTCTACTACAGTGAATTTTGGAAATAATTACCAACAATAAGGGTTTCAGGACTATCTTACACCAGGCTCTACAAGGGTTGTCCACAAGGTTATAAAATATATATCCCTCATTACTCCAGGTCTGCTGTTAATAAAAGCTGAAAGGCTGGGCTACATAACAACCTCAGAGGGCTGGTAAAGCGGCAAATAATCAAATTAAGAAAAAAATTACAATTTCACCAAATTTGGCTATAATTTCTCAGAACAAATTAGGCAAATCATGACCCTAAAATTACTTTACTGTGCTTTTGGGTGCTTGTTCCCAATGTTAGAAGGAGCCAAGTTTCAGAAAAACAATTTCATAAAAACTTTGACATGAATAAAGCAATATTTAACCCCCAAATTTAGACTGCAACTGAATGAAATTTCCTTCCAAAAATCACAGTCCACAGAAACAGGAGAATTGATGAATTTCAGCCAAGGAGTTTTAAGTTGCAAGGAGTTTCAAGTAAGAAAAGCAGGCCCTTGGGTGGAAAACTGTTTGGCAATACAGGCATACAACTGCTACCAGCTCCACCTATAACATGTTCAAATTAGTGTGTACTGCAGAGTCCCTAAAAAAGTAGATTAGTTAGAGTTTCCACTATTATTTGCATTGATACTTACCATGAGAATAGCAATGTTTCATCTGTGAATAAAAACATCAAGTCTAAGCCTTTCTGGCACTACACATAACACTTGCATTTTCTCCCACATGTTAACATGGAGATCCACAGGCAACGTGCCAAGAAGACCGAAGAAGCTAAATTCACTGTATAAATAATTCAGGATCAAAACCACTGGTGGAAAATCTGGAAAGTCACCATCTGACCTACCATATGTGGTTACTATGGAAATAGCTTTCTCCTTAACTTAATATACTCAGTAGTGGGAACCATTTCCTCATGATTCACATGAATCTCGGGCATGTGCTCCGCTGCTAAGCGCCAGTGAGAAGCTGTTTGTTGCAGTGATGTTATAATACCTTGACAGGACTGGAAACTGCCACAAACTGGGCCTGAGCTAACCAGAGTGAAGCTGAATATGTGCTGCAAAAGCAAATCAGAAGAGGGCCTGGCACCCAGTATTGCTATGCGGTCATGTCAAATGCCAGTAATATCAGTCCCAAGTCAATAATAAAACTGTAGCTCCAATGAATAGGCACAGTGAATAGGCACAGCTTGTTTCCAACACAGAGATGAGGTTCATGACCACCTGTTCATAAAATTTGTTCATTATTTGTTCAAATTTGTTTGGATTAAAAAGGATGGGTTTGTCACATGAAGGATTAAGCACAGTGTAAAAATTCAAGAGCTCAGGATTTCTCTCTTGCCCCTATTAGTTCTACATTGTCTGCAGAAGTAATTTCACTTGTCTGTGCCTGAAAATTTGAAATACTTAATTTAGTCCCCTTGCATCCATCAAGGTGTTTTAACAGATGGGATATCCTGGTCATTACAGCATCAGTCAGGAAGAAAAGCAGTTCCCAGGCTCCAAAAGAGAGGCCTTACCTCTCCCAGATGTGGGGTGCACATTTCTGGTCCTTCCAGCAGCTGGCTGTAGAAATCTGTGTTTTGCACATTGCAAAGGGCCAGGAGGATTCACCCTGATATGAGCTGTGAATCTCCAGATGAGGCGGTGTTGGGGGGCTGTAACTTTCAAGAACCGCACAGCTCTTCAATGACAGCAGCTGTGATTCTTATTATCTTTTAATATAGTTTAATTGTTATTATATTTTAATAACTGCTGTTTATTATTATTTTATTTATTCAGATACCTCAGTTATAGCCAACATGGGGAGCAGTAGTGCCTTTTACAGTTACTGGGAAGTTTCAGCACTTTTCAAGATCCTTCATGTCTAGATATTGTGAAGTGTAACACACTTTTTCTTATAATTCAAAATCTTTTCCCCCCAACAGCCAGCCAGTTGTGTGTTGATAGAGATTAAAAAGCTATAAAATGGGTCACTAGTTCTTTCCAGAGCCTGACCCAGCTCTGCAATACAAAGATCATCACCATCTAAGATTTACACCCCACTATCTGCAGTGCCAATGTGCACTTTTCAAATCCAGCTAAATGAAGGTGGATCACACCTGTTAAAACATTGTCAGCAACATGCATCAAGAAGTAACAAAAACCTCTTCACTGTGGATAACAATGACAAAAAAAGTTCTGATTGGGTTTCATCTTAGCATTTCCCCTTCCCAAAGTGAAACACTCAGCACATTGTATTTTGGACTCAGTGTGCAGATTCCCTGCACCTATCCTCAGAACAACACTTATTAAGTGATAGAAAGGACACTGATTGCCACCAAAATTTAATGGGTACGAGCCTGACTGTAAGGGGCAATGCAGAGCTCACACTGTCAAGCAGGAGAGCTCAAAACAGAGGACCCTGGAAAGGCACTTTGACCACAACCTCCACTCCTGGAGTAGGATGGCTGCTCTGCATGCCCAGAGCACACAGAAATCTGGTCCCAAAGTGCTGGAAGTCTCCTAAGAGAAAATGTGGCCCTTGCACCTTCAAACATGGGACAGCTGTACTGGGGACACAGCTAAGAGCTGCGCCTCAGCAGCTGTCTCAGTCTGGCCAGATGTGTTAAATGGTTCTTTTGCTTAATCACTCATTACAAGGCTGTATAATTAATCAGGCAAAGAACAAACATCTGAAACAGAAGCTTCAACCTTTCAGCTATATGTGTGTTGAGGTATAATAGCCATAGAAGTAAAATTTTTATTCTTCCAGGGCAGCAAAGTCACAGGACTACCCCAAGGGTGTGGGGTGATCTCAACCTTGGACCTCCCCCTCAGCCTGAGCAGAGATTTACCCAGCACCTGATAATTGAGCTGCACCTCTCCAGGCTGAACTAGCCGGGTGTCCCTGCACCTCAGCCCCACGAGCTCTGCCTTCCTACTTCATCTGGTGCTGGTGAGCCTGCATCTGGTCCTGCCTCATCCTCTGGATGCACTGGAATGCATGCAGGGAGCTACAGCCACGCTTCCAAGGCTCACAGGCTCCATCTCTTCCAGGGGCATGCACAGCTAACCCGCTGCCCAGACTGGCTCAAACTGCAAAGCCCATCCCCAGGCACACACAGCCCTTCTCTTTGCATTAGTAAGCTCCAGCAATCCACCATTCCCATGGGAATGGCACTGCACTCCCAGCAGACTGCTGGGCCATCTGTCTCAGCACTTTGGATGGCAGACATCTCCTTACCAGGCAGGCAGATAAACCTCTGGTAATTAAGTAAGCCCCAGCACCTTTCATTATCTTGCAATCACATACTATTAAGCTGAGCCTCCTTCCCTTGCTTAACTTTCATGTGAGAACTGCTCGGATGCTTAATTCTGAAAACGATGGATGATCTCTAAATGGGCAAAGAATCTCAATTTCCTCCCATACAATTAATATTGCCTGGCTTAGGCAGACCAGACATACCCAAGAGCTCTGCACATAAAGGTCTCCTTTACTTCAGCCCACTGAAATTCAAAAGCCATCTCAACATGTCCAAAATGAAAAAGAAACAGCTGAGAGGTTTTGCACCACGTTTTATGATCTTTATGGCATCCAAGTCACATCTTGCAGTAAAGTAAAGGAATTTGTCTGATTAGCAATTAATGATGTCAGGTAAACTCTGAACTCACAGTTGTTGCTAGGTTGTCTGTTTGCATGACTATGTCCACCCATTTCTGTAGAGAATGCATAAGAATTTGCGTTATCAGGAAATCCAAATATTTGTACTGTCAAAAATAGTCCAGAGAAAGATTTCTTTTTTGTTTTACACAATAAGATCCAGGTTTCATCCACTGAAGCAAGAGAAATCTTTGGCACTCAGCCCAATTCACAGACAAAAGCATTCAGGCCTACAGTTATCATAAACCAAAGAGAAATAATTATTTGGCCTTTACATGGTTTTGTTTGTTTGTTTGACTAAAACCAGGAAGTTTTCTCCTCAGTTTTTATTTTGAAAATGAAGTGATTTCTTTTCAAGCAGTATTTCCAAAGGAATATTCCAACTGGCTTCAGCAACTCACATACTTGTCCAATAAAGAAAAGGAGAAATGTCACTGCAAAACACAAAAGCTCCAGAGTCACACAAAGATGACTGATCATGAGGAGTGCATTTTGCTTCACTTTTTCCAAAAATCTTTTCCTCAATAAGTAATTCTGAGTTCTTGTTCATCTACAGATCTCAAATACCATTTCTGAGAGAAGCCATACACTTAAGATAAAAATTCACTCTTTTCACATGCTTTTCAGAAAAGGGTTGTACATACACTTCACATGCAAAATTATTTCTAGCCACCCACACTAGCTTCAGTAACCACATATTCCAATTTCCATAACCCATTTTCTTCCCCTCTCTTCTCGCTGAACTGTCAAATCCTTCATTGCACTGTAATCTCCTTTTCCATAGAATTTCTTTTCAAGAACCTAATTTATTTTCAGGTGCTACAAAATAAATAATCATTTTCAAAATTGATTACCGAAGCTAAAATCTGGGCTTGCTACTGCTGACATTCTACTTGTAGTTCACATACACACACATGCACAAACATTAAGAAAAGCAGGAAAAGTTTGACACTAAAATACAAAACTCATGGGATTTCAGAATTAAATACTGTTGAATTTTACATACTCCTAAGACTATGTTCATACTTGAAGCAGTAGAGATCCACTCTGTTCACAAAAAGAAGCAGTCAAGTTGCAGTTTCCATCCCACAGCTTCAACCTACCCAAAGCACCAGATATGACAGAGTCCTGACCATGTTTATCCAGCTGATTTAAACCCCATTTTCCTGTCTCTCAGACTCATACTGGCTTCTGACAGGCACTCTGAGGTACCTGTACTAAAATCCCTGTAAGAAGTTATACAGAGGGGACATCATGTATCACATGCAACACCACAATAACAGACACAGCATACTCCACTAGAAATGGAATTATTCATTCTCTTACTTAAATTTTCCATCTCTGTTCTTCAATAAAAATGAAATTGCTATAGAATCCCTACTCTACTGCAGTAAGTTGGTTCAGGAAGTTACAAGAGGGAACTGGAGAATGACAGTCCCAAAAAAAATTTGAAAAGGGGGATCCAGCCTTCATAGCAGCGGAAAACAGCTTTAAACCCTCCTTTAAAACAGTAAACAAGTTTTTATTTCCAAAGTATCCCAGTCTGATATAACTCTGCTACTGTTTTCTTGCTTTGACTTCAAGATTAGGCTCTACAGGTGCATTTGGCAAGCACATTCCAGAAGGTCTGCCAGGATATTCAGCCCAAGTGTACACTTATAGTACTAGCTGGTTAATAAGATCTCATTAAAAAATTTTGGGGGCCAAAAAAATCAGGGTTTGTCATAATTTATGCATTTTCAAAAATCTGTTTATTTTGATAGCATTTGCCCTAGAAAGAAATTGAACACATTGTGAAGTTCATGTATTCTATTTGGTCCTTTTGGAACAGCAGTTTTTATTTTCTTTCTCCTGAAATGGACTTTTGAACAAAACTCAGTTACAAAAGTTACAAAATACTTAAATTCAGACCAAACACTTTTTCTCATTTATCTGCTTTCCTGGAATTTCATTTGGAAAGGGTAGTTTTTCCTTTCCAGTTCAGAAAGGAAAATCAGAGTTTCCTTGCAACAGAAGACCTAATCTCCACCCATACCACTTGCCATCAAATGTGCTTATAAATGCTGGGAAAAGATTTTCAAATTAGAAAAACAAACTTTAAATGCTCAGAAGTTCACTTGTGTTACGCAGAGGAAAGAGTGTTGTGGTCACTGTGATGGGGCAGAGTCCCACAGAGGAGCACATGGATCCCAATTCCAGATCTCTCCTGGTGCCTTGCCCCTTTAGAAGACTCAAGATTAACCAAAATGTCAGAAAATAACACCCAGCTTTCACAGAGTTAGGCATGAAAAGATGGATCACACCCAACACTGGCAGAAGAGGGTAGCAGCTTTTGCAAATAATGAGCTTTTATGTGATGAAACTTTAACCCGTCTCAGAAGGACACACTTCTGAAAGTCATTTTTACCATAGTCCTGGAAGTATATTTACTAGTGATATCACTTCTAAAACTGAATAGGATAGAAGGTTGAATTTGTTGCACAAATAAGCCAATGAACTCGCTGACACTGATGGCCTTCAGATCACACAGTGCTAAAACCCTGCGGTCTCAGTCTTCCCTAAGAGCTGTCCTACTAAATGGCATAACTGGAATTTCTTTTTTCCATCCCCAAATAATTACAAAGAAGATGGAAATTCTCCGCTGGGAGAAGATTAATGAGTGTGTAGTACACTGAGAGGGATGTTACCACATCCAAAACAAATGAATCATGGAACAACACCTTGAAGAATGTCACATTTTATGACATGAGATTCCTCATCATTCTGGAGTTTTTTAAGGACAACAAAAAGGTACCTGTGATGTCAGCAAACTTGTTGGGTATTTCCAGTCTGGGCTTGGGCTGCCAAGTATTCCTGGAGTGGTGATTTAATTTTGGCTGTGTCACTTCTATGTCAGCTGTGCTGCTGTGAATGCAGCTCTCATGTGTTCCCAGCTGGGCTGTTGCTGTCCTTCAAAATCCTTGTCATGTGTGACACTACAAATGGACAAGTCAGCAAGGTAACAGTTGCAATAATAAATTCTAACTGCATGTATGGGGAGGATCGATAATGCATTACTGCAGACAGCCAAGTCTGGGACTAACAAAACTAAACAGCAGCCTGAATAAAAGGAGCTTTTTGCAGACTTATGCTAACCAGGTGTGTAAATGTTTGCCTGCTCCCGACCCTGTCAGAGTGACTCAGTGAGGAAAGGCCATTGGTGGGTTCTTTGCCTGGGAGAGTGGGGCTTCTATCCAGCTGGGGATCCTCCTAAATCAAAGGGAAGCTTATTTCTACTCCAGCAATTAAAAATATAGACCAAACAGAACCACTTGTGACTTGATGTACATAGAAATACTGAAGTGTGCCAGCTTTTCACTGAAGCAGGAGCACAGTAATTCTCCCTTGGTAGTTCTAGTGAGATGGAGCAGTTTCTATTCCCATAAGGACTTGAGGGATCTCTGCGGCAACCATTTCCTTGGCTTGGAACTCTTTCTCCTCTAGGGCTTTACAAGCACACTGTGACTGTCCCTCAGGGCTCCAACTGCCTTTTGAAAGAAAAATGAAGAACAAAAAGATAGTGCTCATTCTGAAAGAACAATATATATTGAGTCAAGCATAAAATTATAAATGGAGAAGTAGAACAAGCGCTGGAGAGAAGCAGTTTGCCAACAAAACCAGAGAGAAGCAATGTAGATGGATACACAGACATCCCATGAAAGAGTCCCCTTTCATCTGCTTAATAGCTCTTTCCCTGCAGAGACATGTGAAAACTTAACCACTGACCATGCAGTAAGCTGACACTCATTTTTTAGCTCACACAAATCATCTGACATCCTTCAGCTCCCTTGGTGGGTGAAATGGAGCTGGGTTGTGAATCCCTCAGAGACAAGACCTCAAGACCCCATCCCAGCAGCTCACATTGCAGCCTGTCATTGATAGAGGGGTCTAGGCCACCCAGACCATCCAGACTAGCACTAAGCCAGGACATGCTGTCCCATTGCCATGCCATGATGCAGACACAACCTCCTGAGGTCCCCTGGGGACAGATCTTCCCCTTCCTGAGACTCCAGAATCTGTCCCATCTGATGGCAGATTGCATGATGCCATGTTCAGCTGAGCTGTTCTGCTTCCACATGCACAGCCCAGGTAGTGCTGCACCACACAGTTCAAATCTGCTTTGCCCTCATTAATATTTTCCAGCGTCAGACAAACTACCAAGCAGCAGAAAACTGCCAAATCAAAGGTCTCTTCCAGTTTCTCTGAACACCATCACCCAAAATGGTGCTCAGAAAGAAGGAACCAGAAGCAGCTGCCTCCAGCTCTCTCCTTTTCTGCAATTCACGGGAACAGGAGGCAACACAAGACAGAAACCACCACATAATAAGTCAAGAGCAAGAAAATCAGTCATGCTATCCTGATGAGGAAAAGGTGGAAGATCTCACTCGGAACAAAAGCTTACTGCTATCACTGTCTGCTGGATCCTCCCTCTGCAGTTGGTGATTTCTCTTATTAGACTGGAGGGACAATGACTTTTTCTCTGGATAATTTCAAGAATAATTTCCCTATCCCAGAATTTTAATAGATTAAAATTAATGTACCTGAGGAGACCTCCAAAAGGTCTCTGGAACTATATGATGACAAATCCCCTCACTACTGCAGTCTGCTTTTGAACTAATCCTGGATGGTGGAACTTTCCTCTTGCTCACTGCAAGGGCTCAAGGAAGCTCTTTCACAAGCATAAATCAGGACAACTTACTGATTTCAGTTCCTGAGGAGAATTATCTAGATCACCATTTTTAATCTGTCTAAGATTTCAGGGCAAAGAAAATTGTTTCAAATGAGTCAGAACAAAATCCATCATCCCTTCAGCACTGTAAATATTTCTCTCTACTCTGTAATTTGGACTTTGGAAATTCCAGCAGTATCAATCAGAGCAAACTGAGTCCCAAGCAATAATGAAATGAAACAAAATATTCAGTTTTACATCCAGCACAAATTAGGAATTACGTTAAAAAATAAAGTGGAACCTCTAAAAAACCTTTTGCATTTTGTAGTATCAGCAAAGCTGGAATAACCATCCTTCCCTCCACAGAAATTCACAAAGAGCTATAAACACCTACAATAAATCTAAGAATTGTGACCACTTCTTAAACTGAATGTGTTGAAGGGGTTTTGTTGCAAATTCCAAGATATTATCAGTATTATTATATTTTATTACACTACTTAAATAAGTTTTAGAATTTATACACTGTAATAGGCCTATTAGGTATATTAACTTCCATAAGAGCTGTAATCCAGCTCTTATGTAAAGAATTTACAAAAGGAAAAACTTAATAAATTTTTATATTGTTCTATATTTCAATAAAACAGCCAATATTAATTATTTTAACCTTGGTATTATGTGTTAGATTAAAAGTCTGTGGAAACAATTTCATGATCTTCTAGGAGCTGTAAGAAAAAAAGCTAGATTCTTCTATATGACAGGATAGCTGAAATAATAGCCACTGACAGCCCAATAATAGCACATGCCACCACCCAAAAGAGAAGCACATACAAAAGGCAAAAGAGTTTTACTTGCTATTCTTCTGTAAACATGCATATTTAAGCAACAAAAAGAGAGATCAAAGGAAACAGAAATGCAACAGATGCAACTTGTAAAATCATCACCAGCATGACAAGGTAAAAGAGAAAGCAGAAGTGCCAGGGAAAGGGTACACAGCTTGCAGAAAAAGTCACAGTCTTGTCATCGAAACACAGAATCATAAAATGAATCAGAACCAATCATAGAATGGCTTGGAAGGGACCTTAAAAATCATCTAGTTTCAACCCCCTTGCCATAAGCACACCAAGCTCAGACAAAATGGATTTTGCATATTACTTAGAAGTAGCCCTGTCTGAGAAGAGGATTAGACTCCTTCCTCAGTTTCCCCTCTTCACGAGAGCCCATTGCCACTGCCCAGCACTTGCCTGGAGATCCCCATGTCAAGGCAGGTCCCCTGAATCCAGTGTGACCCCTGAGGCGGTAGAATCCTTAGGAAAAGCTCAGACCATGGGGTCAAAGTGTTTTCAGGCTCAGCATTAGATTCCTGACAGCTTCCAGGGTACTTAATGTGAAAGAGCCCTGCTGAATTCAATTGTACTGCTCACATTTGTACTCTTGCTTACAGCTCCTCTGGATGCTGCATGCTCATATCCTAATTTGACTAATCAAAACCAATATCATCAGTGTGATACTATGATTACAGAAGTATAACATGGAGAAAGTAGTGTAAGAAAGGAGAACTGGAAAAGTATACAAACTACTACTGGAAAAAAATTATGAAAATAGCATGCTACTGTAAATCTTCAAGTCTAATGGCAGTAAAATGAAATAATATTTAATGTTTAACTCAATTATTATTCATTAAATATCAGGACTGTGACAGGACTTAGAAACCAACTGTGTTGGCCTTCACTGGGTTATCAGTCTGGGGGCTCCAGCACCACCGAATACTCAATTCAAAGAAATACCACAGCTCAAACACTCTTGCAGACTGCAGAGAGTGACTTTCCCAGAGAGGCTTCACAAACCCAGGAGACTCAACACTGAAGTAGAAGCAATCCTGCATAAGAAGCCTCCCAGCTCATCTTTCTCTGACCTATTTGTGAAATTCCCCAATGAAGGAAGCTCCCCAGGCAGACAGTTTCACTGTTCATACAGGGGAGTTTCATCCAAACCAACTGATACTGCAGGTTTGCAGCACCTCACATCAGTGTGTCATGACTTGGTTAAACATGAATTTTGGCCAGAGATTTTATTACTAATGTTATAAAAATTAACATGAAATACTTACCAGGTGAAACTGTGTCAATATTCCAATTGCATTAGTTTTGTTTTCTGCACCCTTTTATTTAAGAAGTCATTGTTTATTTTTGTATTAATACTGGTACCTGTTAATTTGGAGGGTTTGTCTGGAGAGAATTAATTTATCAATTTATCAGAATTAATTTATTAACTTGCTTTGTTACTTCTGTGTCTGCAGTGTCTGTTTCATTGGAGTCTCTCCGCTAAACCTCACCTTACTTCCAGGGTTCCAGACCAGTGTTAGACCCCATGCAATCTGCTGTGGATCAAATGCAGATGATATTAGTCTTTTCCGTCTGCTGTGTGCAAGCCAAAGTGACAAACAGAATACAGGGCCACACACAAATCACATTTTTATATTAAACTATAATTGTGATATACAAAGGATCTCAGTGGGCTGGTCAAAAATTGTCCTAGGGCTGCTATCCTGACTCAGAACAGAGGTCCATTAGCTCACTGTGACATCCCACTTTTAAGGGGAAGGGAGCATGCAGGATTCATAGATGCTCGTGGTCAAAAGGAACAACAAAACTCAGGATCCACATAAGCTTACAAAGTTCCATTAGTACATTATACACACTTGGCATGGATATGTTAGTCTGTGATCTCCGATCTAAGCACACAGCAGTAGGTTTTGGATAATGGGATAGGGTGAAAGGGAAGAGAGAGAGAGAGAGGGAGAGAGAGAGAAAGGGGGATTAAAAAGGGGGAGAGACAAAGAAAAGAAAGAGGGAAAAAGAGATCACCAGTTGTGGCTCCAGCTCGATCCAGCTGGGGTGTCCAGGGTCCTGGGGCACACACATGGAGCAAGTGCTCTGGGCTTTCTGGGAGTACCCTTGTACAGACAGGTTTTCCCCACCCTGGAAATAAGTTTTTCACTTTCTATGCAAAATAGCTACCATGTGCAGTCTGTTTTTCGAGACCTTTCTGGAAATGGGTTGGCAGGCTTTGGGTGGTCTCGATCCCCCCTACAGTCCATGCCTTCTTCTCAACCTCATTCCTGCACTTGTGCTGTACTGTGTTGTGCTTATCTCCAGGAGACAGATCAAGGACTTTTGTCCCAGAAAAGTGCTGCCCTATCTCCAGCCACATCCTGTTCTTTCTCACAGTGTGGTATTACCTACATCCCCTGTTTGTTAATACCAACAACCCTTGGCTGGGCCCACAGCCATTCAGCTATCAGTGCTTCAGACATACACATCAGCTCCCTTATCTTCTAGGCTTCTACACTCACTGTCCTGGCTTTTTTAGCACAGCAAGTCCCATGCACTTCAGAAGAAACCTTTTTAAATATCACACAATAGTCAGACATGGATTGCACTAAGCTCTGTGCTAAATCTCAGTTTTAAACCTCATTTTAATGACTGGATTATCCCAAAAGCGCAAGATTTAGTAATAAACTGCTAAAATCTGAGAGAGAAAAAATGTAAAAACAGCTTTAATGTAGAAACTAATTTAGTAGTGATGGATAAAAACAGTATTAGCAAGAGATAGGTAGGCTCCAGCTGTCATCTTTTCTGATCTCAGATCCAGATCCAAACAAGCATTTGCATTACTAACTGCTCTGTAGATATGGAAGTCTCAGTGAAATCAGCAGGATCTCAGTACCCAAGTGGAAGCCAGCACAGTCTTGCCCCTTCTATACCAGCTCAGGGAAGCCTTATGTTCTACTTGGGCTTTTATGAATCCTGATTCAGAAACTATCCATGTGGGTACCCAATTTTAAACCTCAGCTGTACTGACCCCACTGCAGGCTGGCAGAGTCCAGTTCTGTATAACAACTGGATCCCAGAATCACAGGACAGCTGAGGCTGGAAGTGTCCTCTGGGGGTCATCAGTCCAACACTCCTGCTCAACCAGGGCTACAAATAGTCCCTCTGTCTTCACTAAGAGCCCTTCCCAGGTATGAAGGTAACTAGTCATACATACCTTTGCGTGTAAAAGCCTCCAGCAGATCCTAAGGGAGGATTTCTGTTCTTACTGTAAGATGTTTAATTTAGAACGGACAAATAGTCTCGACTGTGGGAGTTTTTCAGTGAGTCACCACCCAAGAATGACTGCAGGCATCTCTCCAGTGGAATGGATATGTCAGCATTGCTACATTGCACTGAGCTCCCCTAGCAAACAGACACCTTCTGAAGCAAGACCAGTGTGAGGATGTCAGTCGTACCTGACCCTAAATAATAACCATCAGTGACAAAGATTGGAGATTAGAGGTACCTAACTTTTGGAGTGGAATTCACCTCCAGATTCACTGGCAGAAGTTTAGGTGTCCACATGTGCACTAGTACTGCACTCACCTAGCAGTCTGCTCCAGGACTTGATTTTGTTGAACAAATGTAACTGTGCCATGTTTGATGTGCTCCAGGGCACCCAGGAGATCTACACAGGGCTGGATGACATGACACTGCACCCATGAGATGTCCAGTTCCTCCAGGAGCAGTGTCAGAGGTCAAGCATGATCTCCAAAGCTGATGTCCCAGAGCACTGTGGACCATGCTGATGCAGGCCAGGCTGATCCAGTCCCCTAACAGAGGCACCTGGTGCCACCTAAGGTGCCTGTCTCCAGCTGCAGCTCCAAAAGTTTGCAGGTTTCCTTTTGGTCCATATCTGCCAGCCCCCTGCAGGTGTTGTCAAATGCAGCACAGCATCTCAAATGGCACTTGGTGCAATTATGTGGACAAATGATATCCCTTTATGTCACTGGAGAGAAGATAACAGCTCACACCAGCCACTTTAGAACTGCAGGTTCTTTGTGGTGACAAGAATTGCATCACAGACGTGTCTGTTGCTATTTGTGGGGTATAAAGAGGGTCTGATGAGCTCAGATACAGATATTACTGCAATGCACATCTTCACCTGATCAGATGAGAAACACTTCAAGGAACACAGCTCCTCATATTGCAGGGGTTTCCTGGGAGATTTTGTTTTTACTCTATAAAACAAAAATTTTTTATTTTTTGCATGGCTGGTTTAAACTTTAATATTCTTAATCATATAAAAGTTGTGAATACCTTTCAATCTGCAGAATGTTTTCTTATCAGTAAAAATAGAGCAGCTCCTTTCAGGAGTGAAAGTCTTCAATTTTTTTACAAAATACCGCATAAGAATTTACTAAATAAAGCTAGAATCATGGGTGAAAGAGAACTGAAATTATTAGATCCCTTAAATGGCAGAAATAATTTAAGGGATGAACATAAATAGAATTATGGGCCTCCTCTTAGCATCTGCCAATGAACATTCTATCCAATCAAAGTGAATACAAGCTTGATAGGATCAAGGAAAACTGTTATGAGTGGGGGGGCTAATTATTGCATGGAAGGTTGGCAGTGGATCAACTAATGACATCTCATTACTAAGTCATTAAAATGGGCATCACAATGTTGAACTGAAATCTGTAAAGAAAAAATTTAAGACACTTTAACAAATTCTACATTCCAGGAAGTGAATTCAACATAAATACCTAACACCTATTGCAAAACCCACTTTTTATGTTTTTGCAAGTGGGAGGTGTTTTAAGAGGAAAAGTCTTTTGGTCATTATGGGCAGTTCATACTATGCTTCTCTTACTTGCCTATATAAATTTGGCAAGGGCCTTTACATACTGCAAATGTGTATTTTCATGTACTACTAGGAGTCATGACATAATTACCAAAATTACCAACGAGAATGACAAGCTAGCCATTGTTTAAATTTAATTAATAATATTAACATTAATGAGCAGAATAGCAACAAAATATAGAGAGGGATTATTTTTAAACTTCTAAACCAGAAAGATGAAGACTTAGCATGGTAAAGACAACTTCAGGAGGAGATGAGCTTGTTCAATTTGATCAAAAGGAGTCTAAGGGATGATCTAACAGAGGTCAGCAGCTACCTGACTGGGTAGTTACAAGGGGGACAGGAATGGGAGGCTCAGGCTGGACTGTGTGGGCAGAGTGGAGAATATTGCCCAGAAAGTTTTCATACTTGGATGTTTTCAATACTCAGACAGGCAAAATCACAGCAGACCTGGACTAAAGTTGTCCTGCTTTGAGCAGGAGCTTGGGCTTCAGACTTCCAGAACTCCATGCCATCAAATTTGCTGGGATCCCCTGCTTCAATGGCTGCACAGCCAGACCATTCTTCCAGTCTGATCCTCTGCTCAGCTCACAGGCTGACTGGGGCCCACAGGGATAGGAGCAGGGCTAGTGGGGTATCTGAAAGAAAAATCTCCATGGATACATCCAGGTTTCCCTCATTACTGGAAAAGATGGTAACAAATTTTTGCATCAACAGCCTCCCTAAAGTAGCATACCACTCCTCTTAAGGCATTTGTCTGAACAGTTGCAAGTAATATGAGCTTGTAATATTTGTGTTTGTGTTTCTCTGGAAGAAAAGGCAGGGGAATGACTGGCAATCAGAGGAACAGCTGCTCTGACATTGGTGGGAAGGCACCACATAGCTTCAGTCTTTTCACCAAACTGGCCTTTCTAGGAAAGAGTACCTAGTGGCAAGTTGAAATTATGTCTTTGAAAGGGAAAAGTAACTGCAAGTGTGTGGCATGAGAACAATTAAACACTGTTCTTGCCTCATTCACACCTGCAAAGTGCTCAGTGAAATACACTTCACTCTTTCTCCTTCCTCATGTGAAATGTCTCCAGATGCACATTAAAGCACAACATGTGCCTGCTGCAAGATGTGGAGCAGAGAGCAAAGACAGTTTCCAGTGTTCAGAAAATCTTACATTTTGGTATTTGGCCCTTTTGAGTCAGTGCTCCCTTCATTGATGCTCACAAGTCATTAGGAAGGGAGACACACTGTATATGCAGAGTACCATTTAAAACTGTTCACAGTCTGCCCTGGTTATTTTGCAGATCACAGATTTGAGGCTTAGGATGATGATAAAAATCATCTGATCTGACTTGCAGCACTGCAGAAAACCAGGAATCTCCTTGCCATTCTTGTAGCCCACTGGCTAATCCACAGTGGAGCTCTGAGGTAGCCCCTGCTTCTTTTGTAGTGTAGAAAGGGAGGGCATCAGCCACGCACAAATGCTGGAGAGTAGTAAGTGCTCTGTTCTTAATCTCCCCCACATGTATGAGAAAGTAAATGAAAGCCAAGTAAAGAAAATGGGACACAGAGGACCATATTTTCATAGTGCAGCTCTTAAGCTGTCACCCATTACAAGCCCCATGCTCATTAGACCCATTTATGTCACATTTGCACTTGCAGATTGAAGGCCTCTGGTGCAATAACCATTCATTTTATACCAGCAGAGCCTTGACACCTGAGGCCAACACAGCCCTGCAAGGAGCAGAGACAGCTCTGTGAAAGCTGGGCTCGCTCTCACAAGAATTAAACCAGAGCCCTCTGTTTATCAGACAGGACCCCTTTGTTGTACATGAGATGTTTGCCCACTCATCAGGAAAACGATTCCTGCAGTTCTGGTGGGTCAGGGCTGTCTGTGCCAGTCAGCTTTTTCCCTCCTGCAGCTCTGGCACATGCAGGCAGCTGCACTGGGGAGGTGGGGAAGAAGCAGGACCACCTCTCCTGCTGGCAAACCACAGCCCAAACGTCAAACTCCAGCAGCTGCTTCACAAGCTGTTGAGCATGAATTACCATCCTTTGCAACACAGGGTACTGGAGTAAAATGGCTTCAGTTTCAGGAATCTTTAGTATATCTGGCTATAATTCATGGCAGTTCAGCTGCTGCTGCATGGATGGCTGAGCCATCTCTGCAAAAAGTGTTGGGAGTCTTTCCAACTGTTTGAAAATAAGCTGGACACCAGAGGAGTCAATATTGCCCTATTCCAAAAAGCCAAGATGGTACATCTTCCTGCACAAATTCAAATTTCAGACACAGAAGGTGATCGGGGGGGGAAAAATCAGAGATTTATATTGGGAAACAAAGGAAAATATGCAACAACCATGATCAGAGTTACCAGGTCTGTACATGTCCCAGATGGCAGAAGCCAAAGACTATCTGTGTTAAAGGAAAATGCGCTTGGATTACAGATATTTTTAGTTGAAAACTTAGACTGTGGAAAGAATAATCTTGGCCATATTTTGCCCATTAAGCTCAGTGAAGTGCTCTGGGATAAGGAAATGAATGAGAGAATCCCTGGCCAGATTCCACCGTGGCTTCTATTTACTGCAACCAACTTTGCAGCTAATTCTTGTGCACCTCTTGCTCCATCAGAGCATTTACTAAATAACTTTAAGTACATCCCACTCCCATTTAGGCATTAAACTAACTCAAGTTATGCTGGCTCAGAGCCCATAGTGAGTAAGAATACTCATGGATATAGCAGTAGTCGAAAGAACAACACCTAATTCTTTGCAGCAAGGCCTCTAACATGAAGGGCTCTTCAGAGTGAGATGAGGTGCAGAGTTTGCTCAGATCTCACCAAACTCTCAGGCACAATGGTGGGATTCAGTTCACCCAATGGCAAATAGTTCCAACGTAGGTGTTGACATCACCTCATCACCTCCAATTCCTTTTAGAGGAAATGGAGAGAAATAATGTGTTCTTGTTCTTCATCTGATCACTGTAGGATCTCTGCAGGGGATTCATCATACACCTGTTGAGTAGTATTATAAAAGAGCCAGCTCCAGACAGATAAGTTATCTTTAGAGAATGAGTGCTTCCACCTATCTGCAAAAAGGCATGGACTGTCCATCCCCCCAGGTCCTTCAGAGGAGCTGAGACCCAGCCCAGTTGTGAGGGTCAAAGAGGAAATCTGGCCTGGCCCAGTAAAACCGGAGCTGCCACACCACTTTCTGGGGAGCAACCTAAGTGAAAATCTGTCTCTCAAAAAAAGCCACTCTGAAACCCAAAAGAAGCCAGTGAACTCTGTTCCAAACAGGAGCTAATCCTGACCCTGGATGAGCGAGGCAACTGCTCCACAAGAGGGCCCCAGGCACCAGCAGAGCCTGGGAGACACCTCTGCCCCTGTACTGCCCACCCAGTGCAAGCTGGGCAGCCCCCTCCTGTTTCCTTTCCCCTGCCCTGGGCCCCGTGGCAGTCCCAGAAACTGTCTCCACTAGTCCCGTCTGACAGAGACTTATTAAATGATGTCACCATGTGGCACAGAGCTGCATTTTGAGGTCCACATCCTGAGGAAGTGCTCGGCTGGCTTTGTATAACCAACTTCACTTTCAGGAGACAGAGAATGGACATCACAAGAGCACTGAGCACTAATTTTAATGATTAAATTAGTGAGTTACTCCCGAGGACTCCCACACCTAAAACCAAGCCCTGAGAGAGGTCAGTGAACCGCCCCCCCCCGCCCCATTCATTAGTGGAATGCAGTGCTGAATGCAACGACAATGTCCTGAGAGAGGATGCAAAAAACGGCCAGGAAATGAAGACTTTAACCATGGTCTTCCTACATCACAAGGATTGCTTCTGTGATTGCCAGGGCCCCAGGCTGGAGACAAGTGAGCCAGATGTGCATGTTCACAGCTTGGGTGGCAGCTTGACCAATGGAGACGCCACAACAGGAATTGTTTGACAGCCCTAAACAGACATATCTTTAATGTTGGCAATGCTGTGGGTTTAGTCCACCCAACCTCTTGCTGAGTCCCTGCTTTTACGTGAATTTATTCCATTCTAACTCTTGTGTTTTACCTTTCTGTATTGAAGTTAGTTTTTTCTAAGATGATTTAACTTGCTTGCAACTTCTGTTCCCAGAGTAAGTCTTGAATCTCCTCATGTACAGTAACATGCCCATTACAAAAGTCAAAGTGAAACAGCTAAGGCAGAGGGTCCTCTTACAGCTAAAGACCCAAGGTTCAAAGAGACCAGTTAGCCAGGGTCACATGTGAAGTCTGTAACAGCAGGCATAACATATTCCCCCTGACCTGTATCCTCTAGTATCCTAACCAGAGCAAGTACTGCCACCCACTTGGTTTCTGCTTGGCTTGCAAGGTTTTGTACTTCCTGGGGGAAAGAACGGAATCTCCTGGTAGGAGCTGTGTTGCCTGCTTGGACTACATTGGAGTCATTATGGTGTTTTAACCAGATGTGCATGTGCCTATGCTGTGTCCACTAGAACCTGGTTTCTAGAGGGTCCTTGCCTGGGTATAAGGTCCTTCATCAAGTCATGCCAAACACCCTCAGTGCAGATTATTTAACAGCTGCTGGGGTTAGATGTAATCTAGCTCAGAGGCTATGGAAATCTGAGAGAAGTTCATGAAGCTTGTGAAGGGAAGCAGATACTGTGTTTTACTCAGGTCAGCACAGAATTCACTCCTCATACAACGCAGCTGCAAACAGAGTTGGTGAAAGGCTTCTGGAGAGCAAGTGCTCCAGTGACAACTTCCAGATATCTCCCCAGTGAGCAGGGAGGCCCATATCAAGCATCAGTGGCACATGCGAATAGCTGTAATGGGAGGAAAATGCTCAAGTTATGACGTTTGTTTTCAATTCCTTCCTCAAACTCAGCTCCATATGTTGTTACATTTTCCCAGCCTCTGCAAAGTGATTCATGTGGCATGTTGCCTAACACTGCACTGTGTGCCCCTACAAGGTCTCACAAGTGCACAGGGAGAGCTGTGCACTAAGGTAGGTCCCACCTTACCAAGGGCCAGACCCACACCACTGCCTGTAGTGCTCCTGCCCTTCTTCAGCTAAATACTGGATATGAGTTCCTGCATCTCCCAGGCTGCAGTGCCTCAGGGAAAACTGTGTTTGAAGTTCCTGTCCCTCCCATGGCTACAGTCCTGCTGTTGCATCCAGTTGAGAAAAGATGATGTAACTGGCAGCAAACTCTGTCCTCTTGGCCATAGGAGTCCTGCAAATAACCCTCTGGTGTCTCTGACCCAGCACCATGCCTGATGCTCCCACATAGATCTCTTTGTCCAATATTTACACAGCAACATGTAAATAGCATCTTCTCTCTGCAAACGTAATTGGAAACTCTCAATTGATTTTGTGCCAAAAAGATATACCATAAAACTCAAAAGGGCTATTAATGAGAAGGATATTAGCAATAAAAACCCATATAAGTCTGCACATAAACATGAGTGAGCATTATGAGAGCAGGAGACCGACATGCAAACCCTGCATGCTGTTTTCCTGAGGTGATTTTGCTAACATTTGGAGCTCTGGTGTAATAACCTTTCACATAAATATTGCAAGACTCCACTACGTAATTATTCCATCTTGAATGTCATCATCTGTATTTCTCCCAGAATACAAGTGGTTTGGATAATTGTAGGGAATGTGGTAGAGTCAGTTGCTCAGTACCAGGTTCAATTACTTTAACAGCAGCATGAGGAGATGTTGGAGGGATGTCAGCTCCAGGGGAGGCAAGGAGATGGAACCACATCCTGGAGGGTGGAGGGAGTGTGGTGCAAAGCTGAGTGAATTCAGGTATAAGCCAAACCGTGCCTAAGCTAGTATAGATCTGCTTTCTGGGATGAGGTAACCAGGAGTTTGGAGAAGGAGAAGGAGAGGGCAGTGTTGTTGCACCCCTGAACTTTTGACACAGTCTCCCATTGTGTCTTCATCATCAGAGTGGTGGAATGTGGCTTGGATAAGAGAACAATAAGGTGGGTGGAAAATGGGCTGTGCCACCAGGCTGAGGGAGGTGTAAGCAGCACTGCAATGTCCAGCTGTCAGCCAGGAACTGGACACATCCCTCAGACCAGTGTTGGGACCATATTGATTCTAGTCTCCCCATCAGGGCTGCCTGATGGGACTGGGGGCATTCTCTGCAAGGATGCAGCCACCAAACCAGCATAGTGACACACTGGAGGGCAGGCTGCTGTTCAGAGGGACCTGGAGAGGCTGGAAATTGGGCTGAAATTTGGGATTTACAGGTTGGAGGCCTTTCCCCAATTTGCAAGTTTGCTTGTGATCCCAAAGATCCTGTCCAAGTGTTTAAACAGCTCTCACCCAAAATCTTAACTGTTTTATGTGTGCCAAAGCCCTTCCCTCCTAAGCACTGATAGGAAGGTGTCACTGATAGGAAGCCATCCTTCATCTTGGGCATTGGGAATCCAAACAACTTTGAGATGCTTGGCCTGAGGCCCTTTGGTTTTAACTGAACCACAGGAGGCATGAGTGTTAGACCTGGGACAGCCCTCTCTGGGGAAGCTGGAAGGATTTGGCCCTGACTGAACAGTGACAGAAAGAAAGGAGAGAAAAAAAAAACACTGTGAAGAAGGCAATCAAAGGCTGTTCTGCACCTACAAGAAACCGAGCCTAATTGGTTTTATTCCTCACCTTGGAAAGTCATTTTAGATATAGATTTGCAGGAAATGAGAGCTTCTAATCTATTTTTTCTAACAGCAGTATCTAACATCCAGATATTCCTGTTACTCATATTTTGCCTCAACTGTAACACTCAGCCCTTTAATAGTCCCAAAATGGGGATGTAGCTCCATAGGGGACTTTCAGACCAGAAGTTGTCCACACTTTTTGTATTTTCAAGGTGTGTTTCAGCAAGAGACAAACACCATGTGCAAGCAGATGGAGGGCTTGGGGACATCCAGCTTCAGCAGGGAAACCAGGGCTGCCCTGAAGACCCACCATCGGTGCCTGCCTTGGAGATGTGCTTGGGCAGACAAGAACAAACAGGGACTAGAGTCTTCATGCCTTCAAAGAGCACCTTATGCATGGCAGAAGACAGAGCTAAGCCTTTCCCCACTCACAGCTAGGAACAACTAGAAGAAAAAGGCTTCACACAAGAACATGACTTGACACCTGGGCATTTCCCTCTGCCTGGGCAGATGTCTGCAAATCCCAGCTTTAGGCTCCCACTCCCACTGTGAATTCCCGAGTGGGAGGTCTGAGTTCACAGGACAGCAGGTCACCTAAACACAAGGCTCACAGGTACATGGTGATGCAGAATTTGAGTCATGGCATTGAAGCTTAAGATTTCTGTCTTGATGCATCCATCTGCAAAGCGAGGCTAAGGTATCCACACCCCACCATAAAGCTCCTGAGAGAACATGGGGCTTGAGACCAGGGAAAGTCACCCACATCATCCCCACATTTGAGGCAACAGGTCCTGCTAGGGGGAGTTTTAGGTGCTGAATCAAGATTAGGAGAAAGAAAAGCACAGTCTTCCCCTTTGCCCTCTCCATATCACACCATCAGGGTTTTTTTAAATTTTTTTTCAGTGATGAATTCTCAAAGAAACTACTTGTTTAAGGCAAGAAGCTGAGGCATTTAATTACAGTGATGCCATTCATAACATGACAGTTAAGCATTTGTTGAATTTTTTATACTATAATCTTTATTCTAGACCAAAAAAAAAAACACCTCTCTGGGCTAATCTGGATGAAGAGCCCTGGCCCCAAGCCCCAGGAGCAGCTAATCCCTTTCTCCAGTAACTCAGCTTTGTCCTCTCTGCCACACATACAGTTTGCATGACCATCCACAGCTTTGAAATTCTGTGGGGTAAGTCAAACACCGAGGAAGCACTCAGTACATACCACTTGGTATTCCTTACATCCGGTGATTTAGGCCATATCCTTGTGATGGCCTAATCCAAAGTTTCTCAAACTTTGTACTACTGGACATCCAACTGAGCTTCACTCAACCACACCCACTTCTTGCACCACCAGGGGCTTTCTCATCTCAGCTTTTCTCAGCCTTTCAATGAGAAATGGCTAAAAGTGATGTAATCCTACACGTTAGCTGGATCCCTTACGATGGTCATACAGAGGGATCCAGGCACAGTTTAGGAATATTAAATGGGTGCCAAGACCAAATCCTACAGACAACCACAGCTCTCAAATGTCACTGCTTTTCCACCATGCTCTTCCACCCTTGTTGAATACTTTCAGAAAGAAGTTCTGAGAGAATAATCATTGCAAGAGTCATCCAACATATTGCACTGTGACGCTGCACTGTTAATGTTTTAATGAAGCATCAAAACCTGCTGAAATCAGCTGCTTCACTGTGCAGGTAAGATAAGTTACAAAACAAGAGAGTTAGCAGAGACCTTGCCGGATACACGACATAGCCCTGCCCAGCAGATAAGGAGCTCAGCCTTAGAAACTGCCTGACAGATGTTCACAACCTCTCCCTCCTCCTGACAGGCAGCACCCAGGGCAGGGTGGCACAGCACTTCCAGAAGCAGCAGCACCAGTCAGGATGGCACAGATTTCTCCCACTCCTGTATGCAGTCCTCACTTTACAGACAAGGTTTTCATGTAGCAAGAGGTTATGAGTGACTTACCAAAACCAATATGGGGGAGGGTTATTATTTTCAGAGTCCAATTCTCCGAGGTCCTGTCCCAACACTTTCTCTTAAGTGTTTGACTGCAAATTAAGCAAAAAAGCCACTAACCTTCACCACATCCATCTCTACCCCCACCACTGTAAAAACAGTATTGTCCTTGTTTTTCCTTGATCAACTGAAAATATCTATTTGTAAAATGCATCTTCATTTATTTGAAATATTTTTACATGCTTTTTGAAGAGATGTGCTCAAGCTGTAGTGTGATCTAGAAGTTTATAGAGATGCAAACAAAAAACTGCTCCTCAAAATCTAGCAGCAAAAGACAGCTTGGGTTGGCCACTGTTTCCTGGGACTGTGCAAGGCTCACAGGGGCCAGATTTTCACTCTCAGCAGTAGAATAGCTTAGTGAACACAAACGCTGGGAAACATGGACTGAAAAGTCCAAGTCAAAGTTCAGTTATTTTGGAATTGTTAATGTGAAAAATAATACTTTATTATAGGAAAAATCCTTGGAGACCTCCTCACACACATTCATCACTCAGAGCAGCTACAAGGAGGTTATTCAAACTTTCCATCCTCGCATTAATCGCAGCAGCACCTTGCAGTGAGGTCTCGCAAGAGGGAAAGCCAGACTGCAGTGGGCACTTTGCATGTATGCAATAAAGGAGACAGTCTGTTCTCTTGGACTTTACAATAAAGTAGATAACAGAACATTGAAAGAGCAAGCAGCATAGAAAGCATCTGGTGAAATTATAACACTTTGAGTAAGCAGTGAATACATGGAAATTGCTTTCTAATTGACATTTTTCTGAAACAAACCATGCTGCTTGCCTTCAAATGGACAGAGCAATGTTGCAAAAATCTTCAGTATATTCAGCTCAAGCTTGACAGCTACCAATTAATCCATCCATTTACTGGACAGCTGAGGAAAAATAAATGGGCCAGAGCATCATGATCTTCAGTGTTATTGTGCTGATTAAAATGTCAGTAAATTACAGCTATGTCACCTGTAACAGTCTTCTTACCTACTGTTTGAAGTTTTTTTTGCTGTTTTTAGGTTCTAAGAGAATAATCTTCTAATTATATTAGAGTTCTAAGACAAAAATCTTCCTTCTTCAGTAGGCACAGGAGGCTTTTCAGCTCACACATAACAGCAAAACAAAGCTGCTTTTTGGGGAACAGATACCTGCTTTCATGTAATTTTCTCTACTGTGACAAGGCTGAAGTTTGCATTTGACATCTGAGGCCAGTGAGAGTTCTCTAGTGGATCTCACTGCACACAGCTTTATAAAGCAATGGTGTCTTCGGTCTTAGTCTTGAAAAATCAGTGTGTGCTGAGTCCTGGATTCACTTGGACACGCTGATTTCCAGATCCACATGCACTGGATCCATGCAAAGTCTTGCGTGCAAGTTCTCCAGCTCATGAAGAGCTTGCCCTTTCAGTGGGAGAACATATCATAAGAAGGAAGGTAGAAAAGATGAAGGAGGAATTTACATTCCTCTGTTTTATTCTGTAGAACTACTGAAAACAAAGGAAGAGAAGAAACTTGAAAGGATAAGGATCAGTTTCAGAAGCAAAGGATATTTCTCAGAGAAAGAGTAGAGGTACTCAGAACGGCAGAAGGGAGTGGGAAGCAAACATGCACCACAGAGGACCAGGGTACATCTCCTTGGAGAAATAACCATTTCACAGTAGGTCTGCAAGGTGGCCCAAAATGCACTGTAGATCATGTCCTGGGTGTTCCCCATGGGAACTGACAGCTCTAAGGGCTTTCCAAAAAACATAGTATAGGATTTTAATTTGCTTTTCCTGATTCAGAGCATGTGAGAATCTCTCATCATTTCATGCATTGGGAAGAGAGTGCAACTTTTTCAATGTTTTGGCAGAAAACCAGAAAACTAGATTAAAATATATGAATTAAGATTTTACTAGAAAGTCTTCAGTTCAAAAACCCCCAGAATTGTATTATTTTAGAGATGTTGGTCACAAATAAAGGACATTGTTTTCTTTCTTTTTTTAAGCACATTAAAAATGGATGAAAATAAGCACACAGCCCTCCAGCAGCTCCCAGCCTGCCCACCCTCTGGGGTTCAGCTGGAAAACTGTGCTTGGAAAACATCTACAAAAATGTTGGCAAATGTATATCAGCTTTTTCCCGAAAGACCTAACAGGCTTTCATTATCCAAACATATCAGATGGCTTGGAAAATCCACATCTGTACTGAGCTGCCGAATGGGAAATGAGATCAAAATGTGAAACTAAGAACTTCCGATACTTTCTTCCTAAATGACATTACAACCAGAGGAGAAGGAGGTTTAGCTTCTCCATCCCCCCTCATTCCATCAGCTCCTGAAGCCCCAGCAGAAGGAGGCTGTCAGTGAAGTGCTCCCTGTGCAGCCAAGGAGCCCCTTCCCAGCTAAATACAGAGAAGTGAAATGAAGAGCTGTTGTTTCAAGGGGCCAGCCCTGGTGATGCTCTCAGTACCAGCATTTTACTTGAACAGATAAATCAATCCTTGCAACCCAGAGAAAAAAGAAAAATATGAGCAAAGAACTCTCTGCTGGTGTTTCTTAAACCAGAGAAAATCGCTTCAATATAATTTTAATACTTTTAATATAAGGTCTGTTTTCATCAATTAAGACTAAATTTTTAAATACAACATCAGTGCTAGAAGGAATGTTAAGATTAAACTCAGCACATAAGTTTGTGCTCATAGTTTTCCCCTCTCTGGACGTTACAAAATAAAGCTGCACACTTCCCTTTTTGCTCTGGCAGTGACTGCTGCAGTTATTATTTTCCTCCCTCTCTGCTGCTGATGCCAGTTGAGCATGGAAAGACACACAAATGGAGAAAAGTCACAGGAGAAAATTGACAGGAGAAAAGGCTTTTGGACTGAAAGTTGCCTTACATCATTTAAAGTTGCTAGGATTAGCTCATTTGAACTCCTATGGAGCTGGGAGATGTGGTGTTTGGAGATAAATCCAGCTTTTCTTCAGTGATATAGTTCATCCACTATAATAAAGTTTCCACCAGGATGAATTTGAGTTTAGCTTTAGGCTTCCTGGTTCCTGTTGTTGTGTGCCAGCAGAGTGCTGCTCTGTGCAAGCCTCTGTGTTTCCTGAGCACTCAAGAAGGCAGGTCAGCACTCAAGCTGAATCCTCCCAAAATGCTGGAGAGAGCATTTCTGGGATACAGAAAAAATTAGACACACACAGCCTAGGGCAATAAAAAATAATATGAAGTGGGAGTTTTTCTGTGCAAACAACTGACTATTGAGATGGAAAAGCCTCATTAGAGGAATATAAAACTTAAAACCAATTGGATCCACATAATTATTCAAATCTGAAAAAGTCAAGACAGTCCTAAGTTTTCTATATAGTTCCCTTCTGATGTGGAGCTGTGATAAAGCACTTGGAGTGAATCATCACCTTTTCCCAGAGCCAGATAATGGGACATACACAAGTATCTATCTTCACCTACCTATCAGCTGCAAATGCCAATAAATGCTTGATGCATTCCTCACCCCTTCTCCTGGAGTCTGGGTCTTTCAGGGATTGGGCAGGCTTGTAGGCTATAGAAACAGCACAAATGTCACACTTGTACCTCACCCCAGCGCTGGCAGGTGGGGGGTGGCAAAGAGGAAACATCTTGTAGGTGTAAAACTCATCTACTAAAACCCATGCAGACACATCTGATCTGTGTTGTAGAGACAGAGGACAGCATTTAATCAGGCTGGACTTTAACTTGTATCTGGGCTGAGCTACATAGGGCTCCCAAGCCTTACTCTTCCTGTCAGTGATCTAAAGATCAGCTGTGTCAGCCTATAGACTGTTCTTTATGTCAAAAATGAGGATTTCCTGTGACCTCAGTGTTGTCTTTATGTGACTCCTGGATGTGTAGGTTCAGAGTTTAGCCAGTGAAGAGGGCTAGTGTGTCATTGTAGCTGAGAAATAGCACCTGTCCCACTGGAGCCAATCAGATTATTTGCCATTTTGCCTCACAGGGACCAGCGTTTTAGGCAAAGTGCTTAAGAAAGCAGGCAGTAAGTTGGAAGAGAAGGAAAAGTGTGATCTGGATAGCCAGGCTTTACCTGTCTATTGGCAAAAAAGGAAAGCTGTAGCTCCTGTGTTACAACAGTAGCTAAAACTGTTAAGCTCTGTGGGCTGGGCTGTCCTTTTCCTCATGAAACCCCAAGGTCTTCCCCTTTCTCCCAACACCTGTGCAGATCCTGCAGTTTTCATATGGTGAGAGAAGTCCATGCTACACTTTGATGCTATGGTCACCAGATGTACCACATTTGCAGTGGTCCTCAGATGAAAATATCACTACAGATTCTGATAAGACTCAGGTCAGCTGTCACTGAAGTGGTGACACTCCACACCCATCCATGTGTGTTTCCAGCATCCAGCACATTCAGATCCACTTCCCCCAAATCCCCAGGGTGAAAACCTATTAGCAGTAAGCAAGTCAGAGCCGGGTAGGAGTACTGCCAGGGGCCTTCTTAAACATCTCACACACATCCACATCCAGAAAACATTTCTTCTAACCATGGCACACATCATTTGCTAAGCCAACAGGGAATTCCCTCCTGATCATCCTGTTGTTTCTTACTTTCAGCATCTACTCTATCATCTTCTCCCCTTAAATTCTTTCCTGCAATTAATTCAGAAAAATACATTTTTGCACCAGTTTTGATGTTTTAATTGTCCAAAGTTCAGATCCACTGCAGTGCTCCTGGGATTTTCCCTGTCCATACTGTGTCAGATGAAAGAAACCAAGAGTCTCACCACTGCCTTCATTTCTTATCAGTTGGTTCACTTTCTTTTCCTGTAGGCTGAGCTTTTCATCATGATTTGCCACCTCAAGTGCAGTCTTACACTCACATGGTCACACAGTTTTCCAGTGATGGTGAACCCAAGCATGGCCAGCTTGGTGCCCAGGCAGTGAAATCCTGTATCCATCCACACCCTGCTGAGTCAGCATTGCTGCATCCCAAAGAAGCCCCTCACCAAACTCAACTCTGATGTCAGCTGGGGCCTCTGGGCCTTTTCATAAGACAAATATTTTCCCATGTTAGATCTGCTGGGACCACAGATGAAGGTGGACTGCATTAGGCATCTGTTTTCCATTGCAACCAAGCTGTTTTGAAATCACATTTTTTGTAGAAGCATTAGCGTGTTACCATCAGCTTCAATGGGAATTTCTATGCCAGAGTAGCAGATGAGGCAGTCCACCACTCTGCCCCTCCCTTTTTAATTTTTTTTAATTTTACAGTACACACAAATATTAACATATCATCCCGATAAAGCTTTGTTTACTGGCATGGTGCCAGCCCCTCTGCAGTGCCTCCTGCTTGGCAGCCCAGTCTCCTGAAGTTCGAGGGATGCAGTCCAAATCTCTTAGCAACACTAAATCTCATTCAATTAACATTGTTGGGGGACAAAATCATTTTGTTACCACTGCTTGCCAGTCTGCCATATACAATATGCCATCCAGCAGTTAGGCCATGCAGCCTTTAGACACAGCAAGGAGGCACAGCACACTCCAGCACAGCAGCTCTGGCTGCATTGGCCATCCTGAGCTGCAAAGCAGCCCATTAGCCAAAAACTCCAAGTCCTCAGAAAGGTCCACAGTGGCAACAGATCCAAGCCACGGCTTGGGTTTTAATGGCTTCTATTGATGCCACTTGTGGTCTGCTTCCAGCAGAGACTCCTACTCCAAGCATCCCTGCTCCCTCGTGGGAGTCACATGCCATCCCTGGCTTGAGAGATGCTGGGGCAGCAGCCACCAAAGAGATGTCCCAGCCCAGCGTGGCCCTGCACTGGTGCCAGCAAGTGCCACACACTAAGTGTATGAATATACATCTCATTCTGGCACTGCTCTGTGAATAACAGCCCAAGACATGGCCTCCAAGGGATGTTCTTCTGTACCTGTAAAAAAGCAGGGAAGTGTATGGGGATGTCTTGCAAGTCTGCAGAGAAGAAGAAAATGAAACTACTACTAATCTCAGCTAGAAGATGCTGGGTGCTGTATCCTCTGGGGAATGGTGGGTTAATAGCACAGGCCTCTCCTATGTGTGATTTTACACAGTATTTATGCTTAACTGCAACACGTGACTCTTTAATTACAAATCTAAGACATTAAAGGGAAATTACCTTAGTTCAAATTAATTTTCTTTCCAGAACTAGTCAAAAACAACCAAAAAAACAGTAATTTGATTCCACCACACAGCAGGTGGCATTATATCCTTCATTAAATCATACAAATATGACTACTATTAATCTTCATTTGTACCACTATGTATCAAATTTGGTATCCATCACGCCATCCTTAGCATACTAATTATTTTTAAATGTATTTCATTAATGTGTTAAGACATAAGTAAAAGCAATGAATAGGACCTGGACAGGAATTAATCTTTCTCCCACCTCCCCTCTAGAAAATCAATCCCAGCATTTCTCTGAAGGGTCTGTACCAATATTAGAACATTAAGGAAAACATATAGAAAATCTACATTTATTTTTCCTTCTATTACTGAATTCCAAAAACTCTTGCAAATAAATTCATTGTATTGGGACAAAGGGTTCCCTTATCTTCGTCTCTTTTAATATTGGAAAGAGTCTTTCTGAAACCAGATGGTAATTTACAGTTCATAGGCAGCAAAATACATGTCCATGCCTTTATAAAGGTATATGCCTTTATCTCTTACTCTGTTAGTGTGTGTCCCCCCACCTTTTCCAAGCTTCCCCCTAAAATGCCACCCATTTATTGAAAAGCTAAATCTATCCTGTCTGCTCAGTCCTGGATGAAACATAGTTGTTGGCAGCATTGTGTTAAATTTAATTTGTGTCTTGTAATGTAAATGCACCCAGAGACTGAAGCAATAGGCACATTGTTTTTGTAAATCAGGTTTTACATGCAGTATCTTTTTTCCTCCAGACACTCTCAAAGTGCAGGAAAATCAGTATTTTACAGGGAGCACATGAGTTAACCATCTCTGTTGAAAAATGTCACCATAAATTTGTCACTGGTCCAGGGTGACATTTAAGGTGGCTACTGTGACAAAGTATTTTTCACTGAGGAAGCTGCCTTTTTGGGATTTTCAAGATCAGAAAAAAACATTTCCCTTTAGTTGCAGTAAATACACATAGCCTAACCTGTAATTTACCATGTTATCCAGGAGCTAGCTTTGCAAATCCAGCTTTCCAAAACTTTGAGAAGCTTTTACTAGCATGGCCTTGCAGCAAAACAAAATCCTGGAGCTAACCCAGCATGCAGGGGAAATCTATGCACTGAGGACCTAAGGGCAGGTGTCTTACTAAGAAAATGATACAAACTCTTAGCTGAGCCCCAGTAGGATAAAGACTCTAAATTGTTTCTGTAGCACTGTGATACTGCTTTTATATTTCTGAGAGTGGTATAGATGCACTTTTCCGTGAAAGTAGGAAAATTCCTACAGCCACTGCTGAGATCCAGGTCAATCTCATAAATATTTACCTCAACCTGCAGCAAGCCCAGCTAAGCCTTCCTCCTGGTGTCAGCGATGGGGTAAACAATGTGCAGAACAGCCAAGCCAGTGGGTTTAGACTCCAGGGATCTGGCTGTGCCAGGAGTCCCTTGCATGGGATTGCCAAAAGTCCCAGGAGCCCCAATGTTGGCACTGATCTTTATGAATGCTTGGCCATAGCCAAAGCTGCTGGAGACCTTGTCTCCAGTTTTCTCAAGCTCTGGTTTCCCACCAATAAACTGGGATAACCATAGGGGCTGATACTGTGAGTGTGCTGTGAAGCTTGTGAAGTTATAATATTATAAGTACCTTAAGACTCTGGTTTACATAGAGTTACAGAAGGATTGTTATTTTTGAGCCTGCACAGCCAAAGACCAGTAAACTGATAACATTCACCTTCAGAAAACAGATTTTTATCTTCTCACATTAATCCTGATCAGGGTAAAACTTGCTTCTGTCCTCCTGCTGTTGAAATATGTTGCCATAAGTGTTTAGTGTAACATCTGACCTGTTTCTCTTGAATCTTCCCAGATTACGGTCAAGTCATTTGCACTTCAATAGTTCAGGGGCTGTACCACAATTTCTGGGGCTGGAAAGTAGCTCAGCTGTAAAAACTTGCTGGAGGCTGTAAAATGGCATAAAGAGGCTAAACCAGGGAGTATTTTTAAAGACAATTTTGGAGAGAGACAATTATTACACTTGAGTCCTTCCCCCTCTGTTTCCCTTTTGGTTGTGAGCCTAAAAATTATGGAGATCTTCGAGGCTGTCTTTCCAAAACGGCTTAAAGACAAAACTACAGCAACCATTTGCCAGCTCTCTGACCCAACAGGTAAAGCAGAGTCATCAGTGCAAAGTTAAATGGCCTGATCAATAATGCACTGGGGCTATATTGATTGTATATGTTCAGAAAGGGACAGGGGAGGAATAGATGTGTGAGGACTGTAAGCCTTATGTACCAGCTCTGCTGTAAGGGACAGGGGACCTATAGCAACCAAGGGCTGTGTGCTCTTCCCTCACCACACAGACCTTGGCATAGCAGATCCACTGTGGTCCTCTGGCTAATACCATCATATAAATTGCCCACAAAGTCTTAACACTTGAAAGTCTAATACTGTGAAATACTTCTCTGCAGAGTGTGCCACTTGGAACTACATCATCTTCCCCAGACTCCCTCCCCCCTTCCCAAAACACCTCTCAGCTAATACATGTAATTTAATAACCATGTATTGTTTAAATCCTCATAAACAGCATGAAATAAAATAGAGAAACTAGGCTGCCTGTGAAGCATCCAGGTCTCCAGAGAGGTGCAAATTGTATCGGCAGTCCCTCTAGAATTGTCAAAGAACCCCATCAATTCTGTTTGCACCATCAGTCTAAAGATGCTGTATTCTATATAACGGACAAAGACACATTCTGAAACACATTCTACAGTAGAGATAAATATACAAGCTGTCTCTTTGAATTAGTTACATGTGTAAATAGCTTCCTGAAGAGCAGGCTCAGTTTGACGGTTAAAATCTGATCCAAAATCAGCAGGAGTCACACAAGAAAAAAAAAAATTAAAATAATCCCCTACTTTGAACCAGGGGCTCTGAACCAGGTCTTTGGTTAATTGGAAATGGATAACATTGGATATGACACCTGCTGGGCAGTCTTTGGTCACTAATCCACTCCAGTTGTCCACAAAGGCTTGCAGCCTTGTCACCCTTCACGCCAGGCTCAGCAGGGAGGTGAGAGATGAATGCCTCAGAAAGTCAAACTACTCACCCCAGCCCTGTTATCTTCTGGATGGGGTCGGGGCAAAGCCACGGGGTAGCACAGATGAAGTATGCATTGCCACTGGCCATGCAGCACCTGCCTCCAAATAGGAAAAAGAGAGTTTGGTCTCCAGCACTATGGATAAACAGGGAGGGGGAAAAAATATGAAAAACTCTTACAAATTCAAAGAATTTCTACTGAAATCGTGCCATAAACTGTGGGAAAGACTTCTCAAAGAAAGTAACTTTCTCTATGGAAACAAATAGATGATTTCTCAAGTGGATGCCCCTGCCAAGCCCTAGCACTGAAGTCCTGTAAAAAGCTCCAGAAAGGGATTTAGCCTGGCTTTTAGGCCAGGACAAATCCCACCAGCTTGTAGCCGAGATGCCACTTTTCTAATACAGAAGTTGGTTTTTATTCCTTCTGCCAAAGCAACCTGGCCTGCCTGGTCCCACAGTGAGGTCATAACTCAGGGCTGATCACATCACAGCACGTTGCCATGGCAATGCTTGAACTGTCACAAAGGATGTGCGCTGTGATTTCACAGCAGATGGGCTGTGAGGGAGGAAGCCCTCATTTAAATTTTAAAAATTGCTTTAGTAATTAGCAAGAGCAATAGAAAAAAATTAAAAAACATTGAAAAGAGAAGAAAAATCCCCAAACTGTCACTCTTAGCAAAGGTTATAGCATTCACGTGAGATCTGCAGGCAATCCACAGGAAAGGCCAAGCTGCTGCTCCAAGTTCACTGAGCTTGTCAGGTCACTGGTAAGTCCAAAAAGTCTGGAGCCTGCTTGGCTACAGGAGGCCCAGGGCAGCGGTGGGTGAGCAAAGCCCTCCTGGTGCATCAGTGCATATCAAAGCCAGCCGCCCTTCACAGGGACCTGACAGCAATGGCAGAGGGCAGGCAGAGGCTGCCAAAGGCTTTATTAGAACACTAACTGCCCAACACAAGTCAGTACAGTGGCCTGGCTTCAGAAGTTTTTAGCAAGGAGCTGGCTCTGTTATTTCTACGGTCCTTCTTACTGAAGCATGAAGAGCAGACAGATGTGCTTGCATCCTTTCAGGGACAAGGTGGAGTTTTACTCCTCAAAGGTAAGAGTGAAACACCTTGGCTCCCTAAGTTTCACCACCCAGCAGCAGTGACCCACAGCAGCCTACACTGGCCTTGTCCTGCATCCTCAGCAACCAGTGCAGAACGATAACACATTCCCACCTCTTGCCCTGGCACTTGGGAACTGAGATCAACAGTGAACATTGGAGGCAGAGCAGACGGTGTCAAGCTTTCCAGATAGCCATGGTGCAGCCCTGCTCCCTCCTCGGGTTTCTCCGTCCCTGGCAGAGGTGACCTTGAGGAAGCAAAGCCTCGGGTCCCCATCCCCATGGCCACCACAGCTCACTGCAGAGATGCCGACATCCCCCAGCTCACCACAGAAGCTCTCTTCCACATGACAGCAGCTCAGCAACCTCAAGGCAAAATTAAATCTCTCTCCCTTCAGCCTGCAGCAGGCAAAGCACGTGGTGTTTCAGAGACCTTGGGCTGAGTCCTCATATTTAATGGGGAGAGCAGACTTCAATGCAGCTTGTTCCTTGTTCATTCAGTGACTAACTGTTGATCTCTCTAAGAATAAGCCAGATGGTTCCCGTGATAAGTGATCAGCTCTCCTGGAGTTTTTGAAACAGAAAAAGACAGATGCCTGCGTGCCTCTTGCCAGGACCCATCTTAAGCTCAGGCGATGAGTGCAAATGCTTAGGGAGGTTGTGTTCAGGGGATTCTCTCCATCCAGGCTTAGCAACTAATCTTCCCCATCAGCCCTTCTTCCAGGAGGGGAGGCATCTTGCCTTCTGACAGCTTCCCCCAGCTTAAGGGCACTACAAATCATAAGATCAGCCTTTATAATTGGATCAGACTTTGATATTGTTTTCCTTTTCCGTGCATTCATATTAACATCTCATTTTGCAGACAGCACATCTGATCGGTGCTTACTACTTCAGCTTGTATTTGCACATGCCCGGTGATTGAGAGCACTGATAGGAGCGACAAAGCATTTTAGCAAAGGAGAAAGCTTGCTTTGGGAAGGTGTTTTACTGGGGTGGGAAAAAAAAAAACCCACCAGGCTAAAGAGCTTTGTTTCTCAGCCATTGATGTGCACACCACCAGTCAAGCACCGCTTCCTGCCCTCAGTGCAAAGATCAAGGTCTCCATAAGAGAGGGAAAAAAGGTAGCAGTGTTTGTCTGCTGACTTCTTTTTTATTTGTTTTTACCTTAATTTCTTCTTCTGATTGTATAAGAAGCCTGATTCCATTACTGAGCTGGCATTAAAAACAGAGAGCCAGCAAATCGCTATGCCCATGCATGGTTAGAAGAATGGGGTGGCAGAGGAGATGGAAGCAAGGTGTAAAATTAGCAACAGAAACTGAGTTTGGTTCTTCCCAAAACCAGCTCCAAGGCAGTAGCTTGGCCCACCAGCCAAAGGCTGGTTCACCTGCCCTGGAAGAAGCAAACACATCCATTCCAAAGCTCACAACCTACCCGTTTGCTGCTACATCTTGTAGGCAAAACTCCACTTGATCTCACAGAGTTAGGCCAGCATAAAAATGAGAACCATGTAGCCATGCACTCAACAGAAAACACTTCTTTTATTTGCATGCCTCTGTTGTGGCTCTTAGAGGATGTACATTCCCATTTAGGATATTTATGCAGTATCTTCAGAGCAAAAGTCAGAGCTGCATCTCCGAGACAGAGAATTAGATCTGTAATGCTGACTCAGCCTGCAATTTCACAGGATTAAACAGTCAGAAAGAAACCATTAGACTGAAAAGGACTGAAATGTATGTGACAATACACATGTCAGACACTCATATCCACACTGTAAGAAAACTACATATCAGTACACAGTTCATTATGTCTGACCAAGGCATTATTTCACAGACAAGACTGCAACTTCATCTGAGGGCTTTATGGAGCAGATGTCACTTTAAACCCAGAGACAGTGCACAGAAGGAACAGAGAGGGCACTAGATTTGAAGAAAGCAAGTACTCTTGCTTCGGAAATTGTGCATGCATGTTCACTGTGCTTTGTAATCAGTGTGGCTCTCATTGTGCTATTAATTAAAAAGAGAGGCCTCATGCAAAAGAAATTTAAAATTGCAAATTTGCTTTTGCATATTCTGCAAAAGCAATTTCCATTTTGCTATGTTACCCCACGTCATGTTAATGTTAGGTTTTTATAAATGAATACTGAGACTTTGTAAGAGTATTCGAATTGCATTCGTCACTGATACTTTTTTAATTGCATGACTTTCCAAGGAATCAAGGCTTTTGTAATTATAAACTCTAATCTTAAACACCGTTCTCCCATCCCTCAGTAAACCTTTGATCGTTTCACTTACCTTCAATTAAATTTGACAGAATCAGAGCTAACCAACCATCTACAAGTTTCCTACAAGACAGCATCCAGGTAGAGATGCCACACAGCCTGGTTGTCCCACTGCTCAAGATTCAGAGGAGGAATTTGATGACCAAGTCAAAAAACATTCACAAAACCAATCTTTGTGCTCTATATTTTGTACCTCTGTGTGGGAAAATGCCAAGCCAGACACAAGCAGGTATTCTTAGATGACACTGTGAGCAGCTTCTCCAGCAAGAACATTGAACACACACCTGCTCAAATAGTTGTCCTTAGTTTATTCATATAGGATAGTAATAACAATTGCTCCAATTTCAAACCCACATCTTCTTCATCTTAAATACAGTGAATTATGCCTCATTTTTAATGACCTTCCAGTTCCTAATTTGTGTGGCACCATCCACGATTTTGGGGAAGGTGGCTAAGCCTCACTGGGGGCCTTTCTTGGTGCAGGGATCTCTCTGGCCACAGGTTAGAATTGCCTTTGCTATAACCTGGGCTTAAGGTCTGAAATCCCACACCTGGCTCCCACTGACAGCCCTTTTTTGCACTTGAAAGGCAGCATTAGCTGCCATATCACCTAATCAGTCAAAGAGCCTTCTGCATTTGGAAATGCAAAAAAAAAGCTAAACAGGCCTTAAAGTATGTGTCAATTAGGACAACAGCAAGCAGATGATTTTTCACCTGCTTTTTCATTGATCTACCCTTTCAAGAACATTTTATACTCAAAAGTATAGTAGTCTTACTAAAAGACTTCGGCTTGTCTCTTTTTCTAGATCGTAGAAAAGGAATTTAAGACAGTAAAAAAATTGTGTATCCTGGGGGAAAATCTTTGCGCCCTAAAATAACTTTTTTTTTGCACCTGAGTATTCAAAAATCAAAAACGTTTTCGGGGTGGACAGTTACTGAAGAGTTAAACAAAATATATTCAGTAATATTTAAAAGAGAAAGAAATTTACATTAAAAAAAATACCTCCAACAGCTTTCAGACTAACACCAGAGCTTGATGAGCATCAGCAAGCTTTAAGGGGCATCTTTCATGTCCCAAACAAGTGCAGAGAGTATGCCCAAGCTTGTCCCTGCCTAACAGCCTCCATCCGGAAAGCGAAGTTAGCAGGAATCTCGGGGCTGGTGGCAGCAAGGAAGGAATCCATCCTGTTATCAAATACTTACAGAGAGAGACTATACTCAGTCAGGCAGTCAAAAACACGCCTACTCAGATAAGGGTATCCCTGCAAAGAAATCTCTTGACACTGCTTTGACATATTTACGTTCTTCTGCGATTATTCAGTTGCAATAACTTAGAGCTCCTCGTCTGACACTCAAACACGAGCCAGTCCCCAGTCCCCAGCCCTACACGGGGAAGGGAAACAAAACGATGCCCAGTGAAGTTACTCAGCTGGGTTAAGGGCTGCAGCCTGGCCGACCTGCTGGTGACATGGGGCAGGGTGAGAGCCGAAGCAAGCCGAGATTTAAAGCCTGTAGAGCACAAAGTATATAATTAAAAGATTAATCTAATGCGATCTAATCAAAGATACCACGTCTAGATAGCACATCCCTGAAGTTACAGTGAGATTATGCTACTCTTAAGTCTTATTAGCCAGGACTTGTTGGAAGATCTGCAATCTAGTAGCAAGATACAATCCGTAAATTATTTCTTTTAATGAATTCATTGAAGTAAACAGAAAATAGCCTGGGTCCTATCTGTCTACATCTCTTTGGAAGAAAGGCAAAGAGTTCAACGGCAGTTTTAAACTGGGGAAAGGATTCCTGCGTTGCAGCAGAGGAGCAGAGATTGCGGTAGCATCCCTTGGAAATACACACCACCTTCTTCAAAGCTACAAAAAAATACACCACCGCCTGAAGCCCACCCAAAAGACCGTGGTTTGGAAAACCTCTATCACAAGCCGAAGATGAAGAAGTGCCTCCCACCTCCCCAGGTAATCTGCCCCGCTTCCGAGAGGCAGTCTCACGGCAACGGCATAGCCACATCAGACCCTGAGGATCCTGTCGCGTTGCCCGCAGCGGGGGTCAGCCCCCGCCGTCTCTACAGCAGGGATGCGATGCAAAGATGCTGGTCCCCACGTCCCAGAACGAGGGTCCAGCGGCTGCCATCCCCACACGGGGAGGTCCAGCCCACGGGATACTGGTTCGAGGGTCCTCACTCCCAGCCCCTCTACCAAGGGTCCATATCTCCCTCGACGTCGCCACCGCTCGCACCGCCCGGAGCAGGGGCGGGGCGGAGGGTGCCCCGCTGTGACCCTCGGCTCCACCTGGACGACCGGGAGGGTCCGCGTGGTTCCGCCCGTGGAACGGGAAGGGGAGCGCGCCGGGGACCGGCGATGCCACCGGCCGGGCCGGGCACGAGCCGGCGGTGTCACCACAGGGACAGCGGAGCGCCCGGCGGAGCCCAC
>VXBC01005902.1:429678-456856 GCA_013399945.1 Ploceus nigricollis | reverse complement strand
ATTCTTAAGAGAGAGTTTGTTATTTAAAAAAAATTATTTTGGTTTTCTTAACAGGTAGGTTTTTTATTGATGGGTATGTCATATATGACTTATGTCAAAATACTGACTGTGTTTTATTCATTCTTAGGTGATTTGCAAGTCAGATGCTCCTACAGGGGATGTTCTGCTAGATGAAGCTCTGAAACACATAAAAGAGACCCAACCTCCGGAAACAGTACAAAATTGGATTGAACTGCTTAGTGGTAAGCCTTGCACATAACGTATTTGCTTTTTTTACCCAAATAAAGCTAATTATCTGGCATCACTAGAGATTATATTGCAAGGTTTTTTGAGAGAAAATATGCAAAAAAGTTAATTAGTCTGTCCTCTAGGGTAGTCTCTTGTTGATTGTAGCCTTTAATCAAATATAAGTAACTGTTGCTTTTGACTTAACTTGGTACAGAAAGAATCTGTATGGAAGTGTCAGAGGACATCTCAACTTGGTGGAAGAGGTGCCTTCCGCTGACTCTGAAGTAAATCAGGACTGCACCCTGGAGATGTAACTGCCTTTCTCTGTGTTTGGAAATGGTGGTTGGTGGAAGTTTGGAGCCGGAGCGTGTGCACTGAGCATTCAGATCTTTCAATAAAGAAAGGAGGTGAAGAGCTCATAGCTCGCACACAAAACTTGAGGGTGATTTGGCCATTAATCATAAACAAAAAATAAAGCATTAAGAGTTTTATTTTTTCATTAACTGAAGAAATGTAATACATATTTTATAATGTTAGATGCTTCTTGGTTGATCAAAACAAAGTCTTCAAGATGAGTACTTTGCACACAGCTTTCCCTGTAAAGCTAGTAAATAGTTGACAAAAAATGAAATGTCAGTGATCATAGAATTATGAATAGATTTGGTTGGAAGGGACTTTTACAGGCCATCTAGTCCAGCCCCTCTGCAGTCAGCAGGAACACCTTCTCCTAGACCAGAGGACCATCCAGCCTGACATTGGATGCTTCCAGGGACGAGGCATCCACCACTTCTCTGGGTGATCCATTCTGGTGTCTCATTGTGAAAAACTTACTTGTATCTAATCTTGGCCAACTCTCCTTCACTTTGAAACCATTACTCGTGTCCCAGGCTCTGCTAAAATGTCTGACCCCATCTTTCTTGCAGTCTCCCTTTAAGCCCAGAAAGTCTGCAGCAAGATTTCCTTAGAGCCTTCTCCTCTCCAGGCTGAACTGCAGACAGAATTGATCACCAGCATTCGTCTGTTTTCACAAAGCACATAAATACAGCTTCCTTGGAGTAGATCAGAGCTGTACTTCAGTTGTGCAAACTGCACAGGAAAAAACCCTGCACTGTTGACCCTCATTGCCAACGATGTGACTGTGAGGTTGGGGGTAATGAGATTTGAAAGTTGCTTGTGTAAAATCTACTGCTTCTTAAAACGGATAAGCTGCAGAAATGAGCAAAATCTCTTCGCCTTTCTCTTCTTTCCTGTGTTCTTTGTTCTTCCCATTCATTCTGCACCACCTTAAACAGCCTTCCTTCCACACCAGTTCATTCTCAGGTCCTTGCCATCCCCCCTCTCCTGCTCCTTGGCTGTCAGGCAGCATGGAGACTGGACTACAAAGCAGCCCATGTCAGGAGAGGCATGGCTGCTGCGGAGCCATGCAGTTCAGTTCTCACTCACACTTCCTTACAGCCTTCCCTCTTACAGCCGGCAAAAACAATTCATTTTTCTTGTCCCAAATACATAATTTGTGCTGACATTTCACCTCCTCTCCCAGTGCAATGCACATTAAGTTAGGACTGTCTCAAAAAAAGGTTAGCTAAGGAATGAACTAGTGTTGTAAGTTTTCTTTGAGGTAAGCTAAGGTTTTCCTGACCCTGCTGGGCTTTGGCTCTGGGAAGATAGTTATCATCCGTGCTGTGGCTAAGGCTTAAATCAATAATTTTTACTAACATATGTTTATTAATTACTAATTCATGGATGGCATTAGTGTTCTTTTGCCATTTCCCATGGTTTAGAAATCTGTCCTTCTGAAGAAAAATACTTCAATGGGCCTGGGTTGGGGTTTTTATTTTTATTAGTTGGTTGGTTTTGCTTTATTTTTCTTTATTTAATAAATTTGTAAACTGTTAGAATTTTGCTTTGGTCGATCCTGGAAAAAATCTACTCTATCCATGATTATCAGTGATGCAGAGTGCTGCTTGGAGTTACAATACATGTGAGTCATGTGAGTTCAAAGCCATCGTGTAAATAAATATGTGGACATGTAAGGTGATGTTTGCCAGGCTGATGTTTATAAGGTAGACTCTAAAGAAAGCAAACGTAGGGAATATAGAGGTTTGGACCAAAATGTCAGGTTACCTGCAGATGTAGCAAACATCTCTCTCCGTGCCTGCAAAGTGTCTGTGTAATTGACGAACTTGGTCACAAGGTGTCACCACAGCACTGACTTTCAGCCACATGGCAACTGTCCAAAAATCTAGGACATATCCTTTGCCCTGTGAAAGGTAGTAAGGAAACTACTTTTTTGTGTTTGTGTGATAGTTCCATTTATGATCAAACTGGGGAATCGCATTCAGTGATGTGTAGTTGGACTTGTGTAGTTCAGGCCTGGTTGGGTTTTCTGGCTTTCACTCTGCAGTTGGAGTCATCTCATTTGTTTGCCTATCTTGGCTGTTACTTGGATACAGTGTGTGTCACCCTCCATCACAGTGGGAGAAACCTCAAAGTCACCTGTGGCTTACTATTGTTCTTGTTACTATTCTATGTTAACCAATAAATTTTTCAGAAGTTTGGTACAGAAATTCTCATATCATTTATGGAAAAGCTCCATCTATGTAAGAAATACTTAAAGCTGTTCCTTTTCTTGCCCCTTAAAATGCATAGTCTTTTACATCAGGAAGGGATTATGATGAATTCTTAAGTAAGCTGGAATTAGAATTTTTAGCCTGTTAAATAAGCTCTTAAGCAAAGGTAGAATTCTCAATGATAAACATTTTAGTTGGAGCTGTTGATACTGATTTTGTGCTTTGTCAATTTCCTCTATGCAAACAGTCACACACTCTGAAGGGCCAAGTTCTTCTGCCTTAACAAAAGGCATTAGAAATAATTTGTGTAGAAGCATTAAAGACTCTGCCCAATATGTCCTTCATGTGTGCACACCTGTGCCACACACACTCTCACAGTGCATGGTCACTGTTTGATATGGTGGAGGCAGGAAGGGGGAGAAGAGTGTAAACCTGCAGAAATGAAGAAATGCATCTGGTAGGTGTGCATTTCCTTGTCTTTGTGGCAGAAGAAAGGCAGTAACACTTCTCCTGGTCTCTGACATAGTAAAAGACTGTAGAAGGTGCTTAATTTTAGTTTATTTTTATTGTTACTAGAAGTAAATTCATTCTGCATAAGTGGTTCGGTTTTTGATTTACAATACAAGGTTTTTGTTTATTTTTCATATCTGTAATCAAGACATGGCTTAGCTATCATTTCATCCAAACTGTCAGTGTACCCCAGAGCTCCTCCAAGGAGGTTCTCCTGGTCTCTGCCTCCATGCCAGGGATCAGAGAAATGCTGACAGGAGCACAGTGTCTTGTAGTCTGCTATATGATTTTGACAGCTCATTCTGCACCACAGAGGGGGGGAAAAAATCACTGCAGCAGTGCAGCTTAAACTTTGTCTGACTGTTGTGTGGTTTTCTTGCTGTTTTAGGTGAAACATGGAACCCACTGAAGTTGCACTACCAACTACGAAATGTCCGTGAGCGGTTAGCTAAAAATCTAGTGGAAAAAGGTGTACTGACAACAGAGAAACAGAACTTCCTTCTTTTTGACATGACTACACACCCTCTCACCAACAACAACATCAAACAGCGCCTCATCAAGAAGGTTCAGGAGGCGGTTCTTGACAAGTGGGTGAACGACCCTCACCGCATGGACAAGCGCTTGCTGGCGCTCGTGTATTTAGCCCACGCCTCAGATGTCCTGGAGAACGCTTTTGCCCCCCTCCTGGATGAGCAGTATGATTTAGCCACAAAGAGAGTGCGGCAGCTTCTAGATTTAGACCCTGAGGTTGAATGTATGAAAACCAACACGAATGAGGTTCTGTGGGCTGTTGTAGCAGCTTTCACCAAGTAACTGCATTGAGACTGAAGTGTTCTCTCTTCTTTCATGTAAACCAGTTTTTTCTCTTTTATTGACTATTCATGTTTTCTGTAATTTGTACCTTCTCACATGATGAATTGGCTTTTGTTTAATGGGAATTATAAGTGGTGTATTCCCTACTTCTCTATCTGTATACAGGATTCTGCTGGTACAAGAGACTTTCCTGTTTAAAACAACAGAAGAAGGGTGAACTGCCATATTGGCATTCCATTTCCTATTCAGTTTGAGTTACCTTAAATACTTTGTTTAATTTTTCACTTCATTGTTATTGAAGTGGTTTGTCACCAAAGCTCCATGTTGAAGTGTCTGTCAGGACATTTTATACACAGATGTTTTCAATTACATACAACAAAATTACTTAAAAAGCAGAAATGCCATTAAGCAGCTTTGTCAAGAGCTCCTGTAAAATGCCCCATAAATTTTAATTTTCACGCTGGTCTCTTGTGTACTTATATTTTCATTAGAATGATAGCTGAGTCGTAAGGCTAGTATAGAAAGGTCCAATTGTTTCATAAACCAGTTTTGGGAGGGGATACATTCCATTATATTGTGTATATATAGTTCAAATTGTATATTAACAACTGCCCCATCTTAGTATTTTGCAAGATCTACTTACTTGTACACCTGGTGCCCCTTATTTGCTGTCAGCCATTGCCATCTGATGCAAAGAAAGGCCTCCTGCAGAGGTCTTGTGTGTGAAAGCTGTTTGTTTCCAGAATCTCTGGAGTTTGCCATCTAGGTATTCTCAGTCTATGCATTGCCTTTGAAAATTCGTGAATGGAAAGAGTCTGCTTTCTATCATTGGTACTTTTTTCTTTCCCTCCACTTCTGTATGGAAAAGACTCATGACCAGTACAATTCTTGAGTGCTGTTTTCGGTTTTGTACGCAAATTAATGTTTGTCTCTTAGACCTTGAACTATTTTACACTTCAAAACCAAAAAGTCAGTCCTAGCAGGTGTTGCATGTAAATGGTTAGCAAGTAATGGCAGCAGTTCAGAGAATTCAGATTTCTGTAATGGGATGCTCTGCTGTATTTTAATTTTTATATATACAATTATGCTGATTAGCACACTATTGTAAAAAAACCCAAAACCTATATAAAACTCTGGCTTTTTAAAATGTATTGCCTCTTTGCCGCTGCTCGTTATTTCCCATTGGTTTCACAGTGTAAATATTATGCATTGAAAAAATTAAGCATTGATTTCTATACTTTTTTTCATCATACCAATGCAGATTTATAGTGGGGCTTACAGGTGTTTAGAAACTTTTTGGTTAATATTCAGAACAAGAATACTAGATGGTGTATAACTGTAGAGTTGAAATTTAAGAGATCCCTTAATCTGTATACTAGCTTTTTACCTACAGTAAATAAACTATGATCTTGAAAGTGCCTGAAACAGAGTAAGCATGTCACTTACACTTTTTTGTTGCTAATTAGAAAGGTGTTACTGCCTAACTGAAAGCTTTAGTTTATATCCTTCTTATTAGAAAGGGAGAATTTATATTAAATAGTTCAAACTGACTTAATCAGTGGTGTTGCTTGGATCTGCAGGATTCATGGCTGGGACAGGCTGAATTAATTTGGGGAGTCTGCAACTGTGCCTGCCCTAGGTAGACCTCTTCAGTCTTGAGCATGGCTCTAGAGCCTCATCTGTGACTGGACTTCCAATTTTGCACTTCCTTTTCAATCATTGAAATGCTTAAGTAGTTGACTTTAAAATACAACTTAAATTCGTCGTACCTCTATAACCTTTTTTTAAGAAAGGTTTTTAAAAATATGGTCCTTAACATTTAATGGCACACTGTTCTTTCAGTTCTTAATGCTATTTCTTTAGACAAATGAAATTAAAAGTATATTGTAAAGTATTTCAAACTCTGGTTTACAAATAAAAAGACAAACAGTGTTCTCTCACTTGTAAGATGCTGTGTTGAAAACTTTGAGTGGCTTGGGCATGAACTTGGGACATTGTCTTTTAAACATTTCAAGCTGTGATTGCTTTTAAGTGGAAGGAAAATGAAAATTGCTGGTTTGCTTTTATATTTGACAGCTTATGGAATACTTTCTGTATACTTGGTAGTAGATGCAGCTCACGGCTTTCATTGTCTCTCTCATGTGATCTGTTTTCTCATTTTCTGTTGCTCTTTGAGAAGGAGGAAAAAGTAATTAGGTAGAAAGGTCAGAAAAATGGTGGAATATGCAGGAGCAAGTTATGTGCACAAAACCTTTTAAATGGCTTTGAAAATCTAACCTTGAAGCATGCTTCAGACTGAAAGTATCTTTCACAGTCCTTTTTCTGGCCTCTCTTCTTCATTCTGTGAGTATTTTCCATTTTCTTGCTGTTTTCATGTTTGGTTGTGGGGAATATTGGAGTTTTATCACCCTTACAGTTTACATGGTTTAGAAGAAGTCATCCTTTTTTAATACCTCCCTTGAAAGATGATTTGGGTTGTTTTTTGTTTGTTTTTTTTTTTTTTTTCCCACACAGAAGATAAGTGCACACAGTATTTATCAGCTTTATTTTACTTAGATAGGACCTCTGACCACGATGGGGACAGTCTGTGCTGGACATGTCAAAGAAATTGGATATAAGTGAGGAAGGGTTTGGGAAGAGCAACAGTGTCTTCTGCTGGACCACCTGGTGTAAAACTGGATGTGCAGGGGAAATAGATGAGCTTTTAGAGTCCTGAGTCCTAAAATTGTGCTTCAAAAAGCCCAAAACCTCCAGGAAGGTAAGTTTGGTAGGTTAACGGAACTGATTTGGCTGACATCGTTGCCTTTGGTGCTATTTCAGGTTTTAAAAAATGGTTAAATATGGGAGACTCTGTTGGTGAGATTGAGGTATCCTTCTACCTGTGGGCTGCTACTGCAGCTCAGGGATACCGACCTGGTTTCCAGATAGTTCTGTCTGCTCCAAACCCTCGTCTCTCAGTGGCTGCTTCAAGTGAAGACCCTTATCCAAAGCCTGAACTTGAACACGTGCCTCAAGGAACAGCATGTATTATTCAGGGACACATTCTTTTAAAACAAACTTCCAAGTCAAAACCAGGATTTTGGAAGTTGAATCACCAAGCAGTGTGTATATATGTATATACACGCACACGTATACACACACACACACACACACACACACAGAGACACATACATTTTCACAGTCCTTGAGATTGACATCGTTCTCTCCTGTGTTTCTAGAGCTGGCATTACATGGACCGGTGGTGAAACGTGTGTACCATAAATGATGCTTTTGAGGCAAAATTTGCTTAAGTGGCGGTAAAAGGCTGCTGACTGTGTGCTCGTGTGTTCATGCCCATTTCTCCTACAAGGTGAAGATATGTGTTAACTGATGTGTTCTCTGTGAACTGGACTGAATCTGTACTGTAACAAAATAAAGCACTCTTTCGTGCTATCAGCTGCAGGTGGTTACTGCATATCACATTCATGCAATACCTAAAGGATATGGTTTTTTTCATTTGCTCAGTAATTTCCAGTTTTTCCTCAGGCTGCATTATTCACCAGTTTGAGAAACAACTTTTTTTTAAGGTTTTCATCAAAGCTTCAGCTCTGCTTCAGCTGGGCTTCAGGCAGCCAAAGTCTTTTATGTCCCAGTTATCCCTATTGTCCATCTTTCTCTGTGGAGGGGGGTTTCCAGCTTCAGAGAAGTATGAATTTTTTGATAAAGTAATTTATTTTTTAAAAGAAATTTTGAAAAAGTAAGTTTATTCTGTGGAAATGCTTAATGCATTTAACAATTTAATTACTTAGGAAATGGGATGCTGTGAGGTGCTTTGTAAGTGTTAAATATAAAATGGGATTTCAGGTGTGTGTATGGGATGACTGCCTTGGGGCAGTGGTTGGGGGAGAAGCCTGGTCAAAACTGCTGTCCTTGTTAATCTCTGAATAAGATCTGGAGTTTCCTCACAGTGGGTCTTGCTTTCTCCTGCCCACAGACCAGCAGCATGAAGCCTGTGGAAAGCTGATGATAAATGTCTTCTGACCCTGGAGAAAGCTGCTGTGGAAACACAGGAAAACCTGGATCCCAGGACAGCAGATGAAAATAGGGAAAGAAATGCTGATAAATAGTAGCCTTTGGCTTTCCCCCTAACCTCCGCCTTTCTGTACTTCCAGATAATTTGCTGTTTCAACTTTTTTTTCCCCTGACTTTGGGCTCTGGTCTTCTCTGTTTCTTGTCTTGTTGCTTGGTGACTTCAGCAATAGTGTGGTCAGAAGGACCAGGGCAGTGATTATCCCCCTGTACGCAGCACTGATGAGGCCACACCTGGAGTTCCGTGTCCAGTTCTGGGCCCCTTAATTCAGTGGGGACATCTGAGGTGCTGGAGTGTGTCCAGAGGAGGGGAACACAGCTGGGGAAGCGTCTGGAACATACATTTTCTGAGGAGCAGCTGAGGGAGCTGGGGATGTTTACCCTGGAGATAAGGAAGCTCAGGGGGGACCTTGTCACTCTACAGCTCCCCGAAAGGAGGGTGTAGCCAGGCGGGTGTCAGGCTCTTCCCCCAGGGAACAAGTGACAGAACAAGGGGAAATGGCCTCAAGTTGTGCCATGGGAGGTTTCAGGTTGAACATCAGGAAGAATTTTTTATTGAAAGGGTGGTTAAGCACTGGAATGGGCTGCCCAGGGAGGTGGTGGAGTCTCTGTTCCTGGAAGTGTTCAGGAAACACCTGGATGTGGCACTTAGTTCTCTGTTCTAGGTGGTGTTTGATTAAAGCACTTTCCCCTCTGATTTGATTCCCCATCAAAGCCTCCAGGAGCCTCCTCTTTTTCAGCAAAAGGGTTTGTCAAAAATAGCTGCCTTGATGGCTGAACTGAAGCAGCTGGTGGCCTGCTACAACTCATAACACCTGGTTTGTTAAGGTGAACAAAACCTGGTGCTAATTTACCTTGGAACTTCTCTTTGCCAGCTTCTAAAGCAATTTATGCTCCATGCAGCAGGAAGAACTTGCAGCTGAAGGTGATGATTTTACTAGTTCTCTAATGTAAGTAGATCTTGAGAGCCAGTACTTCAAAGACTTGCTCTCTCTCACTCCAGCTTTTCCTATGGTGAGAGTATTCTATACAACAGTAATTTTCTCTTTTGGGCTTTCTGCTTGTTTAAAGGTTTGAGCTTGTGTTGCAGCTCAAAGAAGCAGCTCTGTTTGGGTATTTATTTTTCCAAAGGTGTAGACACATGTTATTTACAAGGTTTCTTTCTGTGTATATTATGTGACTAAAAGGAACAAGTGGGAGAAGAAAACGGTATAGTTAGACTTACAGTGTGATGAAATAAGCCATTTTTGTGGCACAATGTACTAAAATGTTCTGGTCTTTCATTTGTTTTCTTGATTACCAATTCATCATTCAGTTGATTCTCATCTAGTGCAATGATATCTGCTTAAAGGTTTGTCATCATCTAATGCACTAGTCCTTCAAGATTTGTATTCTGTTGCCCCTTTCTTTTTTACATTTATTCAAATCTTGGCTTTTTTTGTCCCTTTGACATGGGATGGATCTTGAAGGTAGATGTTAAAGAAGACTTTGGTAGTTGTAAAGTGCAATGACAGGCAGATTATAAGCTTTCATTGCTACTGCCAAGACATCTTTATAGGTCCTTCTTTGTTTCCTGACTGTTCAAATTAAACCAAATCATGTCTCAACCAGCTTTTAGAATCCTTCTTTAACTACTTAAACTTCTCAGGACTTCAGACACTTCTGAAAAATACAATTTAAGTCATGAATAGATTTTGTAATGCTAAACAGAACAACTTCTACACACTATTAAAAATCTCAGACCTTGTGTTTTCAGAGAACTTGCAGAAGAAATTTATCAAAGCCAGATCATTTTTCTAAGCAAGAATCTTATGGTAACCCACTCAGCAGTGGCAGTAAGCCAAGTCCTTGGCAGAGAAGTCATACTGTTGCCTGAACAAAAACTGGTCCAAGGGAGCTTCCTGTCCTGGAAAGATTTGGGATTCCTCTGGTCATTACCCTTTCTTAGTGTTCCTAAGATCTTGCATGGATACATGCTTCATTTCTCTTCGCTCCCAGTGCAATTGGTGTTGGCTGTGGGCCAGAGGCTGGGAACACTCGGTGCCTCTCAGGTGATGTGGAAGCCGGTCTCCATCCAGGCAGGCCATGAGCTTCATATCCATGGCAGACCTGAGTGCCCTCCCCTGGAGCCTGCTCTCCCAGCGGTCCCACTCCGTGTGGGAGACTTCTGCGGCTGGGGATTTATCCCTTGAGCACAGCAGAGGAGGCGGGGGAGCTTTGCAGTGAGAGTCTGGCTCATGCCCACCAGTGAACGCGCTGCAGATGTGTCTGGGTCTGCGCCTGTGCCTGCGTGGGAGGGAGCAGCTGCTGCTCACAAAGGTCCCACTCAGCCCAGAAAGTGCCATGTCACACGGGCGAGTGGCTCTGCTTGAAACAAGGGAGCGCATGTGACCTTCCTCAAGCTGGTACATACAAATAAAACAGGCCTGAAATAAAATGCAGTTATAAAAACATAATAACAACTGGGGTCAGTTTGTTGGATATGTTGCAAACAGGAAATGGAGCTAAATTCACTGCATTAGTAGATGCCTCACTGCAAGGATGTTGCCTGATGTTAGGCTCTAGCTATTGAGAGCTTCCTTCTGAGATCCAGCTGAAGATTTGCACACATTTTAATATACCCAAATCTGAGATGCTCATCAAAAAACATCAGACTGTACAAGCAGTACTGATATGCAAAGATATTTGCACAGCATTTATAGACATTTGAACCAGTTCCTAACATTATCTTTTAAGAGGAGACAAAGTTGTCTTTTGATTGTACTGAAGTATCATTTTTTAAAATTTTAAGTTCTTTCATCTTGGACAGGACCTTCTGCCAAGATCACATATGGCTGACAGTCAGCACAAGGGTTAAGGATTTGTGAGCCACAAACAGCAGATACATCTGGCACATTTTCAATTTCTCTGCACAGCAATAGAGAGAAGCAGCAGCCTTAATTGAAGAATGTCCTCTGAAGGTAATTTCTTCAGAGATACCTAGAGGTACAAGCAGTTTGGTGACTATGCTGCTCCTAGTGTGTCTTGCAGGCTCTGTTCATCAGCAGCGCAGAAATGAGTTCAGAAACCCTGTGGGGTTGCAGTAATGAATGAGGTTTAGTTCTGCTTGGTCCTCAGCTCTTTGCTTATATAGTCAAATGAGTCCCAGCTCTCCCACATCAATGCCTCTGAGCTGCCCAGGGCTCTGCAGATTTGCCACTTGCCTGTTTCAGATCTGCAGCCAACTGTCAAGGCTGCTGTGGGAGCTGCTCTGCTCCCAGGCTCTTCCCCTCTCCAAGGCTAGGAGCTTCATGTCCCTGGGCTTCCCTCTCTGAGCCCTGGGGATCTATCAGGTTCACAAAGCAGCACTACTTGTGGTGTTCCCAGATGAGCCGGCCCATAGTAAGCACTGTGAGTCTGAAAGTGAGGGAGACAACCAAGTGGCATGAGAGATGAGGAAATGCTGATGTGTGCTCTTCTCTGCCTGCCCCAGAGCTCAGGGTGTGCCCCAAGAGCTTGGGATGGAGGCGGGCAGCCAGCATCAGGGACTGCTCAGGGAGGTTGGATATACAGATCCTTACAGCTGGATGGGATTCGCCCCAAGGAGCTGACAGTGATGGACAGATTCAGCTGGGAATAACTACAGTGACTCAGAGAAGGCCTTGTGGACTGGGCCAGTGTTGTGCCTGTCTTTGAGGTGGAAAGCAGGGTACAGTCAACCTTGCCTCGAATCCTGCGGAGGTGCAGGAAGTGCAGCCTCTTGAGGCCACTCCAAACATGTAATAGGTCAGGAAGGCACTAGAGAATGGTCCAAGATTCATGAAATCCAACTTGGCCTGACTGACAAAATTGCCTTTTTTGATGAAATCCCTCCTGTGGGGACTGGGAGGGGAGTAACAATGGATGCTTGGCTTCAGAGAGGCTTTCAACACCATCTCATCATTTTTGGGAAAGAAGTTGCAGAAGAGCTTATCAACATTAGCAATACCATGTGAGGTGTGGTTTGGGGTCCCCGGTTGAATGTTGAGGAAATAAAGTCCAGCAAGGGGCAGTCAGGATGATCCTGGGCCTGGGGGACATGGTAACAAGAAGAGGTAGAAAGAGCTGGGATATTTTAATCTAGGGAAGAGAAGGCCTAGGGGTCCACAACTACTTGGTAGGGGAGTTACAAAACTAGCAGGGATCAACTCATCTCAGTAGCAGCAGGCAATACACCAGTGGGTGATAACATCAAACTGCACTTCTGCAGTTTCAAATTGAACTTCAGGAAAATTTCTTCCCGGGGAGTGTGTTACAGCCCTGATATAGACTAACCAGAGGCGCTGTGGCAGCTCTGTCCTTGGAGGTCTTGTGTACTGGTCTAGACGAAGCCACAGCTGACCAGATCCAGTGTTGGCAAAAACCCTTCTCCAAGTGGGAGGCTGAGCTGGATGACCTCCAAAGGTCCTTCTCAGCTAATATTTCTGTAATCCTGTGATCAGTTTAATTGCTTGGACTGTGGCTGCTAAGTTGGATACTCCAACAAGCTTCCTGCTCAAAAGATTGGTCAAATAACAGGGAAACAGAGGGTGGTCTGCTCATTTTCTTTGAGCAGCAGAAATTCAGTCCTCACAATATTATTCAGCTTTGTCCTGAATGCCCCAAATTTTCACACGTGCCAGAAGCTTTGCTCAGTTCTTTCATGACACTGGAATTAGATGCAGATTTTCAATGTCTAATTTGACAGATAAACTGCAGTTATTGCCAGCCAAACTGCCACAATCAATATTTCTTTTGCAAGATGGTGAAAACATCAGGGAGATAATGCACCAAAGGGGTCTCATCCAGGCAGCAAACTCCAAGGAAGGCACCTGCCTGTAGTTTGGCATGAGGTATGTGCGGAGGGGCAGAAACTCTGCACCTCTGCCCACTACTGTCAGAATAGCAGAGCTGAGAAATTTTTTGAGCTTTTGCAATGTCCTTCAAGTCCATGGGTGTTATTTATAGTTATTTTCACTTCTTCATGAAGAAAACCTTTGTTGTGGATACTTCTGTAAAACAAAAGGAGGTGAGAAGCTATTTTTCAAAACATGAATTTATGGGATATTTTCAGCCAATACATACACCTGTCGCTTTCCTCAAAGAGAGGATAGCATATCTGCACTGGTGAAATTCTTGCCTTTCCTAATTAATGCACATTCATTTCTATGAATGAATATCAAGGAATTTAGTGGTGTAGCATGAACTTGTATTCCCTGCAGGGATCGCTCCTGCTGTACTGCTCTGCACAGTAAGAGACTCTCTAATTTACAGCATAATGTTCAGCATAGGTTCTTGTAGTCTCCTCTTTTTCAATTCAACATCATTTAAGTCAATAAACAAATTGCCACCTCTGTCCAACCTGCCTCAGGAAGAGAAAAAGGCTAATGCAACTTCAGAAATTAGCAGCCAGAGCACCAGCCCTAACAAACTCTTTTTATTCCATAAGGAGAAACATCAGCCAGGATCCCTTACACACAATCAAAACCAACAACAAAAAAGAATAGTTAAAAAGTAAACTCAGCTGCAATTCTGGTTTGCTAAAGAGTTGTACTCATATCATAAATTGTGGTAATTGTTTTTTAATTAAATTAAGTGTGCACATAGCTATATAATTAAAAAGCATGTAGGCGTTCCAGATTTCTTTAGAAACTACCCACCACTTTCAATCTTGCTGTCTGCTTTAAGCCACAGGGCATGTGAACCAACCTTTCCAAATCTTTGGGAGAAGGAAGGGGAAGTTTTAAAACAGGTGCTCCAAGTTTTCAAAAAGTGTGTTTTTACAGCAGCCACTGGAAACTGGATCCCTGGATACACAGTGGGATGTGCCAGGGATGGGATGGAACAGAAAAGAAGGGGTAGAGCTTTGAACTGACCTCACTGAACGCACAGACTTGACTCCAGCGCCCAGGGAAATCAGTGGCTCTGAAAGCATTTGTTGCCTTTGGAAGACAGTATGTTCTGTGCGACTGTAAAAATGTTGCAACATGACAATTCTTGTTCTTGTTGTCTTTGTTTATAAGTGAATGTAAAAATGTTATATTGGTTCAATTATTGTCCTTGTTGCCTCTGTTTATGTGGTTGTGAGGTGTCCAGCTTTTATCACAGGACAGACCACGTGGGTGTTTCAGTAAGCACCTAACATTTAAGTTCTTTAGTGTGTTCTCTAATGCATGAGCTGAACTTCTCAAGTTTTTACATGGAATGCACCTTACTTAGGTGCCTCTTACATCTAGGACTGAAGGGACAATTCTTAGTCTCTGCTCTGTGTTTTCTCTAAATGAGTCACTTGGCTTTCTTGTTAGCTTTCCTTCAGGACCTGTTGTATTCCATGGTTCCTAAAAAACCCAACCCAAACCAAAGGAAAATGCACAGTATTCCACACAAGTCAGGTATTCCAAGTCCTAAAGAGTCACTACGTATCTACATCATCACTTGGCATGCTCTGAGATGGATGACTTCTCCTTGAAGCTGCAGGAGCTTGTGCCGTGGCTGTTAAGAATGTTACTTTGAAGGTGAGGAGAGACTGTCGGTAAATCAAGTCCCATCTCCTGACCATACCCTCTGCCTGTTACCCACTGTGTATCATGGGTTTTGGCTACATCAGATTTTCTGGTAAGACATCCTGCTATGATGTAAGGAGATGTCAGGAGACTGAGAGCCTTACACTTCTTTTTCACGCTTCACTAACTTCATTTGGATGAGATTATTGTGGTGCTGAAACTGTGGCAGGGCTCTACATTTCCAAGGCAAGTATCCTAACTGTAACTTTCAGCCATTATACTGAGATATTTTCCCTCTGAAGATGCATTGACATTGAAATTAAGTCAATTCAGAACTTCTTCAAAGACAGACTGAACTGCTTAAACTCCTTAAGAACATGTCTATACAGAAGAGCATGCACATCCTCCTGGCACATTTGTATCAGTAAAATAAAGTGCTAGGCACCAACACAGCTAGCTCCCCACAAGGGCACTGTTGTTTTGGGGTAGAAATGGGCTTTATTTTCCTTCTCTTTTAAACTCCTTCCAAAGAGATCTTGGAAGGTCTCCCAGTGCTCTCTCCTGCCTGGGGGAGGATTTGGAGGTAGGTGAGGAGCACCTGAGCCTTTGCAGCGGCTTCACCCCAAATGCCACATGTAAATCTGGAGATGCCCTGAGTCCGTGATCCTCTTGGATGTGGGACATAAGTTTTTACAAGGGCTAACAAAAGCTCATGACAGTCCTGGCCACTAGTTATCCTTCTAGAAAAGTCTAGCACCCCAAGACGTGCTGGGACTCCATTTTGCCATCACAGCCCATGAGATACACAAGTTGAACACTTTTACAATCACTTATGCAGAAGAGCCATTTATGATTTATACCTCAAAGATAGTTTGTCTCAGAGGTTGGTTTAGGTTGCTTTTTTGTTTTTTTGTTTTTCTTTTTTGGTTNTTGGGGTTTTTTTGGGTAAGTTAAGAGCAACAGGGATATAAAGGCATGAAAGTTCACTAGAGCCTGTTTCAGCCTGTAAGTGGGTCACAAGACACAAGTGCTGAGTGAAATAACACCCACACAAATCAAATAAAAGAGTAGCTAACCTGTACTTAAAAAGAATAATCTTTCTGGATGCCTTAGTCATAGATGTCTTACCCATGAAAAATTCAACACACCAAGCACCTAGTGGAGAATCAGCCACAGAGTATGCCTCCAAACCCAGGTACAAAATTATCAGACTAACATTAGTAGTTAAATCACCTCCTCCCAATGCTCCAGGGACCTGGGATGCATGCAGTTTCCATCAGAAATAATGAAATTCATGAGTGTGAACCTTGGAAGTGGTGCATAGTGAGAGCTTTATGGGAGAAAATCTTACCAAAGTATCTCATTTGGAAGCTGGCCTCAAGAGAAAACAAAAATAAAAATTCAACAAACAAACAAAACACCTGAAGAATGAGTGAGCAGGTAGCGCTGCACGAAGCCCTGCACGGACACCAGCTGGCATTGCTGAAAGACGGATGTTGCTGCCGAGAGCCCTGAGCTGAGCGGGGTTATCATCCAAGCAGCTTTGAGAGCCTTCACGGAGGTTATATCTTTGCTGCCGGCAATCACAGCACAGACCCAACCGGCACCACGGTTTGCTGTAATTACCATGGAAGTTTTGCGCGTTCCTGTGGCTGTCTGGCTGCTGGGAGGCTGCAGGCAGACACAGCCGCGGGTGTACGCGGCTGGGCAGCGCTGCAGGGACGGGGTTTGTCCCTGGAGCATGGCTGCTGCAGGAGCAGGGCACGAATGAGGAGGCTGCCTGGGAAGGGAGACACGTTTGGGAGCACCATCCCAAATGCCCGCAGGGGCTGGCTAGTAAGCTAACAGACCCCTCAGCCTTCTCCTTGCTGGGCTGGCAGCCGGGGAGCTCTACCGCGTGTGGCCCAGCGTTTCGCCCCGTGCTGGCACTGTCCGTCCCGTGGGTGTGCCCGCGGACGCCTGCGGGCTCCCCCCGGTGTTTCTCAGCCGCGCTGCCCAGGGCGAGGGGCCTGCCTGCCTCCGGCTGTTCCGTGTCCGCACAGCTGCTGGGCTGGAGTCCCCTGGGTTACTGCTCTGAGTTTTTACCGACAGAGACCAGACTGAGCCAAAATCTCTGGCTGCCACGCCAGCCTGAGGCGAGCTCCCCTGCCTAATCAGTCTGGGTTTCGCTGGGCAAATCTGCCCAGCTCCCGTTTGCCCGTGCGGCAGCGGCATGGATGAAGGGCAGCGGCAGCGGGAGGTGAATCAGAGCCATGAGTCACTCGGTTTTAACTTACCTCTGCTTCTCTGCTGGGAATCGGAGATAACTGCAGATAATGCAGTTACTCTCCAGCTCTGGGCTTGCCTTGTCATCATCCTGTGCTTTCATGGTGAAAGGGAAGAGAGCAGGGCATCTCTCCTCCTGCACAATCACATGGTACCTGGATGCGTCTGCAGACTTCTGTCCTCCCACCAGCAATACCTCTGGTTTATTTATTTTTTAAATTGACACTAAGGACCAGAATGGGATAATTTCATAGCAAAAATGGTAACAGTTCACATATAAGACAGCAGGAATGAAAGGCTGTTTGTCCCTATCATAATTATCTGTATGCCGTGTCCTGGCAGCAGCAATGGACCTTCCTCAGACAGGTGGTTTCCCCCCACCTATTCAAGCCTTTCAATGTGCCCTGATGCAGCAGCCCATGAGCAAACCAAGGGCGAGAGCCTCTGTCCCTGCAGCATCTAGTCCAGAACCTCCCACTGATGGTATAAATGACCAGGGTACAGACTGGCTAAGGTGAGTATTCTTGGTAGCCAAATTCTGGGGCACCAGAGAGAAATCCAACAGCACATCTCAGAAATGTTTTCTGTATTTGTTAAGATAGCCTCATGTTTGTCAATCAGTTTACAGTCAATGCTTTCATGGTTCCACAGTTCACCAATGATGGCTGACTCCAGAAATGCAATTAGAGGGGCTTTTCTTACCAATCTGTATTTCAGCTGTTTTTGGATTATGATGAGAGCAAAAAATACTTTTATTGCCCATAATTACAAACCCTGAAATCTGTGGGAAGTTCCCTTCCGGTTGAAAACCCACTTTAGGAGGAAAACTAAAACTCTTGACCTTGAAATAGCTTTTAGATTCTAAAAGCAGCGCATCTAGCTGCCTGTTACAGACATTAATCACTGCCGTATTTTTCACAGCATGTAAAATTTAAGTAATAGAATCACTGTCCCCATTGCCATTCTTGCAACTAAAAGCTGATAAATAGAAGCACTGACCTCAGCTGGTTGATTTAACCTGATGAGTCATGGTCTTGAGGCCACATATGCTTCCTCTGCTAATATTCTTGTTCCTATTTATTTTTTTAAAGTGTGCTGGCATGCTGCGCGCCATAGAATAGCTTCTCTAATGGGCAGTTCCAGAAATAGAAATATCCCATTGGTTCCCTCTCCTTTGTTAGGGCTTCACAGTCCCCACTTAGTCTACACAGAGCTGCAGCAGCTCAAAGAGATGCCAGCAGAAACAGAGGATGGGCACAGCTCAGCTGTCGAGCAGTGAATTCTTTTTGAAGTTCTCTGTCCAAGAAGCAACCTGGCACATTCTTCCTTTTTACATTACAGAGAGCTTAGCTTAAGAGAAAAATGAAGCAGATGTGGGCTCCTCCACTTCAGCTGCTCTGGGAAGCCTTGTACCTGCCACAGCAGGTGGGTTCTGCCCACAGCAATAGCCTTGGTGCTGCTCTCAATGAGATTTTTCTCTGCAAAAGTCTCACTTTTTCATCACAGCCGAACAAGAGTTCTGAATCACAGTCGGGTTGGCATTTCAGTCAGGATGGTGGCCTACAGCAGGCTCCTTGCCTTGGACTAACATCCTCCCGGCCTGGGCACCATGCAGAAATGCAAAGTGGAAAACCCTTTCTGATCTCCTAGACAGATGTGATTTGCAGCTCAATAACTTCAGAAGTTTACACTCACAGGTACAACATTTAATGACTGGTTGTGGCACTTGGTGCCGGAGTTTGGTTGGTGTGGTGGTGTTTGTCAAAGATGTGGTGTTCGATGATGCTGGGGGTCTTTCCAACCCTAATGATTCTGTGGTGCTGTGAATGAATGCCAGCTGTCCTCATCACTGTACCTGTGTTGACCTAAGCTGGTGAACCATGGTCCCGGGGGCCGTGTGTGCTTTCTCCACCACCATCCAGATGAGTACAGGCAGGAGCGACTGCACAGGAAAAGGATGAGATGAGGCTGGGCAGATACATGTGCTCAACACCCCCAGTCACACAGGTGTCCCATAGCAGACAGGATGCCAGGCCAGGAGGGCATGTGAAGGACTCTAGCACTTTACATCTTGGGCTAGGGAGGAATGTAAAAGTGACTTGTGGAAGTTGTCAGAAGCAGGTCTACCAGTATGTAATCTGGCACCCTCAGAAATGGCATTTGCTCAATGACCTTCCACCAGCCCTGTAATTACAACCTCAAAAAGACTGCAATCAATATAATTCTCAAGAATTGTGTCTGTACCCAGACATGGCTCACGGTCCAGTGGCCTCCATGCAGACAGGAACCTGTCTGGTTTGTAAGACAGAAGCTTGGCAGAGCCCAGGCTGTCACACAAGACCCCAGAGGCCAAGGTTTTCACAGCCTTTAGGTGCTCCCAAGCAGGCCTGGCCCCTTGAAATAAAGGCCTGATGGGGACTATTTCTCTGCTGGCCTCCAACCGGGAGACCAAGTGAGAGGTAGGAGGCTCCTGTGCCTCTACCCCATTCCCAACTTGCAGACTGGGTACGTGGGACATAACTTGGGAGTTACCAACCCATTGCTGTGTTGCCTTTTCCTCCCCTGTGGGCAGGTCTGTGGTGCTGCAGATCTCTAAAGGACTGGAGCAGGAGCAGCTGCTTGCTGAGCTGCGTTGTGCAGGTGAGGAGTGATGGGTTTGCACCTGGGTGTCCCTGGATCCCTTTGGCACCAGGTACTTGTTCAGATTGACATTGGCAAGGAAGTCTTAAAAAAAAAAAAAAGAAATGAGCTGATGCAAAGGCCTTTGGCTGCCTGCACAACAGCCACTTGGATCACACAAGTGTCACTTAGACCCCTTTGATACTCATGGTGTTTATGGCACTTACGCTCCTTTACTCCAAGCAAATTATCTCAAAATCAGTCTAAGCTTTCCATTAAACCTGACAGACTCATGATAAGGAGAAGGCTCATCCATTTTCCACTCTCAGAAAGAAATAGGCATATAAACATCTTTTGTGCTGATTCACTTCCATATGGGAATTCATCAGGCTGGAGAGCCTAATGCGCTGCTGATTCTGGCCCACAGCTGGACCTGTCTCTCTTCAGGCATATCTTCACTCCTCCCTCCTCTGGATGGTAATTCTCTGCCTTCTGACTCTTTAGTGTCACTGAAATGGGATTTGTAGGGGGGATATTTAGCAATATTGCATTAGTATTTGACATTTCATCTCTTGGAAGTTTTTTGATGATGTTATTTGCAAGGATATTTTTCATCACTGTAAATTGCACTCCTTCAGGAGCAGTGTAGCAGTTTAATTTTCTAGGTCTGTCTTTTTGTCTCTTCCTCTCTACCAGGATTTCTGCAGATTTATTTGATTCACAGGTCCTTTGGATTTCTTATGCTTGTTAAAATGCACCTGTGTCTCAATGGCACAGAAAAACATTTATTTGAAGTAACAGCTCTGGCTTGCAGGGCTTTGGATATGATACAAAAATAGAACTGTATAGAAAACATTTTTTATTAACTTTTTCAGAATTCTAGACCCCAGGTAGTTCAAGCTGAATAACAACATGTTTCACCAAAAAAAAGGAAACCAAATATTGGTTGCTAGAAATGACCACTGAGGGAAGATCTGGGAGCTCTGAGAGATTTTTGCTGCTTCACAGGTCTCCATATCAAATGCTCTGAGGACTACAGAATTCAAGCATGCAGTTTTTTTAATTAACCAGTTTGTATTTTGCTAGCCTTGGATCTCTCTTTTTCCCCCCATGTTTATTTTTAGGGATTTTGTTTGTTTGTTTTTAACTATGACGCAGAATAAATACAAAAGCAAATGTTACAGTGCAAATGCCTCAATGAAAAGATACTCAGAAAGGTTGCTGTGGCTGTGCAATGGGAGTCTGATAAATGCTAACAGCAGCCCACGCAGTTAGTAATATTCTTGTTCTTCTGAGTGTTTTTTATTTTGTTTTTTTCCCAGAAAAGTTTTGTGATGAAGGATTTCTAACTGTAACAAATGAAATTTGGGGAGAAACCTGTAGGAACAAAAAATATAAACAAAAAAGGATGCTGCATATACTATACTGTTAAAAACTGACGGACTAAACTAAAAAGTCTCTCATGGATATTGAACATCTATATGCAGTATTACAGAGACCTTCCTGATCCACTAAGACATTCTGACAGTGCACCTAATTTCTGCTTTGCCCTCATTTAACAAGATGATTTTTCCTTTCTTCAGCCCTTCACATCTGAGATTCCAAGTGCCTTGGACAGGCATCTACCATATGGACCCTGGGGATGAAGATGTAATTTTTTGTCCTTATTTGACATGGTAGAATATGAAGATATATAGTTATGGAGAACTCAAAAAAACCTGTTGAGTGAGAGCTGCCTTTGGAAATGGTACATCCCTTTCAGAGCTGCTTGAATTTCCAGAAAAATCACTACTGTTATGAGCAAAAGCTTCAAAATATCTCTTCCTTTCTTACTTTTTTCCAAGTTTAGAAAAATAGTTACTGGCAGATGGCCTGCAGTGCTCAGCACTCATTCAAACAGCACTGAAATATTAGGAATTTCTATCCATGTGTCCAGGCACACAGAGACCCACATGCACAAGCAGAGACAATTCTAGGCTGGGTTTTAATGTGATTTTTCAAATCAAAGCATACTTTGAAGCAGATGTCAGACCAGATTCAAGCTAAATTTGTAGGCTGAGCTCATCAGAAGAATGGCACTATCTGACTGTAAAGGATTATAATGATGAACATGTGTGACAAGCATTTTATTGAACAACGAGTAGACTGTTTAAGGGATTTGTCTGCAGCAAGTGCTTCCTGCAAGGAGAGGACATCGGACTGGTTGTTTGTGTTATGAAATCAGGATGATCCCTTTGGTTCTGGTGGACTGTAGCCCGTGTTGGATAAAGTAGAAGGAAAACAGGAGCAGTGCCAGTACCCAGGAAGAGGGGAGTGCTGGCAGCTGGGTAGCCTTGGGGCAGCTTCTCCAGAACTCCCTAATCTCTTAAAACACTTCTCTTTGCACAGCCCCTGATTAATGTGATACTGACTAGGCACTGCCTCTGCTATTTGTGCATTAAGGCTGTGGGCATTCCCTGCTGACAGATTGCTTTGGAAATGTTTAAGCAAGGCTTGGTATCTATTGCACAGTTATTTGATAACTCCTTGGTGCCGGTGCTCTGCAGAAAAGCTTCAATCAGGGCTTTTCTTATCATCCTGTCGAGACAGCACACACTCAACTATTGTAAATAAAACATTCTGGTTTCTCCTATAGGTATGAGCATATAAAGATTTTTGTGCAAAGATGAAGTTCAAATTGAAGAAGGTGCTTTTGAAATGGTAAATGACTCTATATATGTGACCACATATTTAACAATGAAATCTAATGAATTCTTAAGACACACAGAGGCATTGCTGTAGGCAAAGGGAGGAATTGATTACCTATTAACAGAAATCAAAGAAAAACAAACACAGTGTCAGAGCAGACTTGATAAACACTGTATAATATAAAGAGGGGGGTGACTAATTTGCTGAAGAAATAAGCAAAAAATCTTACCTTGATGAGAAGCTCTAAGATCTCTAGTGACAGATTTATTTTAACCTTAGGATTTATCAATTTCTTTGGTCTCTTGTCTAAAGCCAAGATCATCCAGTGGGTGAATTTGTCCTCTGAAACTGAAACAAGTGTTGATCTTGGAATTCCATGGAAGAGGATCTTTAGAGAACTGTGTCTTATGTATACCAAAATAATCTAAGGCTTTTACCCCCAGGGGCTTGGAAAAATAATATTTCTATGGAGAGTTGTAGCTGCATGTTTGAATCTGCGACTCTTTGACTAGTAATATTGACTTTGGTCTCTTAAAGTATTTATATAGAGTACATATCTTAGACTTTTGCAGAAAATGAAAATTTAATGTGTGATATCCACAAACAATATATAGCAAATGTACCTAATGCATATTTTCTCATTTTCAATTTTAAATCTTTTTGATAATGGCCCTTTTGCTTCCTGCCTTTGCCTCTCCACCCTGTATGTTCGAGGCAGTTATGCTTTTGTTTCACGCTAATTAAAATTAAAATTAAATACCTCTTAGGGGTTGACCACTTTTGTGCTCTGAGGGAAACCCATTGCACCTGAGGAACTTTATATCCTAGTTAGGTTTGTGGTTTGTCTAATGAAAATCCAGGAGAGGCTTTTAAATGGAGAGAAATCCCTCCTGACGGATTCACAGCTCTTAGTTTGTTTTTCCCCCTTCGCTGTAAAGATGTAGGGTTTCAGAAAGGAGTGGAAAAATATTGGATCAGGGTCATTGTTTTTTCATTATTGCTGCTCCCGTTTGTGGTTGATGATCCAAATCAAAGCTGGAACAAAGTGGAGTGTCACTGCTACAAATGACACAAGACTGCTCAGAGCCAAATTGTGACTGTGGCTCCAAGCCTGGTGTAACTCTTCATTTTCTGTGCAAGGCTCTATCCAACTTCCAAGATTTCTCTTTTCCAGCCCTTTTAGTCTCATATTTACTGTGGCACATTATGGAGGAGACATATGTAATGTGTTCCCTCTCTTGGGCTTTGCTTATGCAAAGAAAATCATTTTCACTGCTGTACAGAGGAAGCAGCACGGATACATTCCTTCAAAGTAAGACAGCATCCTGGAAAAATTGCTCTGCTTTTGAAGTAATTATTTCCAAACAAAATTGGAACAGTGTGCCCACCTGAGGACCATGATAACTCTGGGTTATTACTGTAATCATGCTGGTTAATTTTTCCATGTAGAATAGTTCATTTTAGCCTCCTTGTGAATGGAATTTACAATTCGCACAGCCAGTGGTGGCTTGTCCTTGGTCTATTTCATACCAGCTATGTCCATGGGGGAGTCTGTGTAAAGGGCAGATATGAGAGAGAAGATTATTATATCATAATAAAAATGAAGGGTACCAGTTTTGTTCCATAAACACAGCAAAGAACAAATCTTGCCATTGGAGCTCACAATGTGTCAGGACTCACGCTGCGGTTTTTAAATCACAGCCTGAAATTTGGAAGCTGCTGGGGGAAAGTCATAACTCAGGTTAATCGGTCCCAGATACTTATTGCCCCACTTTTTGCTGTCAGTGGTGGCAGCATTATGTGCACCCTACCTGGATATGATGATGCTATGCTTTTTCATTTACACCTTATTCTGTACCTACTGCTAGACAGTCTGTCCTCAAGCCACTAAAAAAGACCTATCAAGTCAGCTACAGGAAAACATCAGAATAATGTAAACCCCTGACATCTGGGGACTTCAGGGAGAGCTGAGGGCAGGTCACAGCTCAGCTGATCTGCCTGAATTGCTGGATGCTGTCCAGCCATCCCCGGAGCTCAGCAGAAGATGGACACTGCCAGGGTGTCATGGGTCAGGACAGAAAATCCTGCTTGCTCTTGGAAAATGTGACAAAATTACAGATTGCTGAAGATGGCATTGGGATAAAATGTTGTTAGGATGACAAAATTCTGCTGTGTAGCAACTCTGAAAGTACTCCATGTTTCTGAAAATATGCCACTGAAGTTTAGTCCTGCTGATACAGCCACACAACGTTATATGATCTCAGGAGCATTTGGATCTCAAAAGCTGCATATTATTCCATTGGCCTAATCTGATCTTTCTTTCTGCTTTCTGGGTTCTCTCTTTTTCCTTGGGTTCCAGAACCTCTTTAAGGTTCCTCTGGCTTCCAGAAAACTGTTTTAGTTTCTGCATTCTTCCCTTATCTAAAGCAATACAAAACGAGACTTTGGGCGCTCTCTGGGAGGTGAAGTATGAAAGACATTGAGGGATATATTAAATCTCTACTCAGCTGGTGTCTGAGAAAAACACAGAATGCTACTGATGCTATCAGCATCTGACCAGGCTGCAAAATACAAGTACTGCAATTCCTATATATCAGCATCAGGAGATCTATACTCCTGAAACCCCATTTAATTAGGATTTTGATGCTTATATTGCATAAGAGGTGCATAACCTTCAGGAAGAGTAGTAGGAAAAGCAGTGTTTCTCGAATGTATAACAGGAGAATGTAAAATATTGTCATCAGCCTCCAGAATGACTGATTCTGGTGGTAGATAAAGCTGACCTTTCCATAGAGATCTGCAGAATAAACCAAACACATATAGCACAGTATCTTTTTCCACCTTTTGGCCTGAAATCAGAAGATGTAAGCAGTGATTGATTTACATCACAAAGCCAAAGGCCAACAGCTGCCTATGGAAGCTTAGTAAAAGACATTGTCTATGAGCATCAGCTTTGACTCCAGTGTGTAATCCTGCCAGAGGCCAAACACTCTGCAGCAGGAGCATCCATCCTTCAGTGCTTTATACTGTTGTCTTGCAGTTGATGCAGAAAATGGGGAAAACGGACATGACTGACTTTATAGAGACTTAAATGATACTGTTATATGGGAGGAAAGAAAGATAAAGCAGTCCCTTTCCATTCCACTTCTCTGTTGGTGTAACCCCTGAAATGAACGTAATTCTTCTGATTTGAATAATAAGTGATTCAGGCATAATCTGCTCTTTTGCCTTAGTGAACTGTACAAATAGGTTGGACTTGTGTATCTTAAAAAAATTAAGATAATGAGTCATCAGAAGTTAGTGCATGTATATATTGGTGATTCTGATCCATACACTGCTGCTAAAGTTAATAATAATATTTGCATGGCTATTGGATATTATTTCCCAGCAGAACTGATCACAAAGGGAAAGTTGTGCTCTGAAATAAGGGGTCAGCTATCTGGTTGCCACGGGCCCTCTGGGAATTTTTCATGTCCCACTGGGATATAATCACGGTTTTGAACTGGAGAGTCAAAAGGTATAATTCTGAGAGTTACCCTGCTTCACCTCATCGTCCATCTTGCCGTTGCGAGCCAGCACCATTTCCAGAGAGCTACCTGGCAGCACAGAGGAGTGATTTGCAAGCATGTCTGTTCTCATGGGGACAAATAATGAACTGAGCATCATTCAAAGGCAAGTTCCTAGAAACAGGGCAGGAAAGTCACGAATGGGGGCTGAATTAGTTTCATGTTGCAGTGCTTTTAGAGAGGCCTTCATACGCTGTGACTTTGCACTGGCAGGGGCACGGGGCAGCATTAGCCACATGGAGTCTTGAGCAGCGGCAGAACTTGTTGCACCCTCAAGTCCATGGTCACTGACATTTCATTGAATTGTGTGCTGGATTAACCCTGGCCCCGCAGGGAACCACCTAACAGGCTCACACTTCAGAGCAAAGATGCAGGGGAAAACCAGGGTGGGACGAGGTCCTCCTGAGTGCTGTGGGTTAATGGGGTCTGGCGAGGTGCCAGCCTGTTTGCCGGCACTGCTGGTGGAAAAACCTCCGCTCACTGGGAGCTGCTCTCCCGCCAGTCCCAGCAGTTCTGGCTCACTCCGTGTGCCTGGGATTCCCTCGCAGAAACAAGGTCACCGACAGGAATCACACACCTGTTTTTTTGCACCTCATTCTGGAGTTCATCAGTGTGAAAGGGGTTGGGTTTCTTCTCTCGTTGCATGCTATGGCCTTGGCGACACCAGGCAAACCTCGCTGCTCTGCACGGAGGGTGGTCGGGGGTGCGCTCTGCAGTACTGTTCTGTTTGCATGGAAGCTTTATGCATTCACAGAACAATTCAGCTCAGCTCACAGCGTCCTTCCCGTGCTGAAGAATCCTAAGGCACTGCCTGGTATCTTGTGGCAAGCCCGTCACTGCAACAAGTGCCTGTAGACAACCCTCTGCTCTAAACGCTGAGCTTGATTTAGTTATCAGCCCAGACGTTGCCATCACGAGCAATCATCTTCAAAGAAGTGATAGGCAGAGCATCTGGGCCAAATTGTAACGTGATTACCTGACAGAGTCTTTAATAAAGACAATACTTCAGAGACACTTTGGTTGATCTGAATTCCTTTTTTTTTTTTTTTAAATTTAATTTTAGAACAGCAGTGGTGGAAACACACTCCCGGAGCCTTGTACAGGGCCGTGAGTCAGGAAAGGATTCTGGCTTGAAAGAAAGCAGAGACACTGGCCATTCCCTTTTGCAGTGCTTAAGGAAAGTGAACCTGAAAAAGCAACTAGACACTTTAGAATGCAGTTTCATTTTGATAATCTGAAGGTTTCAATTAAGGGAAAAAAAGAACTTTATTAAAATATTAGAAAGGATCAGCTTAGATTAAAAAAAAAAAAGGGTAATTCACTGTTCATTTAAATCATCCTTGGAACTAGC
>VXBC01005902.1:402036-421849 GCA_013399945.1 Ploceus nigricollis | reverse complement strand
CTCTCTCCCTTCTGCTACCTCTCTTTGGGGCCTGCTCCGAGCTGCGGCCAGCAGCTCTAAGCAGGGCCCTTGCACCCACGCCCGTTGTAATAAACTGCATATTTCAAGACCTGACTTCAGAGATCTCTCGTCTCCATCCGTCCCGACCGTCCTGGACACCAGTGCTCCCTACACTGTGTCATAAATAAAGATAATAAATCACACTGGTCCCAGTACAGACCACTGAGAGACTCCACTTGTCACTGATGTTCATCAGGACTCTGAGCCACTGACCACTACTCTTTGGATGCAACCTTCTAACCAGCTTCTTATCCATCTAACAGTCCACTCATCAAATCCATCTATCTCCAGTTTAGAGAGAAGGATGTTGTGGGGGATAATGCCAAAGACTTTACAAAAGTCCAGATAAATGACATCTGTATCCTTCTCTCGTCTGCTGATGTGGTCATTCCATCACAGAAGGTCACTGGGCTGGTCAGGCAGGGCTTACCCTTGGTAAAGCTGTGCTGGTTGTCCCAAATCATCTCCGTGTCCTCCAAGTGCCTCAGCACGGTCTCCAGGAGAGTCTGTTCCATGATCTTCCCAGGCACAGAGGTCAGGGTGACAGGTGATTCCTGGAGTCCTCTTTTCTTCCCTTTTTAAAAATGGGTACAATGTTTCCTCTTTTCTGGTCACCTGGGATTTCACCTGACTGCCACGACTTTTCAAATATCATGGAGATTGTCTTGCAAACTACATCAGCCAATTCCCTCAGGGCTCTGGAATGCACCTCACTGGGTCCTGTGAACTTACATACATGGTGGTACATTATTTACATTATGTATTCAGGTGGTCATAGACCTGATCTCTATTTAGAGTGGGAGGGACTTTGGTCCCCCGCAGTCTCCATTCTGCTGTCCATTCACTTGAGGAATGTGGGAAGATAGGTTGCCAGTGAAAACTAATGACTGAGATCTTTTGGGGTATGCATTTCTCAATACAAAGATCGAAGAGAGACTCAGAATCCATGGGTTTTGAGAAAGTTTCTGTCCAGAGTCTGCAGCAAAACAAAAACCCCAAAGGCTCTGCTTACTTAATGCCACCCTAACGCTCTGATGCACATGGTGCAGCTCCTTTGTGTCCTCTGCACTGGGGAGGAGGGTGGATGGGACCCCTGGCAGCCACCACTGCTCATTGTAGTGCCTGGCTGTCAGCCCATCAGCTTTAATCAAGGCTGGCAGGGGCTTCAATGGCAACTGACCTCATGTTAAAGACTAAAGCCCCTGTCTCATCTGAACTCAGTTCCCTTCATTAAGGATTTCAGATGACAAGTGGGACAGGTATTAAACTTTAACCAGCTGTTCATCTTTAAAATATTAATCCTGTTCTTATGCTCTTACCTGTTTTCCCAGTGTGCCTGGGTTTGAAGGGAGTTTAACAAGTGATGACTGCTTATCTTGTGGTCATCCCAGATCTGCAGTGCAAGTTTCCAGTTTTCAAGCCCTCCTCACAGGTGTTTCTGCTGGGAACATGCTCACCATGTTTATCTGGGAATACAAATATGCTGAATTCAGGCCAGCTTTCTTCTCAGGCTCTCAGCAGCGTAGATTATATTCCGCTTCTCTTAATCATCTTCCCCACCCTTTATTCTTCTGTACCACAGAGGAACTTTCCTCCATATGGGTTGTATTTCAATCCTCGACTTCTTGGGGTGAGGAGCTGAGCAGACAAATGTCTTCATTGCTATAATGGGGCTTAGGCTGTGAGATGACATGTGACATGTCCTATTCCAGCAGGAATCCATCTCCCCCTTTTTATGGAGTAGAAAACATCCTCCTGTTTATCTTCTGAATAAAGCTGTGAGCATTTCTTTGTGGGAAATCTGTCCCGTAGCTCAGCTGGAAATCAATAAATGCAGCAAACAAATGGGTGGCACCATTCCAAAATGCACAGTTATTCAGGTTGGTGCACTGTGGCTGCTGAGAGGTGTGGGCTCTGGGGAGTGGGGTGTGATGGGCTTGGCTTGGCCTGCAGCCTTGTCTTTCTGGCCACGTCCACATGCTCATCAAAGGATTTAAACCTCTGTGCAGTGAGTAGTCTGAAGTGTGGTGAATCACAGCTCCTGGAGGTGTAGGGTGGAAAGGACCTACTGGGTCACCTGTGCTTTACTATCAGGAGGATCCTTCCTAATTAAACCATGACTCGTGATTGCAAGGTGTCTTATTTGGGTGGTTGAATAAATTGCTGTCCTCTCTGTGAGATGTGAAAGTGTATTTACTAATGTGCCTGTAAATGTCTCAGCTGTGGGGTTGTTATTTACTGCACTATTGTAATGCAAATGTTTGTGGTTATGTTTGCATTGATCACACAGAGAGTGCACACAAATTTTATTTCTTGCGGTATTTAGGCTTGCTGGTTTTTTTACTTCCTGCTGTATCTCTTCTGTTAGACCCTATATCATAGAAATTGCTTGAAGTGTAATTGCCTGTCACTCAAGTGCCATTTTACAATATAGAGCTGTATCAATTAAAAGATTCTTCCTCCTCCACTTAATTTTGATTCTTAGGGGTAGATAGCATTGTTTGTCTGCAGAGCATTCCACTAAATCATTTGGTACTTTGTACATTTATTTACATTTAAATGTATTCTATGTGAAAGGTAATGGCCTGTAGTTACAGCTGCAGAAAAGAACATTCATTGTCAGAGTCCTCTGGCTGGCTGTGGTGCTCCCAGCATGGAGGCAGCCTGAGTGCTCCAGTCTGATAGATGTGAAATCACTGGTTGTGATCACTGTGAAATCACAGCCAAAGAGGGGGCAGCTGCCCTCTTTTCATGTGCATCTAGGGGTGGGAGGTAGGGAAAGGTTTAGGTGTCACAGTTGCAAGTTTCCTAAATGAACTGTTCTTTCAAGTTTGTCAGTCTGAAGAGCAGTATGTCCTGCATGACTCTTTTGTGGGTGTGGGCAGGTATCAAAAATGATAGCTCAGCTTGAGAAACACAGGGAAACTGTTTAGAATTGGTATTTCTTGTTTGGAGTGGTCCTCTAATGGAATCGCTTTTCAGTACGTACAGACACTGGAAAAATGGAGCCTGTGAGTAGGAAGCCTTGACTGGAGGCAGCCTGCTTTGAGATTATTGATTTTATCTGTGGCCTTTTAATACCTCCTATAGATGGGATGATAGCTCAGGAGTAATCTCTCTGATGGGAGGCAGGAGGTCCTGCTGTTTGGAAGGTTTGATACGACATCTTTAGTATCTCTCTTCAGTGTTCATAGGGGATAATCCTACCTTGGGGTAAGGGATGGCCTTAAATTTGATGGAGCTTGGATTAGGTACCAACTGATTTAGGTATCTAATCTATAATGAGTAAAACTATTAGTCTGAGTCATGTAAGTATGCAAGGAAATATATTTTGAACTTTAAGTACTATTAGATAGTTAAGACAGTGGACATTACATTAGCTACTGGCAATGATACTGCCATGGGCTCATACTCATAGGGATCTGTGGATCCATTGTTTTTTGTGGGTGGGAGGGAGGTGGCTGTTCCAAGAACTACTGTAAGCTGCTAAAACAGATTACATTTTTTTTTTTTATTTTTAACAAACTGTTAGTCTGTTAAAACTGAACTTGAGGTTTTCTATGGAAGACCTAATACTTGCCTTAAAATCACCTGGTTTCATTTTGGTCTGTAATTGCCTGGAGTTCACCTGGCTGCACTGACTGCCGAAAATGGTTGGCGTTTCAAGGCCATTGTGTGGGCTCTGAGTGTCAATGTGTGTGTAGGTTCTGTCAAGAGTCAACATCCCTTAGCTGGGAGGGAAAAAAAAAGATCCATTGGGGCCCATTTTCTAAAGCCAGAGCAAAACCTCATGTCTTTTACAGTCATTCTTTTCTTTCAGCTACCACTTCCATTTATTTCATGATGCTGTTGGCACTGAAGGGACAGTTTGCTCTTCCTCAGCTGCACTCGGAAACTTTCTGTTTGCTGGGAGGCGCCCTTGGCAGTTTGCATTGAGGAGCAAACTGTGATTTCAGTTTAAATGAACACTGCTTCTCTTAAATAAGAACTTGTTTAAATAAAGTCAGGTTAAAAACCAACTAAGAGTCTTTATGGAAGAGCTTCCAGTTTAAACATGGCCTGGCAGGGATGTGCACAAGCTTGCCAGCATTTCAAAGAGGTGACCCTTTACAGTGGCGTCCCTGTCTCCTTGTCTTTCCTTGCTCAGGAAAGAGCAGGTTCTCAGTTTCCCTTAAATATCACCAAATTTTGAAGGGATAGTGAGAAAAGTGGCCTATCTTGTGTTGATAAGAAGTGAATGCGGATTCTTTCAGAAACCTGTTTGTTTCAGTGAAGAGTGTGTAGGAATAGTCATATCTGGTGTGTTGGGAAAGGCTTATATTCAGGACAATAAACAGCTGCTTATTCTGGGTGCTGGCATGCTTTTTTTCTGGCTACCTAGTGTGTCAGGTATAAGCTGCTGCTCAGTCCAGGCCACTGTCTGAAGTGGTGTCCCAGAGGAGTTTTATGTCCACGGGTGACAAGCCTGGAATAGTAAACCCTCTCCCTGTGCTAGCAGTGCTCTTGCTACTTATTGCTCTGCATTGCAGGAGCCTAAACTGATATCCAAAATATGAGTTCCAGCTGCCCCTGAGTTTTCCTGACCACTTTAGTATTTGTAATCCCCCCTTTATGCTCCTGTTGCTATGAAGAAAGGCAAAACAGGCAGGAGACCCTGATTATGTCCTTGAAAAGCAAGTAAATGGTGTTGGAAATGCTGCCAAAACATGAAAAGCAAAGGGAAAGGACAAATCTGGGTAAAAAATTAATTTCTGTTTCTTATATTGTGTGTATTATTAATAGATGGAAAGTTATTTCAGACAAAGCTGTGAATTTTGTTAGCCCTTCTAAAAACACTCTAATTTTTTTAAAGCTTCCCTGTGAGTATTATGGCCAACCTCATTTCACAGCTAGATGTATTCATCTCAGTTAAATGCAATGGACAAAATCTACAAAACCCCACTGCTTAACATTATAAGCAGCTTGCATAAACATGAATTATTAAGGTCACAAAAGCTCCTAGAAACCAGCTGAAATGAGTGCACTGTTGCATTTCTTTTTTTCAAAACATGCATTAATTAATAAGGGGCTTAGCGCCCCAGACTGTTTCTCCCCCCACCCGACACCTCCATCAGATTTTGCTTTCATCGAGTGGAGGGGAAAGTGTCACTTCTCTCTCTTCCTCCTCCCTTTTGTTTGGCTGGAGCACAGGAAGGTGCCAGACTTCATCCTTCACAAGCCAATCATTCACAGCTGTGGTACCCTAAAATGCTCAGGCGGGTTGTGTTGTGGCTATTACAATAGCAACCCGCCCTCCAGAACAGCCAGGGGTTTCATTTCATGCCTTCTTGGACTGCCAGAATAGGAGCAGGAGTCTGAAGACAGGCTGCCAGGAGCTAGAGAGAAGGCACATCCACATGTTTGGGCAGTGCAGAGAGGGCAGGGTGCTGACAGGAGAAATGTGGAAGAGTTACACGTAACAGAAGAGAAGACGACAATGAAGGGACAGCCCGGTTTGTGCAGGTGTGGGCATCGTGTCATGTGCCCCTCCACCTGGTGTGGGCATAGGCAGCACATGGTGGCCATGGAGGCATTGGAGCTGGAGGAACAGCTCCTCTCCAGCCCTTCCCAGCACAGGAAATAATTTTAGTGGCTTGAGTGAGAAAAGGGCTGCTGTGACTGAGAGGCCAAGCCCTCCTTGTGTGCAGAGTTAAAGCGCATGTCAAGTTCAGCACCGGGAGATACTTGCAGCAAGGAGCTGAAGAAGGAAAAAAAAAAGCAGGAATAGAGTGGTGTTAATTTTTAAAATGAATTAATTCAATTGTGGTTCTGGCTGTAGAGGAAGCAAGTCAGATTAACTGTGTGGAAGGAAGAGGCTGCAGTGGCTGAGTGGGAGTTGAAGAGAACTTCAGTGGTGGGTGCTGGTGGTGTGGGTGGGGGGGAAGGCTGAATCTGATGGAACTTGCACAGGAAGAAGCAGCTCAGATGAGAGAGCTTACTCATGGGACTCTATGTTTAGGGGAGGGGATGCCTTCAGAGATGGTCCTAAATTGTCAAAAATACTACAAGTGAATATTGCAAGTGAACTTGTGTATAAGGTGGTTGAGTCTTGATATCCTGGAGATAGCAAATGGCTTGAGACTTTCTTATGTGGTTTGTACTGCAAGTAAACCCCCTAAGGCAGACACCTCTCTGTGCTTGTCACAAGACAGTGTGGATAAGGGGGGGACAAAGGCTGATGGTTGGCATCTCTGCTGTCTGTGGTCCTGGCATGTGCAGAAGAAACTCAGGTAGGCAGGGTTTGGATTACTGAACCCAAGAAAAATGAAATCTTTACTTTTGGCCTTGCTGTAACTCCATTTTTCTTGGTGCCCTAATGAAATACAGCGCAAATGCCAAGGCATCTCATGTGGTCTTCTGAAAATCTTCCCTGGTACCACACCTGTGCTTTATCTGCAAGGAATCCAGTTTCTACAGCCGCTAGAGAAACAGTTCAAGGAAACACAAATGTTAAAGCCATTGTTCAAATGCTTCTGCTCTGGGGTGGGTACCTAGTTTTAACTTCTCAAACAGCAGAGAGGTTCTTTGGGATGAGTTTAGGGGGAGAACCTGCCTCCACCATGCTGCCAGATGGGACACAAAGGCCACAGTGCAAACATTCACCTCAAAGAATGATGTTTATTGGACCTGCCTTGTTAAAAATCAAGAAAAATGTTTGTGCCATGCTGTATTCCATCATGGTTTTTGAAAATTAGCCTCATCAGAGGCTGCTTTTCATATATAATAAAAAAACTCTAAGCAACAAAGGAGCTTTAAAAGAAGCAAAGACTTGACATATTTGTTAATACTCAGGGTAGCAGTGCATTAATTTTAAGGCATGCTTTTTTTTTTTAATAAAATGAGGACACTAATTAAAATTAATCCATTTATAAATCGTTCCACATCCAATTTTAAAGCGTAAATAAAACATTTGCCTTGTCTCTCTCTTTTCTCATCCTGAGACAATACAGACCATGTAACTTTTAACTCTTTATGGTAATGAGCAGATAAAACTATCTTAAATGATTTGCTAAAAGATATAAAAATTGGTGGCACAATGGAGATGGCTTTTGAAGTGCAGGAAGAATGGCAGTGGAAATGTTGGGAGTGCCTCAAAATGGGTTTTAATGCTTGCCTTTGGGATCTGCAAACCTGAGCAGTTTCTTGCCCTGGCTGCCTCTCTGTCCTCCATTCCCACCCCTTTCACAAAAATGAGCTGTCTGTTGGCTGCCTTCCTTGAGGTGCATTTTTTGGTGTGATAATTTGCATTATAAAATACACAGAGATTAATTTACTCCAGTTTTGCTCCCAAAGTCAGGCAGGATTTTAATGGGTGAGGTTGGAAAAAGAGAGGTGGTGGACCAANAAAAAAAAAGAGGAAAAAAAAGGAGGGCTTATGGCAAAGAAGCTCTTTGAAGTTTTATTTCTGTGACGTGTGAGACTGCAGCATTGCCAATGCTGAAGGTATTTTTCTGTGTCTTGTTTAGAAAGGAAGCTAAACACGACCTTGGGCCTGTGATTGTTGGTAGCTCCTCAATGTATGTTAATTAGTAAAGACTGTGAGAAAAGTAGTACAGCTGCTCAGGGAACTATATATTCTAATTTTTTAATGTGTTCCAGATATTATCAGTTGTGCCTACAGGTCTTCGGTGCAGTTGTGGCTGTGTGAAGGTTGCATGTGTCTGTGTAACACAGTAAGGCACTTGCATGTAGAGTGCTGGCAAAACTGCTACCCCCTCCCATCCAAAAAAATCCCAAACAACCAAAAACCTCCTATAGGTGACACTTTAACATGAGCTGTGTGTCTCTGCTTTGTCTCAGGCTATGCCAAAGTGAAGACATAGCACAGAGCAGGTCTGTTGTGTGTGAGGATGCTCCCCTCTGCTTTCATATGCAGATTTTTAATAAAACAAGTATGCATCTCTGCTTCTTGTCAGTCCTGTCCCTGGGAAGTTTCATGTCGCTTGCTATCTTCTATCAGTTTTCTGCTCTTTGGTTTTGATGTCTGTTCTTTATAAATCTTCCAGCCTGAAATCTGCCCAGAACTGCCCCCACTCCTCCTTGGCAGGACTAAAGCTCAGCAGCTGCAGACAAAGTGAAGGTTAAAAGGAGAAAAATTGCAAATCCTCAGAGGAGAATGTGCAAACCAAAGTTATGCTGCCTTGGGATGGGGCAGCTTGCCCCTTGTAGGTTCTCCTACAGACACAAGTGGGCAAGGAGTAGCTGCTTGGTGGATTAGCAGATGGAGAGTTTAGATCTTTGTTTCCAGCAGTGTTTGCACTCTAAATCTTTATTCACGGTGCACAAGAGCATTGTTCCACCTTTCCCAGAGAAGTTGTGCCCAGGTAGGAGGTTTGAGCCCCCCTTCCTCCCAAGGGTAATGGGATTTAGATTCATGATAGCAAGTTTGTAGCTGTTAAACAAAGTTGCTGAGAAGGGCTGTTTTAAGCTGTGCTGCTGGTAATCAGTCTCCTTTTGTGAAAGCATAAAGAGACAGATGTTGCAATGCAGGAATTAAGGCTCCACTGGGTGTTTGCTCGAGGTGTTCTTTCTCCATGGGTGCTGCCATAGGAGGTGGGGGAGTTTGGGAGGACACAGCTGGACACTCACCTTCCTCGTCCCCAGAAAATGAGAGGATTTCTCCTTGCAGAAAGCAACTTCTGCATGGTGTGCCGTGGAGGGCTTTTTGTCCTGTATACTCAATTTTTGGTTTTAAAGTGCTGTGCAAAATGACTTCTTTGCTTCCAGCTACAGATTCAGAACTGCAAACCACCCACCGTACAGCTGCTAATGCACAGATTATCTCCACAGCCAACAACTTTAAGTAATCAAACAGAGATAATTTTACCTCTGTGACCCAACAAATAAACACCAGAATCAGGAAAAATCCTTTCGCCCACACAATCCTACCCAGGCTTTCAAGGGCAGAGTGAAGAGTTTCATCAGAGCCCGCAGAGGTGTCAAGGTCACTAGGTTTGTCCCATCCTGGATCAATGGTGAGCTGGCAGTGCAGTGGTGTGGGGTGCCCTCAGGAGGTCACGATGCTCTGTAACCTGATGAGACCATCTCTTGCTGCTGCTGCTGCAAAAGACATTAAATGAGTAGAGCATACACTGGAAGTTGTGTTTGCAGTACTGCTTTCACAGGAAAAATTGTGGCTTGGATAGGCTTTTGTTGATGACTTCAGCCTTTAACTTTCTGTTCTTTGGAAGAACACACATTTCTCACAGCTATCAGGGGTTTAGCACCATTAAGAAAACACAACTGTTACATATTGTAACATTGCATCTGTGGCTTCTTTCTCACTGACCCATCGCCACCAGTGTTGAGAAAGAGAAGAATTGTAGCCCAGAAGTCACATCAGAAAACATTTTTTTGCACTTTAAAAGTCTGTTTCTTTTTGCTTTTATTTCCCAGATCAGCTAATTGTGACCATTTTCTTAGAAATGAAGTCTTGGTGGGTTTTTTTTGTTTTAGTAAATTCTAGTTGCTCTGAGCTTCTCTCATTTTCCCTGCTGTTTCCCCCTTTGTTCTAGTAAACTCATTTCCTTATTCCTGTTATTAAGGATACTTAGCATATTGTCATTGGGAAACAGCACTCATTTCTTCATGGAAAGTAGCTGCTTAATGTTTCATGTGTTGCAGTGAATAATTAAATAAAGAAAAATGTATTAGCCCACAAAACTAGTTGGCAGCTAAAAGGAAGAATGCATTTGCAGTCTGCTGGGGAAAAGTGACACTCCTGGCCTGATGTCTTGAAGCACAAGGTTAAGGTTTAAAAGCGAATAGGTCTGGCATGACATTAAAAAAATCTGGATTTTTCTACTTCCCATGCACTTATAACATTAATCTTTAATTGTCATATTCTTGAGCTACTGCCTGTATGATCAGACCTAGAATTGGTGGGGCTAAGGAAAACCAGGCTGGTAAGTGGAACGAAATGTCAGCAGGGACCACGACCTTGTGAACTGTTAGGGATGGAAAGGCTGTCAGCACTCAGGCAGGCGGCGGGCCTGGCAGCCTGATAGTGTATGGCATGAGCAGTCTTCATGTAAATAAGGAGTCTTATTGCCCTTCATAGTCCTTTTCACCCCTTCTGGGCTCTACAGTCATTGCTCCTTTCCTTTCGATTTTATAATGCATCTTGAAACACAACTGTTGGGCTCTGTGAAAGTGGGGTGAAAGACTGGGCAGATGGGACTTCTGTGCTGGGAGTTGGGAGAAGACTGACTGCTCCCAAATGGTCTAAATGAACCATGGAATTTTTTTCTTTCCAAATGAAACCAGAACTGAGCTGTAATTTCGGAGTGACCTTTGCAGTTTTACAAAATGAGATCAGACACTTGCCATCCTCATGGCAGAGAGAGCCTTGTTCTAACAGTAATTCAGGGCCCAGTTACAAACTGGGATCTGCGCTGAGTGTCTTTTTCTTTACCTCCTCCCGTCTAGTTTTTCCTCTCACTGCACATATAATCTTGAATGGATAATATGCTTTAGTAGAATTTGCTGAGACCAGAGACAGAGAGTTGTGCGGAGCAGGAGCTGCCTGTGCCATTTGCCCATCCCTTTGGATTTGGTTAGTGCTGGTCTCATCAGCTCAGGTAGGAGCCTTTGTGTTCTTTTTCTAGCCCTGTGTGCTAACATTTGGAGGCTGAACTGCATAATTTCTGTCTGTGTAGTGCAATTACCTTTTGCGTTTTCTTTTCGGTGTGTGACCTGCAGCTTTGGCTGCGGTGGAGACACAGTGAGCAGGACTGCAGGGATTATGTGGGTCTGGTGTGCTTGATACTCACCAGAGCAACTGCTCAACAACCAGAGAACATCTTGCAGCCCTCCAGCCTTCACGTGCTCTGCTGCTCTGCCAGTGTGACTGGTCTGACCTCTGCTCAGAGTGAGAGACTGGGTCCGATTCAACTTGTAGCAAAGTGGGGAGAGGCCTAGGGAGCTGTTGCAGCAACCTGGAGAGTCTCCAAAATGAGGAGAAAGGGGACTTTTCATTTCCAAAAAGACACTTAGAAATTCTTGTCAAGGGTTGGGCTGTACCAATGCTGTTAACTCTTCTTCTGGTTTATCTAAGTACTGCTGAAGTTGTGACCTTTTAGATCATGTCCACCAATTCTTCTCTTTAAGTTGACAGACTCTGCACTGAATGGCTCATACTTGGTAAGACAGACACAGAAAAGATGAGAAAAACTTTGAGAGGAAATGTGGTTTTTAGTTACAGTCTCCTGCACCTCATCTTTGGTAGCTCATCAGCTTGTGATGGGCTGTATGGCAGAAAGGATAGTGCCATTTTAAATGTGCTTGCTGCTTATTTCACTGGCTTAGACCTTTCCTGTAGACTTGATTCAGCAAGGTAAATAACCACACATCTACTTTGAATTGCATGAATACTACTACTGAAATTAGCGACACTCTTCCTGCGGTTCATTTAGGATGCATGGTTGCAGCTGACCCAATTCCTGCTGAAATAAGTGGAAGAATTTCCCAGTATTCTATAAACCCAGGTCAGGTCCTAAATCCGTTTAACCCTTTGAGTGCCTGCACTGCTGTCTGCTTACCACAGTGTCATGGTTTGGGAGTGGTACAAATGCTGGCATGCATTGCATTGACCCGAATTTTTCCATAAGGTGCACCAAAAGAGGAGCTCTCCTTGGCCCCAAACACTCTGCAGTTCATTTTCTGATGCTGCTTTGTGTCACTATCTGATTCCTCCCTTTCCTTCACCACTCTTGATTTCACCACTCTTGATTTCATTCAGCAGAATCTGCATTTGCCCTGTGCATGAGTAACAAGCAGGAGGAGTCACTGCACTCGAGAGTCAGTAGGAGGGCAATGGCAGCCAGACCTGGAAATCCAGTAACCCTGGTACCACTGACCTGAGGATTAAACCCTGCTCACTGAAACATGAGCCCAGGCTGCTGCCAAATTGCCTGTGATAAGCTTTAAAGAGCTGGGAATAAGACCATTCCTGCATTTATTTTCTTTGCAGCAACTTTTTAGCTGGAGGCTCATAACTGGCTGCAGCAATGTGAATAGAGAGCCCCCACAAGAGACCTGGCAGCGCTCAGCTGTGCTCCAGGATCCCATTCTTAGGGTTTTGTTTGTTTGTCGTCTGGATTAAGGGGATTAAAGACTTAACCTTTGTACAGCCTTTCAAATAATAACTTGTTTGTGCTTGTACTGCATGTCAGGGAAGGATTCCCCCCCCACCCCTCTCCTGATTTCATGATACAAATGAAGATCTGAGAGTGGCCAGGCTCATGTAAAGTTGTGTCTTGTGCTTTAATCCCACCTAAATTTAGCTCAATGCTCTGTTCTCTGTTTTGTGGTGTTGCTGGGACCAGGGCAGGGTACCTGCTTCAGACCTCTATCCCAGGAACTGGGAGCTGTCGTGTTAGTGGGGGGTCACAGTCTGAGCTGCCAGATCCTGATCCAGCTGCTGCGCCTCTGGGCTGTGTTTTTTGTAATCAGAAATAAAATTCATGCTGCCAGATGGGACCCTCCTGCATGTCAGTCTGTCGCTGGCTGGCTGTGGCCATTCCTTACCTCCTGCTCCGCAGTGGCTTTTCTGAACAGGTTTCAGAGGTTTGTAGTTATCACTGCAGCCCTTTGAGTGAGTGGCAGTGTCTTTTTTGGGGATTATTCCAATAGTGACTAAAATTTTCAAAAGCATCTAAATGATTTAACAAATTTATTGGCATGTGTGAAAACAAGACTAAGGAAGACTCGAGAGCTGTATTTAGCTTGAACATTTTTCTTCTACTCCCTGTGCATATTCCACATGTAATTAAGGGAAAATCCAAGGCCACCTTTAGGACCAGCTGGTCCCACCTGCAGGTATATCATCTGCAGGCATGGCCAGGACTTGCTTTCCTCAATATGGTGCAACACCTGCATGGCCTGAGAGATGCTCAGGAGACAGTCAGGCAGACACAGAGATGTGGGTGGCTCTGGCTTTAAGATCTTGTCCTTGGCGCTGCTTCCTTGCAAACAGCACTGAACCAAGAGACACTGTACGTGGGGGTGGGAGTTTTGGGGATTGGATATTTTTGGGATGAGAGGTCATGGGGATGGGAGTCCTTGGGTTGAAGTGTGTGAAGAAAAGGCATTCCTCTGGCAGTTTGCTCCCTGGCAGGGAGCAAACCTGCCTGGTTCCCTCATTGGTGAAAGCAGTTCAGTCTTGTGAGCGCTGTTTCTGGAGATATGGCAGTGCCATAGGATTCCAGTAGATGCAACTGTCAGCATGGCACTCTGTAGACACTTGGTGGGGAAAAAAAATTACATAATTTTGGCTCTTCCTGTTCTCAATGGACTGGATGTAACAAGGATGATACAACTTTATCACCTGGATCAGGTCACAGCTTTACCATCTGGAGTGTCATCACATTCGGTAACTGTTGCCCCCTCCAGCAAACTACAGCTCTTCTCTAGATAGAGCAGCCAATGTAAATAGTAATTTAAAAGCTACAAAAGCCATACCTAGAAAAGCCATGGATTTACAAGTCTGTATCCAAGAGTCTCTACTGTCCAGCCGTGCTCAGGGCTTGAGTGACCACTGCTTTTCCTCCAAAGACAGCACAATACTGTGTCAGCTCTAACAAAGGTTGTTACCATCAAGGACTTTACTCTAGGGAAATAGCTTTTAAAAGAACGGCCTCAATATTGCCTAAAAATGTACTTTAAAGAGAATCCTTAATCAAAGTGATGTAACAACAGGAGTATTTACTTTTCTACTCGACCCTGGAACAGATAAGTCACAGAGAGTTAACCATTTTCTGCATTTTAGAGGGGATTTTATCTTGCAAGAAATTTGCCCTACCCTATATAAATTTAGAAGATGTGAGTCCCCTTGTGTCTTTTGCACAGCAAAGGGAATACAGACTGGGCTTGAGCAATACATGTTAAATTTGCCAGCAGTTCTCCACTGCAATAAATACCTCTTGCAACATAACACTGAAATCTGTGGATTGCAAGCCTGTGCTTTCTGGAGTATAATGTACTTCATCCACTCCACCAAATGCCCATAAGGAAATTGTAAGTGCAATTAAACCACAATATATGAGAGTGAACTTGCACACAGTTGATTTAGGACAAAAGCCCCTCATTCTGGCTCCTGACTGTACAATTTTCAGAAGCAATTCACAGCAAGTACGTAATAGTCAAATAAGTTGGGTTGGACATTAAGCTATGTGGTGGGTAACATGAAGAAATAGATGGAAATGTGGTTATAAATTTGAAACTTTATCTTTGGAAACTCTGAGAGCTCCACTTGACCTACAACTGCTGGGTAGAGGCAGTAAAAATGAATTAATTTGAGAAGTCTAAGTGAATATTAATAGGACCTGCTATATTCAACAATTTGCAAGCATGTCTGGCATTTATAGATGAACTGTGCTGTTTGTTACATATTACATTAGAGAAGAATCCTGAACCAACATATCAAAATGTCAAACTAACACAGCATTTTTCTTTGATCTCTTTTTTTGTTAAAATTAATTATTGATAGCCTTTTCCGTGGCTGACAGGAGAGATTTCTGATTTTTATTTGTGTACTAGATCAAATCTCCTATTCCTTCTGTAGACAGAGGTCTTTACAACAACATCTATGTGCAATTGCAGAGCTCAGATTCTTTCGAGCAGGGAATGTTCTCCCCACCCATTCCGTGCTGCTGTGATTTCTTAAGCTGATATTTTCATTGGACATCTTTAAGCAAATACACAGCCCACCCTGGAGCCAGCGGTCAGGACAAGGGTGCAATGGCTTTGTGTGGGCCCACAGACCACAGCGGTGGTGGGTGTGCAGCTCCACAGAGGGATCTGGAGCTGGTTTCCCAGGATTTGTGGAGAAAAACCTGTTTGTCTTTTCAGCAATGTGGCTTGGAGAAGGTGTTTTCCAGAGTGAGGTTAGGTTTATCTTAGGTTTCAGGGAGATGGGGTGTATGGTTCTGGAGGTTTTGGTGGTACCAGGGGATAACAACATCTCTATTATCCAGCACCTGGCTTGGACATCGGTAAAGCCTTGGTCACTGCAAGAGCTCTCAGCTGCTCCAAGTTCTGTGGTTTGCAAAACTCTCTTTCCAAATGTCACCTGAATTATAGTTCCAGCAATCATGTGCTTCTTAAGGATCTACCTCCCTCCTGGAACCTGGCAGCTCCCAAACCCTTTTGCTGCACTTCACCTTTAGATGCAGAAGTGGTTTTGGCTTGTTTTATTTTAAGGTCAGAAGTCTCTGTCAGAGAAACAAAGCTTCCTCCTCATGGCCTCCTGTTTATCCTGTTTAGCATTTTTAATTGCATCCAAAAGATGCTGCTTGAGTTTGGCAGCTGTTGGGGCTCTTCCTCCAACATCTCTGGGTTTATTCAGGCACAAGAAAGGATTGTGCAAATTGTAGCCATAAGGCTCATGAAAGATTTTAGATTTGCATGGATTTAAATTGTTTCACTTGGTTTAAGTCAGAATAAATTGACTGGAAATCTGGGTGAGGGTGGCCCATAGGCAGAATGCTGCATGGAGGACAGAGGGACACACTTATCTACTTATACTCCTCCATCCCCAAATGTGTTTCTGTTGCCTGCATCCCATTACAGATTTGAGAAACACATTTCCCTCCCTGCAGTTGTGGAATGGGGGACCAGCAGCCCTTGTCTTTCTGTGCCTCCAAGGAGATGCAGAGCCTGTGAGTGCCTTTCCCTGCCTTCTGCTGTCTCTCAGCCAGCAGGTCTGCTAGCTTTCTTCATGCTTTAATCAGGTTTTTTCTCTCCGTTCTGCTGACCCAGTTTAGGCTCTTTGAAGGCACGGCAGAGCTCCCCGGCGGCTGCAGCTCTGCCTTCGGGGGATGTGGATGGGCGGTGGAGCTGAGCAGACAAAACGGCAGCAGCAGCACTCAGCCCAGGGGAGGAGGGGGGTTTTGGAGGTGTAGATCTCCTTGGTTTGCTCCGCTGGGCACATTTGGGTGTATGTTTTTCTCTCTTAACTGCTGCATATGGCGTGCTGTTGTTTTCTGTTTGGTTGTGGGTGTTTTCTTGGTTTTTTTCATAATTTTTTTTTTTTTTAAAGGAGGTTTCATTTCAAGGCTGCTGGAGCAGGCTGCAGTGGGGTTTCAGACAAGCGTGCTCACACTTCGTGCCTTAATAGCACCTGACATAACCTGGTCACAGACACAAGCCAGGCAGATTATCCATCCCCCACCGCTGCTCTGTCCCCTCTCCTGTCCCCTTTATGTAGGGCATCCTGTATCTCAGGCAGCATCGCCTGCCTGAGTCCCTTGAGGAGCCTGAGGGGAGCCCTTCCTGCCTCCCCTTTTTATCCTTTTTATCCTGAGTTTCGTGTTCAGGTGCTGAATTTGGGGTGAGTGTGGCTCTTTTCTCTGTATGTGGGTGGGGATGCCGGCTTTGCTCTGACTGCACAGGGATGATTGCAGCTCTGCAGTAATAACTACGTGAGCCAGGCCGAGGAGTGATGGTAGGGGGGGAGGATCTGCGTGGTGGGATGACTCAGGGGTGGGATGGTGCAAGCCTGGGGCCTGACTTTCTCCTTGCAGGCTACAGAAACTTCTCTCCAAAAAGCTGGCGTCTAGGTCGGGAGTGATTTACCACGTGGCTGCCAGCATCCATTCTCTCTGCTTGGCACTGGCCCCACTTGTTATTGCAAATGCCTACAGGAAAAGCATGAGACCATTTGTTTTCATGGTTTTTGTTGGTATTTGGTGGTTTCTTGCCTGGGAGAAGGATCTCAGGTGGTGTAGGAGGAAACTAAGGACCTATCCTCATGAGATGTTGTTCTTTATGAATTCCGTGACAGTTTACTTTTTGGAACTTTTATTCCAAATTGATTTTATTTCATCTCATGTCCCATTAACCAAGAAGAGTAATTTCGGCTTGCATCCAGATTTACTTTAACCTGGGTGAATCTACTTGTGTAGACATGCTTTGGGGTATCAGAGGGTCTTCAATATAAATCTGGTCTGGTGCTGTGGCTTTGGCTGACCCTTGCTGACCCTTCAGCACCGGAGACACCACCTTGTGTTTCCTTTGCCATACTTATGGCTTTTTCATGGCTGGTAGGTTCAATCATGTGGGCAGGAGGTCACCCAGATGGGGACTCCTTGTAGCTGCCCTTCTGATGGCACTTGTAGTCTCATCCTTCTGCACACTATTTTGTGGCCACACTGCGGAGACTGTTCATAGCCCATCCCTCCTTCTCCTAAATGCTTCTTTAGGTCCAAGCACTCAACCCTATAGGAAATGGCACAGAAGGATAGACTTCTGGGTCTGCCTCATGTTTGACAGGTAAAAAACAGCTTGTTCCAACCTAGGGCATTTCCCATATGAGTGCTTTGCTGTTCAGGCTCTCTGTGTGGACAGTTGTGTGCAGGTTCTGCTGTGCAGGAGATGCCATCCCTCTGTATCAAAGCAGAAAGTGCTTTTGTATCTGTTCTACAGATGATGTATTCTTATTTTGTAACCTCTCTTTTTGTCTGTCCCTTGTCTCCTCATACATCTTCATGGGGGCTAATTTTAAACACTGGACCTCTTTCTTCTAAATTCCATTGCTGGTTTTCTCATGGATATTTTTTATTCAGTGAATAAAACAGTGAACTTCTGAAAATTAGTGTGAGTTGTATTTGTTAAAGTGGGTAGGTAGTGGCTCTGGAAGTTTTCCCACGGGTTATTTTGGTCCTGGCCCTCAGGAGCAGAGCTGCTGGCAGGGATGGGCTGCGCCAGGGCGCCTGGTGGTTTGTGGTACACACACAGGCTCTGCAGCAGACCCCTGGCTTCATCTTTCACTTGTGATCATGCCAGGATTTAAGCTCTCCAATGAAAGAAAGTGCAAAAACCCTTCTCCACACACATGGTAGTAATACTTTAAGTATATTTATAGAAAGGGCTGGTATTTTTTCCTGTTGGTGTTAAATTATGGTAAAAAGGATAGAAGTGTTACTACAATGCAGTTCTTCGTGTCCTCGGAGCATTTATTCTCTGCTGTCTAACAACTCTGTGTGATACTGATGTTGTGTGGTGGTTTTTGGATCATCGCTCTCCTGTGGTCTAGGCACAGGTCTTGGAAACCCCTCTGTACCACCACATTGCTCCACCTGAGGGATTATCAGTGGGGTTTGTGTGTTTGTCAGACACAGTTTTGAGAGGTGTGTCGGGCCAAGGCTGAACACCAGAGGTAAGATGTGGCATTGATTTTGGACAGATCAGACTCGAGCAGAGCCAAGCCCTGAGACCAGGTGCTCTGCACTGCCTCCACAGCAGAAGAGAATAGTAGGAGCAGCTCAGCTCTTCTGCCAGTGTGTTAGTGCTTTCATTTTTAGTAATTTCTCCAAGAATCAGCTGTTCATATTTTTTTTTCTCCCTGTGCAATAGCTGACTTCTTAAAAGCAGAGGCTTGATTTCTTGCAGGCTGTGTTTTCTGGGGTTTTATTAATTTAATCAGTATCCAGGTGTGTGTGTATATACGTGTGGTTGTCTGACCAAAAATAAATGCTGTCAAAGCTTTTGCTCCTGCATTCAGGGCATAAAAACTGGCAGTGCTTTGGGCAACTCAGGTAGCCTTCACACTGATGAATAGAAAAATCCGATCAATTGTTCCTTCAAAAAGCCACCTTTCTTTTCAAGCAGCTCTGACATGCACTCAGCTATACAATACAGGCAGCAGAACTGGGCTGAAATTAATCCAGTCTGTAGCTCCTACAGTGACAATATGTCTGGAAAACTTCGTAGCAGGTTGGCCCAAGATGGCACTCTGTGTGTATGGCATGTTAAAATAAACTTATGGTTCTGAAAGACCATCTTTATGCACTGCATATGTCTTTTCCTGGGGAGGTAAGGTGCAAGCCAGAGGTGACAGGCATGCAACAAGTATTGTCACACAGCCCTTGAGTGATGGTCAGTGAGGGCATCAGGATCGTTGTCAGAGATCTGATGCAGACAAAGATAGGAGGATCACAGTGGAAAGGGAACTACTGGTTTGTGACCAGAACATGACCTAATATGTTTTCATCCTTTTACATGCTTTTTTTTGTATTGATAAGGTGGTGTAATTCCCAGATATACATAATATTTCATGCAATTGCTATGCTATTCCTTTATCTCCTCCTATGCAGGGTAAAATCCTTGACTGGGAAGGGAGTTGTGCCCTAAGCAAAATCTGACTGCTGAGGTAGCAGCGTTTCCAAGGGGTAGATCCAAAATAATGAAATAACTTCCTCTTCTTTTGTTAGTGGAAAAAGTGCTGAAATATTAAAAAAAAAAAAGTAACAGGATAGAGGGGAAAAGATGGTAACTTAACTTTAGGTTAGAGATCATAGGATCATAGATTGGCTTGAGTTGGAATGGACCTTAAAAATCATCTCATTCCAACCCCTCTGCCATAGGCGGGGACACCTTTCCCAAGACCAGGTTGCTCAAGGCCCCTTCCAGCATGCCTTTGGACACTTCCAGAGATGGGGCACCCACAACTTTTGTGGGCAACCTGTGCCAGGTGCCTCACCACTCTCACTGTACTACTTTTTCCTAATACCTAATTTAAACAAAATCTTATCTTTCAGTTTGAACCCATTTCCACGTGTCCTGTCATTCCAGGCTGTTGTAAATAGTCCCCCTCCATCTTTCTTGTTGGCTCCCTTCAGGTACTGGAAGGCCACAATTAGGTCACCCTGAAACATTCTCCTTTCCAGGCTTTTCTCACAGCAGAGGTTCTCCAGCCCTCTGATCATCTTGGTGC
>VXBC01005902.1:340192-369447 GCA_013399945.1 Ploceus nigricollis | reverse complement strand
TTTTTTTTTTTTTTTTCTGTTAGTTTCTAACTAATAAGTAAAAGCTACACTTGAATAGAAATTAGTACATGAATGTCTTTTGCTGGTAGTAGATTTATTTCTCTGGTGCTGAAATGCCCAGATGACTTTAGGAAAACAAGTACAATGCCTTCATCTATATATATATAAAAAGATTTACGGTATATGTCAAACATAACCTTTAAAGCAATTATAAAGTCATCTCACTCAGGGGATGAAGGCAATTTTTGGAATAACTGTATGTATGTTTCTCTGGAAGTTTAGGCCAGGATAGAAATGCCAAAGGGGTTATCCTGGAGGATTGGGTCTTGGCCATTTGCACAAATCACCTTTTAAAAATCGGTAATGGGACATTTTAATGACCCTCTACATTTCTGTTTCCCCCTATGAAACAGTGATTATTGGAGCTCTTTACATCATTGCTTTGAGGGCAACATAGGAAGAAAAAGCTCAATTTGTCAGAAAAGAAAAAAGCTTATTGTTTATGCACTGAATATCCACATATGCTTTTTGACAGTTCCAGCCTCAACTTATTTAAAGAAAATATTCTTATTTTTCCATAAGCAGTCATTTAAGATAGCTTTTTTGCTGCCTTAAGAAAGCCTCAAAGAAGCAGCCTCTCTTCACCTACATACTGTATGTTTAACATGGTATTTTGAGCTAAAAGGCTGGAGATGAAGGAAGAAAGTGTGTTACTTCCTGTGCCATAACTAAAAACTTTCACTGAGGAAGGGAGAAGGAGATAGCCAGTTTATTTATGTGGGTAGTATTTCAGCCTTTGAGAGCACATCTTATGTGGACGCGCTGGGTGGAACAAGGGCAGGTAAAAGCTGATTTTTCTGGCTGTAAATACTCCAGGGATGAAGGTGAGAAGAGTTGATAAACACTAAGAGCAGAGAGCTGTAGAAGCTGCATGTCTGTGGGTATAAACTGATTATAGTTAATTTAAGCCAGAACACAGACCATTTTCAACTATGCAAAGTGTTGGGGCAGCTTTCCAGTAAAATATCAGAGATGTAAGTGTTCTTTACTTCTATTTGAAATTCAATGAGTTTTATTGAGTAGAGCATGAAAAAGTTGCTGTGATAGCTGGAGTCTGGATTTGATGATGCCCAGGAGGATCTTTGTGGCTGGTGGCACAAGGAAGGGGACCAGGCAGCTCTGCTCACCAGATGCTGGTGGCACACCTTTGGGAAGAGGCATGTACCCAGGCTGCAGCCATGCAAAGTGGCTGGTTGTTTTGTGGTTGGATGGAAAGGAGTGGGACTTGGCTGTTGGCACTGCTGAGTGAGAGGGGACCATGTTTCTACCAAGGTTTTTGCAGCATCTTTTTGATCCTCTGAGAGCATCTGGCCCGAAAGCTTCTCTTCTTGCAAAGAAGAGTGCCTGTCTTGTGCTGTGGGTTGGCTCTGGGTTCAGTCCTTGGGCTGCCACAGGAGTGGGGTGTAAGCCTGAGCCCTAAAACCAGTACTTAGCATGGTGAGAGTCTTTTTAAGATGAAATCCCATGAAAGGCTGATCCCCTTTGTGGATCCTCCTCAAACTAAGTGGTCATGGTGTCTCTGCACCATCATGATCCTTCTATTTGAACAGGATTAATATTGTTTCCATATCGCACGCAGTATATTAATTGACTTTTGCCACCCCAGTACTTTCCCAGTTGAGATGTTCTGTGCTTGCAAACATCCTATCTGCAAAATCTTAGTTCACTTTATCCTTGAAACTGCTAATGAAAAATCTCAACAGACCACACTACTGAGATGTAGATAAGATGGGAGATTTAATTACCAGAGAGTGTGAATCAGTAGCCTCAGAGGGATTCAGAGGAACCAGGACAAAATCTCTTTGGTGAAAAGCTGTCCCCAGGAACAGGGACTCCTTTTTTTGCAAGACAGGGGACTTTGGGCCCAGGGGGCTGCCCGTTCCCAGTTCTGGCTTGTTTTACTCCAGACAAGTCTAGGCAATTCCAGTGTGGGCATAAAAATAGAGTATTTTGTGTATAGGTCTGTACTCGATGCAAGGCAGGTGGGGTGGTCTGGCAGATCTGTCATCTACAGCAAGTAAGCAAGGTGGTGGTGACTCCATCAAATTTTCTTACATGGGTGTTGAGTCTATTTTGTGGAAGTCAAGAGTAAAACTAAATTTCTTCTTAGTATTGAGGTTTCCATTTTTATCAGGCAGGTCTGTTTTTTCCCTTGATGAACAGCTTACCACTTTTCTATTTTTTGCTTCCATTGGCAATGGACACCTGAGCGCTCTTCTCACCAGCAGAGAGGCGTTCAGCTCAGTGCTGTGCTGTCTGTTACATCTGGAAGGAGTATTTCCTATTTATGCTTGTCTGGAGTAATTTTTCCAAAGCCAGAAGGTTTTGTTTGAGAATATCAAATCCCTTGAAAGTACTGTATAATTATCTACATCATTAATTTAAGTGTCTGCCGTGGCTCTGCAGTGAGCTCAGGGGCGTAGACAGGCAACCCGCAGCGTATCGATGCCCGCAGCTTTTCCTGTGGGGAGAAGGAATGGGGTTTTGAAGGCTGCCTGCCTCTGGCGGCGTGGAGGGGGCCATCATCCTCTGTCTCAGGAGGGATGTGTGTGCATGGAAGGGGAGAGCCCTCCAGCAATGCTGCTAAATGAATGATGGATGAGTTTTGTGTGGAGCGCAGATGCCTTTGAACGCTCCAGACGGCTAACTGCAGGATTGAAGCTGAAGTCAACATCAGTGCCCTTTGCCAATGCAGAGGAGATTTGGAGACTTGAGCTACAACACTGAGTTGCTTTCAAGGAGCCCCAGGATCTCCAGGGACCCTGGCAGTGCTTTTGATTTGGGGATAGTTGGCAAAAGACAGTCCATAATATGTCTGCCCAATGTCAAACCTGATAAAGAGCTGAGAACAAAACTTCTTAAATTATTAGGCAAAAAGGGCATTAAAGGATGATCTGGTCCAATCTTCTCTAGAGCTTGAATGGTTCTGAACCATGTATGGTCACTGAGAGCTGTACCAAAGTTTGCTGTTAAAGCAAAGGGTGTCATTGTCACAAGAGTGTCATTATCATAACTCACAGGATGTTATCCATTAAATGACCTCTTACTGTACTCTCACTAGGACAGAAAATTATGTTGAAGGAAGTAAAAGTAAGAGGGATAGAAATGGAGAAATCTAATGTCTCCCACAACCCAAGTGATACTGGCTCCAAGCATTGTTCATGGCAGATCTCGGACCTTCTGCAGAGACCATGAGTGTTGGAGACTCCAGCACGTGAGATGGTGTTCCCCAGTGTCTTGATATTCTTCATCCTTCTGAGTGTTACCTAACCACTACCTGGATGTGGTATGTGATTCACATACATTACTCCATCATGGACAAGAGGAACAGACTGCTTTTCTCCTCATGGTCACTGTGGGGCATTTTAAAGTACACGAGGACCTTGAACTTGTGCTCTCAAACCCTACCTGCAATACTTTCTCCTTTCTAGCAGGCCCTAATTTTTTGAGTCTTTCCTAGTAATTAACACATGGCAAGTCATGTCAGAACTCTGTTCCAATGGGGAAGTTTTGCTGCTGAGACCTTCCCAGCCCTGTCTGAGGCTACAGAAATACTTCATATGCCTTGTTACCTTTGTCCCTGCTGACACATCCTGGGACAATGACCCTTTTTTTTCCTCCAACAGCAGGAAATTGACAGGAATGATTTCCTATAAACCCTTGAAAATGTTCAAAGCCAAGCTGGGTGCGGCTCTGGTCCAGTGGAAGGTGTCTCTACCCATGGCATGGGGGTTTGGGACCACATTCCTTCCTAACCCAGTCCATTCTGTGATTCTGTGAAAATGCTGCATCTCTTGCCAAAGATTTGCCACATAGCCAATCCCTTCTAAGTGGGATATTCCTCCTGTAGTACTCTGCATTTGTCTTTGATGAACTTTACCCTAATTTTTAGAGTATGTTTTTCTGATTTTTGCCAAAACATTTTAGATGCTAATCCTGTCCTCCAGTGTGTCTGCAGACATGCCCAGCTTCGTGTAATCTGCAGATTTAATATGTGTACTCGCTTTCATTGTCCAGGTCACTAATGAATGTGCTGAGCAGAACTAGACTATATAGATCCAGCAGAGCTCCACTTTCAGTGTCCTTCTGTTTCACAGAATGTCATTAATAACTGCTCCCTGGGTATGGACTTACAGTAGTCTCATTTAATCATATTTCCCTAGTATATTTATGAGAAAGTTGTTTGAGAAGTGACAAAAGCTATAATAAAGCCCAGATAAATGATACTCAACAACTTCTCCATTATGAAAAGAAATTAACTTGATTTCACATTATTTTATTCTTGCCTCTTCTGTGTCTGCTGCTGCTTTTATTTTTTTTCTCTTCCACATACATGAAGACTATTTCTCTGTTTGATTTGGAGTTTTTTGGATGATTGATGCTAGATTGACTGATGTCACATTTTTCTGCTGCTTCTCTTTCTACCCTTGAAGACAGCCACTACATTTGCTGTTGTCCTTAATTCTGGCCCCATACGTGTTTGAATTCTCACAAGTGACCAACCATCTGAGATGGTTTTAGCTGGTTTTGTAGGAAATTTAAACGGTGCTTTTTCCCACTCTGCTGGACTGGAAATACCTGAATTGAACTTTCCACTCTTACTGTGGAACAGGCAGAGAAGAGGATAGTATGCCTCTGTACTGGTATTGTGTCACACTGTGTACTAATCCCCCATGCATGGTTGGTGATTTTAACAAGGACTAAATCAAAACTCAAACCAATGTTGCCTCTTTTGATGTCATTTTTCAATAACTTTCTCTCTGAGTAATGTTTTTAAGGACTGCCTTCTTGGTATTAATATGCATACAAAGGGTAACTTTTTTAATCTTCTGCAAGTTTCATTTCATTTTTATACCCTGATGTTTCTATTATTTTTGCCTATGTGTTCACACTATTTTTTTAAACTTGTGCTCAGTAACCTTTTAGTGTTCTTTCTTCTTGTCTTTGAGGAAAATAAAAAGCTCATGATGCTGCAAAGTTTTCTGATCCTTCTTCATTGAGATGCTATTGTGCCTGTGCCTTTTAAACACAAAATATTGTTTCTTCGAGAAACTACAGCTCACCTTGATTTCTTTTTCCTTTAAACTTTTCTCTGTGAATTCTCTCCTAGCAGTTTTTGTTTTTTTTTTTTTTTAAATGTACTGAAGCCAGGCATTTCTGTTTTGCTGTTCCACATTCCTTGATTTTAGAGGCATTCTTACATGAGTTTCTTTCCACCTTCTTAGCCCCAACACATCTCTCTCTGGAGGCATTTCCCTGCTGATTACTTGACCCCATCCGTTATGTGAGAATGTTGCTCTGAAGGCACCAGGACTTTCCATCTCCTACTACGTTCTTTTTCTAGCAGATATCTCATGCTTCTACTTTCCCATTACCATTGAGTCAGCTGTTACCAGGTTCTTGGTTTAGGGTTTGTTGTGCCCTCCCCTGTGTTTTGTTTTGTACTTTCTGCCTTTATTATTAGCTAGATAATTTAGCAGTTCTTAATCCTCCTTACACCTCAGAGCAAATATACACATCATTCTCAGCCAAGAGATTCTGCCTCTACTTTTTCTTTGTTGGTCCACACATAAGCTATGCATTTTTAGATCAATATTCCAAATCTAGGTCTTAGAACAGTAAGTTCCAGTTATGTCCAGATTAAGTCATTGCTTTTGTGTTAAATAGGAGATCTTAAATAAGACTTAAGTTCTGTGTTAAAAAACCCCACATATTCACCAGTGTTACATTAGGTATCTAAAATGCTCAGAGGATTTAACCTTATCTCCTGATCAGTCTGTGTCTGTATTATCACCTCTTGTTTTAGACATGTGCCTGGGCAGTTTCTGCCTTTATTCTTCCCCTTTTCTTCCCTGTTTTTCCTGCCCTGAGCCTAACTCAGAAGTCCCTCTTACTAAGCAGGGTGACAGTTCCTCCTTTCCCAACCTGATGTCTATCCCCGTTGAGCCACTGGTGTAACATCAGCCTCTTGGTGAAGATGCTGGTGTCCTCCTGTACAAGCATCATGTGGCCTTGAGCTGTTGTTGTCCCTGCCTGAGCTTTCTTGGGGTCACTCCTGTCCATCTAGGCATTGCCCCACAGCCAAGGAGGTGGCAGAACTTTGGATACAGCTGCTGGGCAACAGCATTTTGCAAGAGCCTCCCTCTACACGCATTCTTTTGGGGTTATAAACTCTTCCCACAGCTTTTCTACCTAACCCCAGCCTTTCATACACATCTGCAAGAGCAGACCTGCAGGATGCAAGATCGAAGCTGCTGCTTTCTTCAGTTTTCCTGGTGCACAGCTCACTGAGCAGCATCCACTGCTAGAAAATAAAGCCCTGAAAGAATCCGGTCAACCAGATCTGACTCGAGTCAGGGTTTTTTCTTGTTTCATAGATCCTAATGATCCTGGCAAAAAAACTCTGTCTCGTCCTGTTGCCTGCTAACCCCCGGCTCCCACTGACTCCTGGCTGGCTGTCTGTGTGCCTCCCTCTCCAAACTGCAGGAAATTGGGGAATTCACCTGCCCTACTCTTTTCCCAGGAAACCGGATAGTCACTTCTCTTAGATGCCTTACCCACAAGGTGGCTGTGAACCACTGTTGCCACGAAGGGAGGGACCCCATTGGCATCTTCACCGTTTGTGTTTGCTGCTGCCCATCCCTCGTGCAGCTTGGTGGGGAGCTAGGTCCGGGAAGAGACCGGTTTAAGCCTATCCCAGCCCAAAATCACTGGCAGGACGGCAGGGCTGTCAGCTTCAGTCGCTGGTGAGGCCGGTGCCCCTCCAGCGGCCCTTGGAGCGCGTATGGCAGGAGTGCCTCCTCCGCTCCGGTCAGAGCCCCGGAGCTGCGGCAGGAGCATCCCCTGGGCTCTGTAATCCGCATTTCACCGCCAAGGTCAGGAGCTAATGGTGACCTTTTATTCCCTTGCTGAGGAGAGCAGCTGGTGCCCTCAAGTGGTAAATCGCAGGAGGAGAGCGGCCAAGCCGTGCGAGCCGGCCTTGGGCCGCCGGGCCGGGGCTGCCGGGCGCCTGCAGCAGTTCGGGCACCTCTAACCACGCTGTTTTGCCCTTGCAGGACGAGACGCCTTGGTGATCGTGGTGGGAAGGACGCTTTGTTCCCGACGGAGCGGGGACACCGGCGGCAGACAGACCTGGACAGCCACAGACGCTCGCAAACTTGATCCTGTTCGTAGGGACGGCTGTAGCGCTGTGACACCAAACATCCTTCCTTGACTGTGTTCTTGGTCAGCTGGAACCCCCAAAAAAGTCTCCGTAAGACTAGATGGAGCTTGCTTTGGACCTGCAGCCCCACTCCAGCATGTCCCCAGGGGCTGCGGGAGGCCGTGGCGGACGACAAGGGAGCCGACTGGGCCCGGGGCTGATGCCGTGAGGGGATGCCCAGGGACAGCGATGCCCATCACACAGGACAACGCGGGGGTCTTCCTCCCCCTCCTGTGCCAGTGGCTGCAGAACAGCCGGCGGGAGGGGGCCGAGGGAGCCGAGCAGCAGCTCTGCCGCTCGGCCGTCCAGAAGCTGAGCGAATACATCCAGCTCAACTTCTCTGTGGACGAGAGCAACCTGCAGCCAGGGAGCTGTGGGACTTTGGATACGGAGATCTGCACCATGTACCTGGCCCAAGAGATGCGGACAAATGAAGTCCTGGGCTTGAGCTTTGGGAATATCCCTGCTCTGGGGGACTATGGGGAGAAGCGTCGGGGAGGAAAGAAGAGGAAGGTGCATAAGGGGCCTGTGCTTGACGTCGGGTGCATCTGGGTGACAGACTTGAAGAAGAACAGCCCAGCCGGGAAGTGCGGGAGGGTGCGCCTGAAAGACGAGATCCTTTCTCTGAACGGGCAGCTGATGGTCGGTGTGGATGTCACCGGAGCAAGGTAAGGGTGGCAGAGCCGCCAGCAGCAGCTGCCTCTGGTGCTACATGGTGCAAGTCACAGCTGATACTGATAGAAGTCCAGGAGCAGAGGTTTTGACCTTTGCTTTCCAGCCCCTGAGAGAGCCCTGGATTTGTTCTTAAGGCCTTGTAGAAAATAAGTGACAAAAACAAATTGATAATTAGTCTACGTGTGCTACTCATACTTCTGCTGAAAAATTTTCAGTGGTCACTGTGTCAAAAAATTACACATCATAATCACCAGAGGGGCTCCACTAAAATAGGAGCCTTCCTGGGTTTGTATAAAACTGTTTTCTTAAACAAAAATGAACACAGATGCAGCAACACTGGAAGATATATTTACAGGTGTTCATATTTTTTGTTGAATTATTTCAGTTGAGGGAAGCATTTTTGACAGCTAAATGTTGTCTGAGACTTTCTCAAAGCAAGACATTTTTGTGTTTTCCAGTTTGGAACAACTTCATTTTAATAAATTCCCTTTGATTTTAATGCATTTGCTCTCTTCTGATGTCTCCTGACCCAGAAAACTTGAAATCTTTAAGAGTTCAAATCAAAAATTAGGATTCTTGTAATGGTACAGATTATTCTTGTGTTGTTTTTTTTAAATTCAGCTATTCCATGCTGTAAAATCAGTTATTGTCCCAGTTTTGCTCTTTGTGGGCTGGTAGACTTTCACACATTACCCTTTGCAAAGGCAAAAACCCTTTCTCTGCTGTAGATGAGGATGTAAATGTTCATTCATACCTGAGGTTACAATGTACCTGAGGGCATGAAATCCTCCCCCTCTTGCCAAAAGGGAATTTATTTTGGGGGTGGACACTTTTGGAAACCAAGTTGTAGTGAAGTGACCCCAACAGGCAGGATCATTTCCCTTGAATGTGGCAGGAGTTTGGGCTGACCATCACTCCCAATTCTGACACGCAGCAGAATAAAAGCAGTGACTCCTCAATCTGTGGGTGCTAGGCAGCTCAACCTTCTATGGTTGTCCAGATATGAAGACAACCCTCTGTAATTCCTAGCTTGTGATTCAGTAAGTGTATACATATTGGTACTGTGGCAGTATCAATCAGGGGCACCTCTGAATTTGAGAGTGTTTATGACAAAAGGCAGTCAGTTTGCTGTTTCCCTTTTTTCAGATGTGACTGTTTCTAAATACAAGGGAATTGCTTGCAGTGGGCAGCAATAATGTTATCTTATTAATAATGCAAAATGAGAGATAATAGCCAATGAAGTCAAAAATATTTGGATTGCTGTCCTTTTTGGCCTGTCTCTGAAGGCTTAATTTGGGGCTTGTTCCTTTTGGAAAGCTCTGTTATTAAACCAGCAAGCTGTGACTGCAGCTAACGGGAACCAAGTGCTCCATTTTCCTTACTTTTTTTGGCCATTAAAAAGGCAGAGTTTTGGTAGTGTGGAGCCAGTGTTGTTCTTAAAATCCTGTTTTAGAATATTCAACATCCAATTTAGGCCAAAATTTAGGACATTTCGTAGTCAAAACCTGTTTTATTTTCAGCATCCAAAGCATCCTTGCCTAACTTACTGCTGACTGCTACTTGACAAGGGTGATGTTGATGGATGGCAGTTTGGGACCTTGAGGGTGCTCCCAGTTTGGAGAGCTGGCTTTTTCCTATGAGGGAACTGGCTGGCAGCTCCAACCCCATGTTCCCACAGTGTGCATCTGGAGTGCTTGAGGATGCTTTGAGAATCTTTCAGTAGCTTTCTCCACTGAGGTGCTCAGAAGGGACATAATTCTGTCTAGCTTTATAATAGTGTAGGCAACATCAACTTGCCTTCTGGGAAGACTGCTTCTAAGAAGAAGCTTTCCTAGAGAATTTCCATATTGCAAAGCCCTTTTCCCCTTGGTTTTTCAAGGTGTTGTTGGGGCGGGACAGCACACTAAATAGTAGTTCTGACTAAATTTCTGACTGCCTAATAATTCCCTGGCTGAGTGAGAAACACTTCGAGGTCAATACAAGGGGCTGTGGATGCTCTGATTTGTGGTGTGATTTACTTAGTGGAGCCTGCACATGGTCAGTGAAAGTAAAATACTGCCTTAGCTCCTGCAGCACCAGGTTGGATTGGGCAAAGAAAATCACTGCTTGTGTGTTTATTCCACACCTGTCAAGTGTTCCAGGGCAACCCCATCTTGCCTGATGAAGGAGTTTCTCACACTGATGCTATAGGGAATCTTCTGATTTATTCGCTTAACAGTAGAGGATTTGGCATGGGGGTCTCACAGCTCTGCCATTTCCCACCTCTGCAGCAGGGTTTGCAGAATTGTTCTCACATACCCTGGGCTTCATGTAACCTCAGCTCTAGTTCCAGCCTGCCATCCAAACCCTCCCTGTTCCAAGGGGCTAAACTAATACACCAGAAAACAAGAGAGAAGAGGTGAGGGCACACAGTCCCTTCTGCTGGCTGTCCTATGGATGTGGTCAGCCTCTAGGGGATGCAGGGGCAGATGACAGGAGCTGGAACAGATTGGGCAGCCCTGGACAGACAGGGCTGTTTTGGCACCTGCCTGGTGTGCTTACAGGTCCTCACGTCTCTGAGTGGTGATGGGGTCAGATATAGAAAGAGCAGCACAACGCTTCCTGGAGGAGCCAGCTGTGAGTACCACTCATCTGTCTCTCCTTGCTAGGAAAGCTGAATATGACTTCTTTAAAGAAAAAGTTATTTATTTAAATTCCACCTGATTTCCATGTAAACAGCAGAGACGGGTTGATTATTGCTGAACTTGTTTCTTTTATTTTTTTTCTTTCTTTTCATTTAGAGAAACATTATGCAGTAAGAAAATCATCAAAGCTCTTTGCTTAACAGGGTATTATTACATTAGAGAGGAATAATGTAGGTGGTGTCATTTTTGGTGATGTTAGTGATTGAGGAAAATTATTGCTCTCTTTAGAGTTAGCAAATTGTGTGTCTATCAAACACAATTGCAGGGAAATGAGCTGTATTGGAATATTGAACAAAGGTTAGTCAAAACTCTGCCTATTTATTTAGCTTCTGTCTATACAATTGTATCTCCAGAATACGTGGGTTATGTTCCCCCAGACAACAACTTCCTATGTATTTTGAATCTACTCTACTCATTTTGGGCTATTACTCACTTACTGAAGGGAGGCTGTTAGTATTTCTACAGATGACATATGAATCCTTCATTTCTTGAACATAACTGAATGGGGCTTCATTGAGCAAGTCCTTGGAGCACTGCAAAAAAATTATTTTTTCATGAATATAATTCAGTTTGAAATATTTGATTATGAATTTCATCAGGCATAGCTGTAGCACTTGGACACAGGTACCATATACATTTAATCTTTAAAATCAGTGCTAAGTAGATTTTCAAATTCATTCTTGTAAAAAGCAGAGTAAGATACATTACTAGTGTTGACAGTGTGGTAGAAACATGAGTTATTATTATAATTTTGTCATTGAGAAAACCCAACCACTCCTTCAAGATACCATCTTTCTCATTGCCAAAAATTACCAAACATTGCCATATGTGGGAGTACAGTCAGAGAAGTGGCTGGCTTCTTTTTAACCCACAAACTGGAGTTGCTTCCAAAAAAACGAAGAGAGAAATATTTTGACAGCCATACCTTTGCACAGTGTTTTCTTAGTCTCTCCTCTTCAGTGTCCTGGGGGGAATTGCTAAGACTCCTCCTCAGAATAGATAAGGCATGCCAAATTTCAGGGAATTCAGTTTATTTTCAGAGATGATGAGAAAGACCTTCAGGAATCAGGTCTGCAATGGGGAGGGAGCTTTAAGTGCCACTACTGAAGGTAAATGTTTTACTTTACCTGAAGCTGAGGGTTTTCAGTAGAGCCAAGGTCTTTCATGAATGCTTGCTGCTACTGCACATCTTATGTTCATGCCTCCAGGATAGCTGGAACTATGAAGGTAAAGTCGGTAAAGTCCTGCTCCTCCTCACATGTCAATGCCATTAGTAGGTGTGTGATATATGGACATTCTAAGCACAGTCCTGCCGCTCTGTAAGTGCTAGCAGCTGATTACAGAGGACAATTCAAAATATCCAACAAAATTACAGGTCTCAAAATGTGCATAGTACTTTGTGCTGAATGCTGTGGCAGTCATTAACAGCCCTGGGCTCTGCTGGGTGAAATCTTGATGTTCTTTGTCAAAAAAAGAGTTCTTGCTGGTGCTGGAAACAAATCATGCAGTTTTTGGCTGTAATTAGAGATAGATTCTGCCCTGAACAGGGGTCTTCACAAGGGCAAACTTCTTTGTTCCTGTGCTGTGAGCCCTGCAGACAAGGAGCAGACCTATACCTGCAGAGCAGTGCATGTGCTGTGGGGCTGGGAAAAGTGAAGTATTTGCTGTGTCTGAGAAGAGCTGCTCAAAAATGTGAGTGTGATTTGAAAACTGTTTTGTCTGAAGACAAACACTTTCAAGGCACTTTTTTATTGAGATCCCCTTTCCCCAGAAGTTTGAATGGGATTATTTTTTAAAAATAAACTGCTTTGCTCCTGCAATAGAAATATTTTCTTGCTGGGAGAAACATCCTTCCCCTCCAAATGTGGTCACTCTTTGATATTCAAGTGCTCCAGTTTTGCGTTGTCCATGGGGCACTGCTTCCTGCCATGCTGTGTCGAGGCACTGTCACTGCCTCAGGAGGCTGGCTGTCCTTGCCATGACTACTTTGTCCCTGTCCTGGCAGCTGCAGTTGTCTCTGGGGCACCTGCAAGATTTTGTTGCACTCTGTTACTCGGCAGTGTGTTCAAAATGCATCCATGTGCCCCTACTGATATGTGGGGATGGGATACTCTGGGAACTCCCTCAGCACATCAGCTGCAACCCTCAGGCCATGTTTTGGGTAACAAATCCATTCCTTTGTAGGGTTGGGTGTTGGGGTGTATGAATGCCTGTGTTATGGTGGAAAGGGGGTAGTTCAGATCTCTCTGCCTGTGATGGGATTGTGTTTCATTGGAGTTTTTGGGGATTTATCTTCCTGGCAGTGCAATCTCCTTTATACATCCTTTTTATTACAGAAAAATCACCCCAAGAAAACCATCACTGGTCATCACAGAAAACTTTGTCTACAGCACCCCCACCTCCCAGGCACATCAGGTTGCATGGATCCATTGCTCTGCTTTACTGTGTTTCCTCACCTCCTTCCTAAAGCAAAAGTGCTGCCAACACAAAGTGCTGCTCAGTATAAGCAGCTGCTTTTCCTGGTGTTAGTAGGGCCTTCTCTTGGTTATGTACACAAGAAAATATTTTTGTTTTAATAGGAAGAATAGTGGAAATTTATCCTGTCCCTTTGCCCTTGGCCAAGGGACAAACATTTCTGTGTGAGCTCCTTGTTAAAATATTAACAGCACTGACTACACAGCGAAAAACAAATACAGTGGTCCTGGGGACTGCAGCCTCCAAATGCAGTCTCAGGGAATAGAGTTCTCATAACTGACCTAAAAATACCACCAACCTGTTGTGGAATTGAATTCGTTTCCTTTTTTATATCATATTACCAATCTTCATGCTGCTAAGTGATGGATCAGGGCACAGAGGTTGAAACCTGGGGCTTGTTATCATGGGCAAGGATGAGAAGCCTGTGCTGATGTGCCCTCCAAGCTGCCTGGTGCACGAGTGCCAAGGGTGGAAAATAAGCAGCACATAGGGAATTTGGCCAAGTGTTTTCTCATCCTGTTGAGCTGCTGTGAGCTGGGAATACAGTAAATGTGTGCTGAACCTGCTCAAAATGAGAGAAAGCCTCTGGGTGTCTAACATTTGCAAGGCACAGCCTAAGTCTCACTGTGCTCCTGAGGTCTGGAGCATGCAGTCCCCTCTGAAGCATGGCTGCTGTATTTTACACTGATAGTGGATATAAATCCCCTTCTTGATAGTGGATATAAATTCCTCCCTCTCCCTTCTCTCAAAATATAGCAGGACTAAGAAACCAAGAAAGAAATGTTTTTCTTCCCTTCTTTTATGTTTCCTGGAAGGTATGAGCAGACTTAGCCACACGTGTTGAGAAAAAAATTGCTCTGAAGAAATTAGCTTTATTCCAAATCCTCTCTTAAGAGCCAAAGTCTTAAATAGAAGGTCACTAATCCCCAGACTCAGCAGAGATAATTTAGCTGGTTTCTCCTCTTTGCTTTATTAATCTGAATGTGTGTTCACTCGGTTTCCCCTCCTCGCCCTCTGGTTCCTGCCATCCCTCTCAAAGTTCCCATGCCAAGCTTCTGTAGAGGCACAACTCATTCCCTTGTAGCAATGGCCACTAGCAACATTCCATCACCACAACTGCCTCCTCAACAGACTTTCTGAACCCCTCATCCACCTCAAATTTGCATCATATTTATCTTCTTGCTCAGACGAGTTTTATCTAAAGCCCATAAAAAATGATGGAAAGACTTCCACTGATTTAAATAGCTCACATCCTCTATGTGTTTGCATGTTCGTCCAAAAATTTAGGGATCAATATGCTCGTCATTGCCTTCTACATAGTGTCAGCACTGAACAACAGAGCTGGCCTCTCTCTAGAAATTGTGATTCCCCAGAAGCATACATGTATAACTAAGCAACATCCTCAGGGTCATCTGCCAAAATTGCTCCCAGCCCTGCCTCTGCACGCTTGCTTTTCAGAAGCATTGCATCAGGCTTGAAAAGACTTGGACGGTGGTTGGTGGTGTTGCCTTAGGAGGTGTAAAAACTTCAGAGGTTATAGAGAGGGGTTTTTCTATGCTTTGTTTTTGTTTTAATGAGCTGTGAAAGTTCTGATTAGAAATCTGTACCTTGCTGCCCAATGTATGGCTGTGTCTCTCCATTAATTTGCTGTTTTGACCATGCTGTAATTACAAGAGAACAAGCCCAGTGTTTGGGAGGGAGCTTCGCCCTCCCTGCTCTTTCCTCCCTGCTCATCCTCTGTGGGAACAACCTGTTTTGGTGAGTCAGCCTTGTGCCTTGTCATTTACCTTGATAGCAAAGTGCCAGCAGGATCCCTTTTACATCCTGAGTGGGATTTTCAGCCTGACACACAGCAAGCATCTCATGCTGTCAGGTCATCTGGAAGTACGGTCAGGGTGCAGCAGAACGTAGCTAATTGGCAAACTGCTAGAATGTGCAAAATAAGAGTAGCTTTTTTCCACTGCTCAGCCAAGTAACAGGTGAGGCCTTCAGCCACAGCATCAGTTATTTTCACAGCCTCTCCAGCAATGCATTTGCTAGCACAGAACAGTGTTTCAGCCATCAATAATTAAAAATACAGATGTTCAAAGACACAAGCAAGGAACATTCTGTGCCCATTATTCCTCCTCTTTCTATAATGCTCATGCCCAAACACACCAGTTTGCCATGTGCAGTCATTCACAGCACCTTCTAAACTGTAAATGTGACTTTTTCTTAATATTCTAGGAGTCCAGAATTTTGCACAAAGCAGGCTCTGGGCTAAAGATTGATTTTCTTGAGACAGAAGCTCTGAGCTGCTGCAAAAGGAGGAGGTGACTGGAGCCAGGTTACTGAGTAGCAGTGAGAATTTTGGGAGGTTGTCCTTTTCCACCTGTACTGACTGATGTGCCATGAGCCCTGGAAAGGGACAGCTTCTCCAGTCCTCATTCAAATAGTTTTTCTTACAGCATGGTCTAAGTGAGCAGCATTCTCATTCTTAGATGTGTTTTGCGGCTGCTCTGCAAGCAGGACATGATCATACCTTCTTGCCAACCTCTGGGTGTGATGATTGCTTTCCTGGAAGATGGACTACAACTGAACTGTGACCCTCCAGAGCTAAAAGCATTAACAGTGATGGCAGCTTAAAACCCACTTATCCCCTGTCACTGGAAATCTGGCCGAGACTGGAAAGGACAGGAGCAGGGAGGGTTGAAAAATGATGAACAGAAAACAGTTCCACAGTCAGAGGCTCAACATCAGCCTCAGAGAGATGGTGTGTCAACATGAACCTGCCATGTATGGACATAAGTGAGAGGATAACTACAATAAACAAAGGTGAGATCAGCAAAGAGTTATATAATCAGAGACAGCTGTTGCAGTGGATAGCTTTTGGATTTTTTTTAACATGGAAAACTCATTGCTTTTTTTAGCTCATGTGACACTTGCCTCCAGCTCCAAGCAGTATCACATGCTCCTTGAAACTTATTTTTCTGTCTCCTTTTTATCAGATGTGGGCTAAGAGGTGAAGGGCATATGTATCAACTGCAGACTCTACAGTATCGCTCACTGTTCCTGCTTCTTTCTCTGAGTAAAATGTATGATGTTCAGCAAGATCACCTGAGTCTCCAAAGGAAAACACGTTTAACAGACCAGTAACATGGAAAAGATAAGTTGGCAGGCACTGTGACAAGATTTGGGGCAGTTCAAGAATACTTGTACCTTCCAAAACAGGACAAGAGTAAGGCAAATGATGACTATTAGCAGCAAACTTCGCCCTAGAGCATCCAAGAGTCAGGAATCCCATCCAACTGAAGCCTCTCTAACAAGAATGTGAGAAACTAGAGGTAGATGGAAAATGGATTCAGGCTGTTTCAAAATAAAACAGAATTGTTGAAACATGACTGAAAGAGGTTACTGTTTCAGCTGATGCCTAAGACTCATTTCTATTGTTTAAAAAGGTGTCAAGGTCTGGTTTTAACCCTTCTCCATAGTTGGTACTATAGATAACCAGATGATCTTCAAAAAAAAAAACAAAAAACCGCAAACGAACAAACAACTTGCAAAATACATATTTGATTAATATAGTAATAACTTTGACCTGTGTTTCCTACACCATTACTTGATCACTGGAATAGGTTCAGGCTAGCAGGGTAACAATTTGATGAAACAAAAGTCAGGGAAGTCTTCCTTCCCATCCTCCTGCACTTTGACCAGTGTCTCTTTTTGCCATCATAACTAAAGAATTACTAAGTGCTTGCCAATTTTTCATAGCCTGGGCTATTTTTATTCTGGTAGCAAAGAGAAAAACACAGACAAGTGGTAGCCAGTAAACTTTGTGGTACCATCTATCTGAATACAGAGCCCTAGGCTAGAGGTTGGGGAATTCCGTCTTGAAAACTCGTGGATGACAAATGGAGCCAAACCAGTGTGTGATGTTCTCACTGAAAATGGTTTCTAACAAACACTAATTGTTCTGCTGAAAACAACATTTCTTGTTTTCATCTGTGGAAGAAGAGTTCTACTAAAAGAGATTTTTCTCTGTTTCCTCTAGAGGGCAATGTCATATAAATATTTTAAGCAATTTCTGGGTTCTGTCAACTGGGAATTTTAGCCTGTCTTATCTAGGAATTTGCAAGACAGCAGTGGAAATTGTTTCTTTACATACTTTTAAGATGTGTATGTACGTAACATAATCTGATTCTCGGGTTTGTAGAGTGCAGTAGCTAATCCCTTTAAGAAGCAAGAAATATGTTGTGCATTTTGGCTAGAATTGGCTATTCTGGAATGCAGAGAAGGAACTGCTGATGAAGACCTGACACTCTTCTCTACCTGTGCAGCTGCAAGTACTTCCAGAAGCTGCCCCTAATGTGGCAATTGTAAAAAAGATTAAATCCAGTCCTGTGAGAATGAAGTTACCAGTTGTTGTAGTTTATGTTGGTAGCTGGAACTTCAGAGCAGAGGATAAATCTAAATACCAAGTCTAAGTGGTTCATAAGATTTAGGAAACAGAAAGATATTGTGCTATTTATTTCCATAAGAATTTATGCATATATTTCTGGGTTTACTAACTGTATTGCTTGTTTGATGGATGTTAGTAAAAGCACACTTTTCAAATTATTTGTCCACATAAACAGCTGCTAAAATTAGTGTGACTCAAAGGTGGTCACTCTGGACCTCAGTAATTTAATTTAATTTAAGGGACATTTTTAGTCACTGTAGTATAAAAATGGTTAAAATATCTATATTACTGTAAAATATAAAAAATATCTATATTACTGTATAGATAAAGGCTGTTTTGTTTTCCTTAAAGCTCACATGTAGGATTTGAAATATATTTCCATGGGCATTTTTCTTTTGGGCAAATTTCTTTTTTGTCACCTGTATCATTATCTTCCTTCCTTCTCCCAAACTGACATTAGTAAAAGAAAAATTTGCTCTTGACATTGCAACATGAAAATGGCTTTAGGGAAATCCTTTTACACTTTTGTCTCCTTTCCTCTCCTGATGGGCACTAGTCCTTTGGAGATTCACCATAACGGCCTTATTGGATTATCTTGCAAATCCCACGCATTTACTGAATTTGTGGGTAAACGTTCATGATAAAATATTTTTTTCCAAAATAGTAGCGGGCAATCTGCAGTTGTCAGGTTCTCTAAATGAATAAACCTGTTAGTTTGTTTTTCCCCAAACAGGAAACACAATTAATCGAAGTAAAACACTTACTCCCCAAAGAGCTTTATTTTGAAAACAATGGCCTGTGAATAAAAAAGCAGTATTTGCATTGGCTCCAAAGCCAGCAGGCATTAGGTAGCAAAGCAAGATTTGCCATCTACTTTTGAGTAATAGCAACTCTAAGAAAAATCTGAGGTCTTCTGTAGGTTTTAAAAGCTTAAATAGGTGAGAATTGCTTTTTAATTATTGCTGCTGGCCAGGCAGGACTTTTTCCTAAACTCTGCCTTAACGGAAGTATGATAAGCAGTTTGCAAATGTTAAACTTCCTGGGAAAAATTTTTAGAGACCTTAGAGGAAAGTAAATATTCTTAGTTTCATTTCTCTTGCTGCATGAGAAGCTTCGTGTTTGAACCTTATATTCATCACCACCTTCATTTAGGGCTTGTGTTTAGATCTCACTCTCTCTAAATTAGCTGGCAGCTTAATGCTGGATCACTGGGGGATTATTCCTTGCCTGGCTGCAAGGAGCTATGTTCGGGGCTGTAGGTGTGTGGGGAGGTTGTTCACCCTGGGCTGGGATCTCTGTTCATGGGTAGCCCAGGGAATGTCACGCCTGCATGGCCGCAGCTACTGAAGGAGCCACCAAGGCTCACAGCCTCGTCTTCTCCTTGCCCCCTCTGCCTGCCTTGCTGGGGAGTGCTCTGCAGTGCAGCTCTCTTGCTGCTATGCCTGACGTCTCTGACAATTCTGTAACACCATGGGTTTTGCTGGAATGCCTTCCCACTCCAATTTGCCTTCCAAATTTCCTCCTGCCACTGCATATCTGTCCCAGCTATACACTAAATAGTCTAATCCCTGATTTGGTTTTCTGTTGTGGCCTGCATCCACAGGCCACAGGAAAGTAAGTGGTGTATACAGCAGAGCAGAAAATGGTTTAGCAATCCAGTTTCATCAGGATGAACTATGTGGTTAAAATAAATCGGATTTCAATAGTTCACCAGTTATGCTGTGGAGAAAGAAATAGTAGTTAAAAAAGGTGTACAGATGCCAAATGGATTAGAAGTTAATGGCTGGTGTATGGAATTCTAAATCAACAAGGGTTTACTACAGGGCTCTGCCTTTAAAGGGACTCTATATTATATAGTGGATGAGAAAGGCAGAATATCAGTGCTTTATAAGAATGATTTTGTGGCTTAAATGCTTTCTCTGATGACCTGAGAAACAAATTATGAACTGTGGAAATGAATTTAGGGAGCATCATCACTAAGAAAAATATCATGCAAGTTAGAGAAGTAAACATCTCTCTTCAGACAGGTAGATTTCAGATGAGCTTCAAAACAAAAGAGGTAAATGACAAAAAGGTAGAAAAAATTTAGGATGGAAGGAGGACTTAGAAATTCATTAATCCTGGCTGGATGAATAACAATCAGAAGTGTTTTGTCTAATATGTAATTATATTAGGTATCATTATCTGTTAAAACCATTCAGCCCGCTCTAATAACCAAGGAAGCCAATCCTGAGTCCAGGTGTTAGCTCCCACACTCCCTGAGGTTTTCCCGGCCTCAGGGATATTCTCTCATTTAATGATAGTATCAATAATAGAATTAAAGAATATGAAAAGTAATAGTCTCCCTTTTTAGATAATCTTCAACATGCAGAGCAGCATACCTGGGATGCACTGTCCATGTCCTACATCAGAGGAATCATGCATGACTTTGTGAAGCCAAGTGAAGATCTCCTCTAGATTAAAAAATGTCATATACTGTGCTATATATGGTGTAAGAATCCGGCATGAACCCAGTGTAAAGAACTAGTTTAAATTCCATGTAAAGTTTTGACTTCTTCACATTTTAGTGGCATTTGCTATTTGCTTGTAGCTCATGCTGCTGTCTACAGTAGGCCCATGCTGGTTCTGTCTTCACCTTCCATTTCTCTTCCTCATGCTTCTATTTTAAATCATTGACTTGTAAGTCATGCTTTCATAAACTGTATATGACTTAGGGCTATGTATCTACCTCCTGTCAGGGTCTTACAGCCTAATGGATAGCATGTGTAGACTTAAGAAGTGTTGGGTTCTGGTCAAGCTTTTTACCCACGCTGTGAACAAGTCATGGCCCCAATGACAGGGAGGTGATGACAGCAGCTCACTTTCTGCAGGTGCTTGAGCTCTCAGGGGGAAAAGCACTTTAATAAATGCTAGGTTTTATGGCAGGGAGTTTCTTTCCAGGTACTTGCTTGTCTGGTGCAGGGTTATAAAGTCAGAGTACCTTCAGAAGAGCTAAAATTCTTTGAAATACCTGTTTCTGCAGAAGTACATTTGAGCAATACCAATAAGCTCTAGCTTAGGAGATACCTGCCTGGTAATGAATTTAGCTATTATCCAGTCTTCCCAAGTATCTCCAAGAGGAGTCCGTGTACAAGAGTGAGATTTATTTACGTGTAGAGTTTCCTAGAGTAATGACAGAATGGAAAAACTGAATTCTGTTCTTCCGAGGCCTTGAAGCCAAAACCCTGTCCTTTCCTGTGCCTACTGCTTGCTATGTGGGGAAAAAAAATCCAAAAACAAAACTAAAAAATCTCCTCAGCCTTTTTTTTTGTCATGGTGGTCTAGCCAACACACAGCTGAAATCTGATTTCCATTTACAGTATTTGAGATTTGTGGTGAACTGAGAAGGTCTGAAGCCAATCCTGCTGGGGCTGCCAATTATCTGGTTGGAGTGCTTGCTCCAGTTTATAAAACTTTGCATATTATACCTTACTGCATTATCTTTTAGAGTTGAAACAGTGAGAAAGTCTCACAGGGCTGAAGACTTTGGATGGGGATTATTAAGAAAAAAGGGGTCACTTTGTAGCTTTATTGGGGGAAATGTGATTAAATAGTTTCCTGTTTAACACAACTCTTATTTTGTGAGAACTTCCTTGCAAGTATGAACAGGCTAATTAGGAAGCTGAGGAAGAACCGGTATCAAAGGTAAGTGTGTGAGAAAGAGAAAAACAGGATTAAATATAACCATATTAATTAATTGCATGGCAGACACATACTGGGAGCAGCCTGGTAATGCAGGGGCCATTTTGCTACCCCAGCTCCCAAACTTTACCCTCTCTCATGGTTACTTCACATGTCCCCCTTGCTTTGTGGTCCCCAGTTTGCCAGTCAAGGAACCCATAGGGTATGTGCAGGAGTGATGTGGGAGTTTCAGGTGCAGACACAGGGAGGAAGTTTGTATGTAGTCCATGGAATACTGTTTCTGGGGTTCCCCAGCCTCCTTCTCTGAGGTCTAACTTGATGCATGGAATGGGACAAAAAAGTGAATGTGAGGTTGGGCTGAGAGTTTCCTTTTTCGTCACGTTTTGCTGCACGCTCTTTCAGCAGCATTCATCAAAGTAGCCTGGAAATTGTGTCCTGGAGAAGTAGCCTGATTGAATATATAAGTTTTAAACTTAGCATTGCTCTTATTTTTCCCCAGGTTGCCTGCATTTGGAACTTTTAACCTTTAGATTGTGCCAATTGATCAAAATGTTCCTGTGTCATTACTAAAGCATGATTTTTATTTTTCTTCTATTTCAATTGATGGCAAAATCTGCTCCTGACTTAGGAGGAAGGCTTGGAACCTTACCAAATGAAAACCTGAAGCCAAAGAGCATTTTTTGTTTGGAATACCCCTTCTTTCTTAGTACAATCAAAAGGCAAACTATTTTTCATCCCTTGAAAAATGGTTACATATTCATTCAAGGGGAAGGAGGTGAATCCCAAGTGTAGGAGGATAGAGGAGCAGTTCCTGATTTTCATATGTGTAAGCATAATGGCAAGGCAGATTGATTAACTAAAGAGGTGACTCTTGGTTGATGACCATGTAAAAGGAGAATTGAACCTGCAGGATGCGTTTTCAGCTGCCACCGATTGGTTCAAAAGAAAACATCACACCTCAAAAAAAAAAAAAGCTAAGGACCAGTCATAAATCTTCAATCCAACAAGATTAAGAGATAGCCTAGGGGAAAATCCAAAAGGGATCAGAAATCCAAGAAGGATCCTGCCCATGGAGCCCATAGGCACAGTGTCTGAGATCTGTAATCAGTACCAGATGCTGCTGATATGTGGTGTGGATCTTGTAACAAAGAAATGCTGGACCCATTCAGCCCAAGCAGGAAACCTTGCAGATTAAATTTGTATTAGTTGGAGCCTGTAGATTGCTTTTGCAAGCAAAATTGAGCCTGGGTGTTAAGATGATCTGGATCAAGAAACCTAAATTATGTTTCCTCCTTGAAGAGGAATGAGCACATTTTGGCACCAATTTTCCTAACGGTTTTAGAAAGAAAATATTTGGAAACAGATGCAGTATGTTTCTGTATATTAAATCCAGTCTGTGAAATAAAGCTACTCTCTCTGACTGCACAGAATGGTCAGAAGACTTCTGGAACAAGATCCCCCCCTAAATTTTATGTGTGTTTTAAGGAAGACTCTTGAAACATTAATAAGTGGCGAGTCGATGGCACATTCTGATATGTGCTGGGAAGTACGCACAGATGAAATGCAGGATGGTTTGCAATGTTTAAAAAGCAAACAAGATCTGGGCTTCCACTTGGAATATCATAAGGATCATGGCATATTGCATTAATGGAGGCTATTCTAGCATAAAATGAAAGCCACAGTCTTTGTAGCCCTGTCTAGGACACTGGGGAGGGTAATATAAAATGACTCCAGGGTGGAGCGCAGGTTGCTGGAGGGGACAGCCTCTGTTGTAACCTACATTATTTTTGTAGTTAATGAGAAGGGAAAAGTGTTGCTTTCACAGGAAATCCTAGTGAGCAAGTACATATGGGCAATGAATTGGGAACTTGGGAAAGTTAATTCCTGAACTGAGAGCTTGTGTAGCCCTACCCGCTACACAAGTCCTGCTAGCAGTGCAAGTAGAGCCTAAGCATCCTGCTGGGTGTTTGCAAACGGGTAAAACACTCTGTTCCCTGGTCTGCTCTGAAAACACACGGTGCCAGAACTTGTGTTACTCAGCTTGAGATGCGTTTGAGGGTCAGTGCACTCCCGGCAGCCTTCTTTAGCAGAGGGGCTGGCCTTGCTACCCCTGGCCCAGCATTATCCTGCAGTCAAGGTAGTGACAGGGGCTGGGAACTGGCACCAGCCCTCCTCTCCATGGCCCTTCCCTCTCTTGTCTTTGTCTTATGCTTAATTTCTCTTATGCTTTTTCTGGGATATGTGGTCATGTTCCATTTTACATCATGGCTAAATCTCTTACAACACTGCAAGTGAGCGAAAGCAGAGTGAGCACCTGGAGGCACCATCCTGGAGCAGATTGCCAGCAAAAACTTGATGGGCTAGTTGCTCTCTTGCCCAAATCAATTTCCTCTGATAGTTTTGGAAATCCCAGTATGAGACCTGAACAGTCATAGGTGTGCAGAACCCTTCCAACCGGCAGCAGTGCCTGGCTACCTCCACATTGGGGTTGGTGGGTCTGAGGTACATTTTTACCCTCTCTGTTGACCCTTTGTGATTATGAGATGTACATCGTGTTCTGTGTGTACAGAGAATACTCAGATTGCTGTTCTAGTGCAAAGGAAACAAACCCCCGTGATAGCTGCATTCCCCTAGGCTGCTGAGCACCCTGTGCAACATTTTACACTCAGCAGAGCTTAGTGGAGTTAAAAATAGTTCTTGTTGTCAAAATATTTCTTGGTAGTAAAAATGTCCTTAGGATACTTTGTGAAGTGGTAACCTTTGGACATAACAGGGTAAGGAAAAATCAGAGCATAGTCTTTAATGCTTAAAAAAAAAAAGTTTGTCTTAATTGTGCAATATGGGAGAAAGTTTAGGAGCAGAGAAAAGTGCCATCACCTTGGGGAGGGAAGAATGGAATTTAAATTGAGATCTAAGGGTGCGTCTGTAATGTAAGATACTATATCTTTGTTAAGTATTTTTTCCTTTGGTGCTTGAAAGTTTATCTGGAAGAAAATGTCTGACTATTTGTGGTGGATGAAGGTCTTGCTGGGAGTCTTTGAATTCAAGGCATGGTAAAGCCTGGCTTTTCACTTTTTATTTGATTTTAGAGGGTAATGTAATTCTAAATTTGTCCTGCAAACTATAATTCTAAAAACAAGCTTAGATATATGTTTCCACCCTGGAAAAAAACCCCCCACTCTTAGTGAAAACAGATTGTTTTGAGCAAATGCATGTTCCAGTGTAGAGTCTCAGAACTGGACCATACACTGTAAAGAAGTGAACGTATTAAGTGAACAGGAATTTAAATTAAAACAGAGGATATTACTGAAAAAAGTGCATACAGTAAATTGGGATTCTGATGTGACAGACAGCTTGATGATTTTTTTCATTCTAATAACTGTAGCTGGAGTTAAATGTAGCAGATAAGGTAAATTGCTTAAAGGCCGTATGATTTCTGGCTTATTGCTCTCTGTTTTACTTCAGCAATACAAGTACATTTCCTTATATCTGTTTTCTGCTCTCCAATCTGAGCTATTGCTTTGTATTTTGAAATTAAATACAGTATACTTAATGCCATGTAAATAATCACTGTTGTGAACTATGTGATATCATATTGTTCTGGCACTACAAATTTACCTGAATTAGAGAACTTCTGGGTGAGAAGGCTTTATCCCAATTTATAGAAGCCTCTAAATAAATTCTACAAGCACATAAGGAGAATAATTAAAAAGTGAGGTCAGAGCTATAGAATCTAGGTACATTGCATCATGGCTTGGAGTTTCATGGAATATTCTCTAAAAGTGAGTATTTTTTAAATTTTTATAATTGATTTTTAAAAATACCAGCTTATAAATAAACTGCAAATGCATAAAATCAGCTCTAATATGATTGCTTACTAAATATAAATATTTCCACAAACAGCTCTCTGCCCTCAGAGCTCAACCTCTGGCTAATGGAGCATATTTTGAAGATCATATTCCAGAAAGGGGCTTGTAGGGAGCGGTGGGAGGGGGTTATCAATACAGTCATTTTACCTTACATCACTGCAAGGAAACTAGCAAGCAAAAAAAAAAGAAAAGAGTTTACTGGAGACTAGTGATCTTAAATAACATTTTAAATAAGAATTAGCCTTAACATAGGAATTCACAGTGTCAGCCCTCTGGGACAAAGACCCTATGTCTGTGTTTTCATTCCATACTACTGACTGTATTTTGAGTGCTGTAAAAATAATAATTATGGAGAAGTGAATCGAAAAATAAAATTGAGAGGTTAAATTTCTTGACAGCTCTCCATACAGTTTCACATGGATTGCTTTCCATATTTTACCTAAAAATCCCTTTCTTCTGTTGTAGAAAACATCTCTGACTGTAGCCCGTGTAAGTAAGGAACACAGATGAAAAGCTTGCTGACACACAGAGACAAGGCATCAGAATGTCTCCCAAAAATCAGTGGAAAAGCACCTAATTTCCTACTATTTGTATAGTGGCAGGAATGAGTGTTTACAAATAATTCTAGTTTAGGTCTTGTAAAGGCCTGTCTGCCTGCAATTTGCACATAAAACCCCACTTAAGATTAAGGACTGGGTTGTTTTCAGCCAAACCTGGAGCTACTTGGAATTTTTTGGGTCATTGGAATTGTTCTGCACACCCCATGAGCTTGCAGCCAGCAAAAAAAAGACGAGGGTGTAATTCCCAGCTGAGCTCTGGGTAGCTGTAGGGGCATGCTGCTGTGGGCTGTGGTATTCAGCTCTCCAGGGCTGTTTATAGTAGCTATGTGTTGGAGCTTTTAAACTTGCATTTTTTAAAAAACACAAACCAACCCAAACTACTTTTACTTTGCTTGTGTGCAGAAGAAATGGAGAAGGAAAGGTTTTCTCTGCAGCAGTCCTCTCATAGTATAAGAGCATGTGGTGCAGAAATGGGGCTTTCTGGAGGTGATGGTTTCAGAGGCTCCGGAAACTCAGTGGCCTGAATGCCACAGATTGGCCGAGTGAACTGTGAGGAGAGCCACGCAGAGGTCAGGGAAGGGATTTTTGTATTTACACTGTCGCAGCTGGGAGCAGATCATGGCTTTTGCAGTCCTTGACTCTTTCCTGGGCCATGCTGGATGTCCATGCAGTATTAACCCTCTTTTGTGTCATTTTTGTGGTTTTTGGCTGAGTCCTGAAGTTTGTTGTTTTGTTTTAGGAAAAAAATGGAACATCATGTTGTTGTCCTGGCTTATATGTGGTCCTGGCGGATGCTTATTGTGTTTTTAAAGAAATTTCTTTTAAATATGCACATTTATTTTGATGCCCATTAGATCCACAGAAGTCTTGGATCCTGGGAAGATGCTTAATGTATAATTAACTTTATCTTTGTGTGTTGTGTATCAGGAATGGCAGATATCTGGTGCCCAGGACACAGCAGTGTTGAGAGAATGCAAATGTCTGTGACTGTTGTAAAGAACAAATGTTTCTGGTCCTTCCAGCTTCTGCAGATAATGCTTGAGATAAGGCAAGGCTTAAAAATGGTGCAGTTTAAGGTACTTAAGAACAGAGCTAATACTTAAGAACTTTCCTCAATTGTTTCCTCGAAGTGTTAACTTCTCATATTCAGACATTAGTGAAACTGATTTTAGTGACATTTAGTTTGTATGAATGTGGCCCTGTGGTGATTTGTGCTATTTGTTGTTTTTCTGAATATGAATCAAGAATTTATTTGTACAGAGACAATCATAAGGAAAGAGCCAAAAATAATGGCACTCCCAGAAATGCCATGCAGCATTGCCCCTGTGGTGTGGCATGGGATCCAACTGCACCTTTATTAGCTAAGCACTGAAGTGGCTTTTTCTGTATCTTCCTTTTGACTGCCTTGGGAACTGGTTTCATCAGTCCACCATCCTTAATTTTCTTAATTTTTCGTTTTTGTACTCCTGAAATTCAAGCTAGAAATTAATATGCTGCCCAACTCTGTGGGGCAGAAGAGAATGATCTGTGCTAAGTAGTTCTTCTTGCATATGTATGAAGCCAATTTTCTTTAGACAGATTTCTTTAGATAAATCAATGCTTTATCTTTATAGAACTGTATGACTCAAATCCTGTTTTGGCTTATAGCACAACAGATTACTTTGAAATGCACAGCTGCGTGTATGCGCGTAAAATATGTAAATGCTATCAATATTCTTTAAAATAAAAGCTAAGAAGATTTAGGGCACAATCCCCCAAATTTCAGTGGGATGTTGGCTCCTAAACAGACCTAGAAAAGCCCTGCACAGCTGTCACCAAGCTGGGAGGTGTCTAATAGTTCTAGACTTTCCTGATGCCCAAGAGGCAGTTTCTGTGCTCTTTTCCAGGGTGCTTCAGTCTTGCCTGAACCTGAGCAGCTCATCTGTCTCCTTGTGCCTTGGGGACCCTGTATGTCATTTCCCTCCACTGTGCCTCCTCAGGCCAGTCAGGAGGAGAAACCACCTTCTCACTTCCTAGGCTGCTTCTGCCAAGGTTTTACCAGGCAGGGCTTTGCATTCTACTTTGCATTTGAATAGGAAATTTGGGTAATATTTTGTGGCCCATAGGATAAACATTTGCTGGATGCTTCTGGACTTCCAAGTACGATAGGAGATTGTGCAGAATAACTGCTGTGGTCTCTTTTCTGTTTATAACTATAGCATAAATAGTGACACCAAATGAGACATCTCAGGGTGTGATTCCTACTCCAAAACTCCTTTTTATTATTATAATAACCAGGTCATGGGCAAAACACAAACAGTTTTTGGGTGGGGACTCAGAACAACCTCTCCTCCCACATTAATATCCTGAATTTTGGATTCTGTTTTGCACAGAGGAATACATGTAAAGAAGAGGTGATGGGGAGGCCTTGGGCAGGAGTCGTCTGGGAGCTACTTATTTTCCTAGGAAAATAATGCTGGTGAGCATTTCTCTCCTCTTGAACAGAGGCTATGGAATTTGCTGTCCATATCCTGGATGAACTTCCCAGCCCCTCTGCTGCTTGGAGGATGCATGCAGTCATCACAGCCTCTTCTGCCTGTGCTCAAAATCTGGTCTCTGCTTTTTAAATGAAGGGGCTTATGAGTTTGGTTTTTTTTTTTTTCCCCATCAGGAGATGTCAGGCCATGAATCATGGTGGGAAGGGAGGCATTTCCTGGTTAGCAGTATTGAGCCCCAGAAAGTCGCACATCCCAAGGATTGAAAGCTTCCCTTCGGGTTAGCTCTAGGCATGTTAACTATTGGCGTGTTTCATTTTGGCACCTAATTAACTGCCTGTGCTCCCCTGGAGCTGAGGCACTGACATCAGGCCAGTTCCTTGCTCCAAGGAACACAGGTTAGAGGCTCTTCTGTCTCCTTCTGAACTCCTGTCTCCCTCTAAGCTGAAAATCATGCTGAAAATCCTGAAAAACAGGAGGGACAGTTATTTCTGTGCAGGGTAGTACTTCTGGGAGCCAGGACTGCTGTGAGCAAAGCTAAGCTGTTAAAAGATGGCTTGAGTACAGCGTGGGACTCAGTGGAAGAATTTAATCCCTGTCTGTCTTGATTACAGTTGTGATCTGCTCACTCCTTGGGCAAATATAGTTATACCATTTTTTCCCCCCTTCCCCAGTTATAGCAATGGGTTTTCTACCTGCGTGTGACCAAAACTTCTGTATCAGGAGATGGCCGTGTCCACAGCTGTATAGTTTAAGATGGCAGAAGTAGAAAATGTAATATTGACTGCTGTTAGGTCTGCCGGGAATCGGCTGCCACACACCTGGAAAATGGCCGTGGGATGTTAAATGACAGCATGTGATAAAAGACACTTGGCTTTGGCACAACAGACCAGGCGCTGGGGAAGGAAACGGCTCCTGGCAGTTTTGTGGAGGCAGCAGTGGGGATTTTAATTTGGATGCCGCGAGTGAGAAATATTTTCAACGCGGGGGGCGCATACACAGGACGCCTCTCAACAGGAGCCTTCTTTGGGTGGAGCAAGTGTGAAAAGCACCGTGTCTAGAGCAGGTCCCGCTGGAAAGCGACCTGTGAAGGTGCCCGAAGGCAGCGCAAGGCTGCCCGGCGGGGGCGGCTGGATCT
>VXBC01005902.1:216070-331139 GCA_013399945.1 Ploceus nigricollis | reverse complement strand
AAAAAGAGCTATAGGCATATACAACATATACTTCAAAATAAAGTGGCCAATAATCGAAATTATTAATGAAGGACACAATAGATCAAGTGCATTAGGTTTATACACTTTGTGAATACATGTGTCAGAGAGAGAAGTCTGTACTTACATGATATTCACTAAAATCAGTGTTTGAAGAGAGTGAAGTACTACAAACCCACTCTTAATTGCTATGTTTCCTTTGTTCAGTGGCTTTAAAGCACTGGAGAATTCTAGCACATAAAAGGAGCAAGCAGGCCATTCCTGGGCCTGGAGGGGGATTAGGAACTCTGTGGCATCTGTGAGATGTTCAGCTGATGCAGTGAGAGTCTGGACTACACTAGTTTGAAAATGAACATCATTTGCCGTCCAGCCACAAAAATCCATGTGTGGCAACTTGCTCTCTGTGTGTGTATTTGAAGAGACAATTTGGAGTTTTGTCCTTGTATTAGTATCTGGAGGAGGACAGATCACATCCCAAACAGATCTTTTTCTCTTAAAAATCATCTCAGGGTAGGATTTAAAAATTTATATTTTTTCAGTGCCTGACATATGTTTCTGCTGCTGTTCTGCACATATTTGCTCATCAGAATAGCAGCATTGGGTTCACAGAATCTCTGTTAAAGTAATGGAAATGTCATATGATTGGCTGTTAGTATTTAGTCAGTTGTGTGTCAGTTGTGGAGTGTATGATTTCCTTTTTTTTTTTTTAATGGCTCTTGAAGCCTTTATGGGGGCCAATCCCTTTAAGTTGCATGACAGAGGGTTTTTATCACTTAATTCAAAAATTTTCTGCTTGAAGTCCAATTACTTTCCACAAAGTATGGAAAGCCCCAGTTCCCTACAGGATTTATTTGAGTGAAAGTTTGTACTTTGGGTGGCCAGTTTAAGAGGCTTTGATCCTTAGATCTGCTGAACTGTGAAACTTGTGCAAAAAGTACTTTCCAAACATGAGCCAGTTTTTGTCCTACCACCTGGATTCACCTGGTTTGTTAGAAGTAATGGAAGAAGAAAGGCTGCATGGGGATGATTGCAGCTGTCTGTCTGAAACTTTTGGTTCTGGTGCTTTCTCCTATCGGAACAGATTTTTGAGACCTCAGTACCACAGCTGTGGTGTTGCGTGGGCTGCATTGCTGCATACCAGCCCGGGAATGTTAAACAGAGTTATAATAGATTCTTATTTTCACCTCGTGATTTAAAACAAACTCTCCAACATGTGGTTGTGGCTTGTGTGTTGTCACTTTACAGCACTTGTAGTTTCAAAACAGATGACTGGAATTGCAGTGGTTTTTAAGAACACACTTGCTTTTTCCCCAGGGTTTTCCTCCTAGTGGCAAAGTTCCCTTCTTGCTACCTCCAGTCCAGCAGGGGCCCAGGCAATGTGTCTGGGCAGGCAGTGCTTCTGTTCCCCAAAGTCTCCACTACAGAGATGCTGCTCAAGATTTAACTACTTCAGGTATTCATAGTGCTGCAGATGAGTTTCCTGTGCTGCCAGCTCAGTGAGGTTCCTGGTCCTGTGGCAGCCCATGGGGAGGAGGCAGCAAAGCTGAAGATGTTCAGCAGAAATGTCGAGTTCGCCTTAACTGTGCAAAGATTTACAGTGTTTGCTGTTGTGTATCTTAGCCTCATTTAAAGTACGCACTTAGGCATGGCTTGTTGATGTCAAGCATGCCAAATCTCCATTGCTGAATTTACAGGGGAGACATGGGGCCAAAGTCCTGTCTTAGCTACCATACAGGATTTTCCTTTAATGAGGATAGTGAAGTAATTGCTTATTGGGACTTTGGGAGCAGATCCTCTCCTAGAATAAATAAAGCTAAGCTCATTTAGAGCAATTGAGCATTAATCTCTATAAGACTTTTCCAAAGATATATTGCAGTGAACATAACAAGGAAGAGAGCTCATTATTTTCCAAGAGAAGTGACAGATGAGAGTGCATTTCCACTCCACAATTATCATCGCTTCCTTTTTAATCACATCACTGAAAACATCTAGTGGCCACTGCAATGGCAATATTTGTGAATGGAGGCTGGATGTATTCAAAACAGCATGAGTGCAGCAATTTTTCTTTCTTTACAGTGTATCTTGCCAAATACCTAATTTTCAAAGATTAGAGTCCTGGAGCGCGAAGCTGAGGGTCTGATTGGCTGGAGGACATTCACGGCTCAGTAATGAAACACTGATGTATAAAATGGTAATTGATCCCTGGAGCACTGTGAGCACTGAGCCAGATGACATTATGTACAGATTCCAGCACGGCAACAGAAATTGTGCAAATGTTGGCGCAGAGGGTTAAATGTGAAATTAACTAACCATGTTCTGCAGAGATGGGGCTAAAATGAAATATACTGTTCAAAAGATTTGGGGTGGTTCGTCAGAGAAGTGGTTTTCTGTTTAGTTCTAATCTCTGTATGTTTGTTTCACAGATGCAGTCAAAGGTGATTTCTTCTTTAGAAAGGACTTCTGCAATTTACGCTAAGTCCAAGCCTGAACAGTCACAAAAAAGTCACTTTGGGAGCTAATGGTATATTTTAATGCACCTGTATCTGTTATACATTACTTCTGCAGACTCTTTTAAGAATATTGCTTGCTGAGGAAAACATTTTTTTTTAGTGTCAGAAAGGCTGCTGCAGCACTTCAGTTCCAAAATAATTAAAAATATAATCCCCACCCTGCTGCTGTTTTTAGACATTTGCATTTGGCCTGTATGACTTGTCCCTCCATGCAGTCCTAACAGAACTGGTTCTGTGTGGGTAGTTAAGTAAGCAAGACATTGCAGTTGTGACAATGGATTTTGTGCCCCTGGGTACACTGGGAGGCTGAGCTGGAGCTCCTCTGTGGTTTCTGATCTTCCGGGAGTAATGGTCCTTCTGTTGTCCCCATGGGCTGCTGTAATGGCAGGTTCAGTACTTCCCATGTTTGTTGCTGTGCTTGGAGACTATCCAGACTCTTTTCTGCTGCACTGAGGGAATAAGGGTCACTTGAATGAACTCCTTTCTTTCGTGTGTGGGTGGGCATAACACCTGTGTGGTTCATGCAGAGGCATCTAAACTCTGGATGTCTGAATCATAGTGAAGAGGCTGTTTGAAAGCGTGCTTACTGCAGGCTGGACCCCACCATACCTCTGCCGTACTCCCCATCTGGTGTGTGAGATCACTGGTGCATACAAAACATTTCTGCAGCTCTTCCAAGGTAATAAAAGTCATCAGTGTGGGTGGAACAAACATCCTTCCTTCATCAAAAGCTTGGAGAGGTTGAAGGTAGGATAGTAGCCACTCCCTGGTGCAGGATAGTAGCCACCCCCTGGTGCAGGAGAAAAAATTGTGCTTGGGGCAATCAGCTAATCTTCGCCAATTCTCTGCACTACTTTGGACAAACGTTCTTAGCTTGCAGAGTATTTGACTGAAAGAAGTCTCCTTGTACTGGTAATTTTGGAAAATGTGAAGGTAAATTGGTATGTGTTTAGAAGGGTAAAACTGTTTGATTCCCAGAATCCTAGAGACATCAGTCCAGCTCCCTGCCAGCCAGGATCATGTTGTAGCCAGTTGGGTGGTAGAAATTCCTGATGGATGAAGTGACAGTCCATTTTCCAAGCTGTTGGACAGTCTCCAAGGTGGATGGCAGGATCTTCCTCTTGATTTCTTTCATCAGTTGCTTATTGTGTCTGAAAACAATTGCTCAGTTCTTCATTTTAACCATGGCAAGACTGTAAATTAGGTTGCTTGTTTCTTTTCTTTTTGAGTTTTTTTTTGTTCGTTGGTTTGTTGGGGGTCTTCTGATTGGTGATTTTTTGTTTTGTTTTGTTTGGCTTTTTTTCTTCTTTTTTTTTCCCTTTTCTTGTCTTTTTTCCTGCATTGTTGAGTCATAAATCTGGTGGAAGTTGGTAATTCTGCCTCCCCTGTGGTTGATCTCTGGAGCAGGCACCCCAGGGAAGTGGTCACGGCACCCTGTCTGTCGGAGTCCAAGGAGCTGCTAGGTTTAGTTAAAACTAAGGCAGTTCTGTGAGGAGCAGGACTTGGTGATCTGTATGGACCCCTTCCAGGCTGAAAGGTTCTGTGATTCTTTGTGCACTTTAATTTATGCTTGCTAGGATTTGCATGTACTTGTAGATATCTTGTGAAATTACAGGGTGGTACTTCCGTGGATTTCCTGTCTATTCAGCATAACCCACAAATTGAGAATCCTGAGTTCAATTCAGTTCAGGTAGTTACAGTTAAGTGCTGCTACATGAGTTTCACTGTGATCTTGGGTGTTGCTTCCATCATTTTGTGGGGAAATGGGGTTTAAGCATGCTGCAGGTAGTTCTGGTGTCCTGTTAGGCTGTTGAATCATTCCTGTTTGTGAGCCCAGTAGAAAGTCCAAGTAGAAATTTTTAAGGTGGGTGCAGTGGATCTTCAGTTGACTGGTGGGCCTTCCGTGAGCATAAAAGCCCATGTGCAGAGCTGGCTGTATGATGCCACAAGTTAAAACCTCACTTTTGCAGGCAGGTGAAAATGCAGAAAGGCACCTAGGCAGGTTGGTAGAGCTGTCTGTTTTCCAAGCTGCTGGAGTTGCGAGGGGACTGCCACCTCTACAAAAAAGTGCAAATGGCAAGAAATGCTTGTTTCTGTTTGATTCGTAATCTCCCTTTATTTTTCACTACAGCTGTTGCCTGTGGGGTTTTGAATTACTTGGTTTGGACAAGAGTTGGCCACATGAGTGTCTCACTGACTCTCCCTTTCCATTCTGCTTCACTGTGTTGTGCTGTTGGCGTTATGAACATCCCAGGATGATGCTTAAATCCAAATAAATATAGTTGCCATGGCAATTAAAAGAAAACTGGAGAAGCGCTTTTGTCGTTCTTGTATAATGCCTTGTATGATGCCATGTTCATAGAAACTTCAGCTCTGAGTAGGATAATATAATTTTTTAGGAGAAATAGTGAAATTAGAATCTGATGGATAACCACCTAGTGGTGATGGAGTTGTTGCACTTCATATTTGCAGCCTTTTGGTGCCTCACACCCTCCCAGAGCTCTGGGCGCGCTGGGCAGGGCAGGTTTTCTTTGGTTTCCTTGAACATTTGTTTTGGGTAATTTTCCCCTCCAGACTGTGCCACTTGTTGTGATTTGTGGTGGGTCACTTCTAGTCTGCTCAGTTAAATGAGCGAAATGTCTCTGTTTTCTTCTCCTGACAGCACCATGGCCATCACCAGCTGACAGATGCTCATGAAGTTAGGTCAGTGGTGCTCCACTGCCAGATGATTGTAGTTAAAAAAATATTTGTAAGTGGCTAGAACTTTTTTTTTATTCTTTGCATATTGATTGATTGGCTTTTAGCTGAAGCCAGTATGTATTTTAGACAGATGAAAACCAGATTTTTTGTGAGCATTCTTCTTGTGTCTGTTTGCTTTAAGAATGCTTTTAATACTTGGCTCAAAGGAATTTAATCTTTTTTTTCTTCAGAAGATGATAATTTTATAGCATGTTGAACATTAAAGTTAATACAGGTATTCAGAATGTATGAACGGTTTTCTGTACATACATTTTTAACACAAAAATACCTTTCATGCCAGCAATGCCATCGGCTTATTCTCTCCCTTTACCTTGTTCTCAGACCATTTCAGTTCTTTAATCTTTTACAGATGTACCTCCTTACAAGGAGGATTCTAAGTCTATAATTTGTAGTAAAGTTCTGTTTTCTTTATATATCATATCTTGGCAAAAGCACATTAAATATAAACTGGGAAAATGAAAACTATAACAAGTAATTAATGACAGTAGTTTTAGTGCAGACATCACAGAAGTAACGTACATGTGTATTTTAGAATGTTTTCTAAAATTTGACCGTGGGCTAATTGCTGAAAGTATTGGAAAGATTTGAGTACAAAGGAGAGAAACAGTGACTATGTAATAAAATTGGGGAAAATGTAAAATAAAAAATGGTGTGGTGATCATCATCCATTAGTAGTAGCATGCCTCTTTGAGGACTATCAGGGACTTAATGCAGAAGTCACTTGATGAAATTTGTTGTGTGGTAGGCCAAAGGTCAGTCTCAATAATTGCAGTGATCTCTTCTGGCCTTGAAAGCCTTGAATTGAGTAGCTCCAGTCATGTTTCCAGCAGTATAGGACACAAAATATGGGAAGTCCTCATTCTGAAGAGTTTGCAAACAAGAGAGATATGGAATAAACAGGATGCGCCAGAGAACTCCAGAGAGGAAATGACTGAGATGTCATTGTTTGCGAAAGTGTTGTCTGTGAGAAAGCACTGTAGATTTACAACTTCGGGGCATCATGTAAGAAATGAGCACAGAGGAGGACTTGAAATGGATGGAATAATGCATAGGAGGAAGAATGACGAAAAGCATTTTATACTTTGAGAGAAGAAGGGAATGGAAGAAAACCCACAAGGATAGGCCAATTGCAGTCTTTGGCTGACATATGGGAGAAAAATGAACAAAGGCTGCTTGGTCCTTAAATAGGGCTGACTCAGTCTGGACTTTCAAGGCAAGGCTGCTGAGTGAGAGCTTTTTGCACCAGAAGTGTCTGTGATCCTGTGGTGTCTCGTACCCAGACTGGTGACGATACTGAGCTTCGGTCTGCTCCTTCATTCAACCCAAATTCTGCTGGCAGGACTGAGTTCAGACTAGGCAGGTACAGCAGTCCTCTTATCTGTTAGCAAGGGGAAAAGATGAAAGTGGTGACTGTGTGCCCTGGTGATAGAAGTGGGTGGGGGACTGGGTTTTTATCTGTTTGGGCCTGAGTATCTGAGATTGTGTCCCCAAACCTGGGCTGTGGCAACCAACTCTAGGAATCCCCATTCGAAATAGTTACATCTTAATCCATTTTAATATTAAACTGAGGAAAAGATGTGACCTCTAAGTGTTTAAAGATCTACTATGACAACTACCAAGTACAAGCAGTGCATTTAGTGTGGCATGGCTTCTGTTTCTTGCCAACATGTGCTGCTCCAGGTATGTATGGATATGTACCTGCTTTATAAATGCAGACACAGGTTTGTGTGCAAAGATCAGACCCCTATGCATGCCAGGTGTGAACTTGGCAGGGATCACTTGCCTTGCTGGGACCACTGGGCAGAATTACTCTTTGTATTATAAAGACAGTTGCAGTCTATATTGTTCTGTTTAATATATCTTTTAAATGGCAGGGATTCCACATGATAGATTCTTTTTTCTGCGTGCACTGAAAGCATTTTAAAAACCGTTTAAATATAATCCATATTAATTTGACTGTACGGACGCCTTTTTAAAGAGCGCTGAGAACAGAGAGAGGAGACTTTGGGAGCATGCCATGTGCTGCCTCCCATCAGATGCCAAAATTTGTTAGCAGATGAGGCTTTTGGATATTTTCTTGGCGGTCAGGGGGTTCAGAGCAGTTTTGGCACAGGATGTGATATTCCTGTGGGTGCTGTAAATCCTTTATATTTGCAGTGCGATGGATTGCTCTGACTGGAAGAGATAAACAGTAACACAGGCATGTCTCCCCGTCACCGCTTTCTCCTCTGGGCGTTGGAAGACTTGCATGCTGTGGGTCACTTGCAGGGATGGCCAACATTTGGTGTTAGTGAGCTCGGTGACCATTACGGGAGGCTGGGGAAAGCTTGGTGGGTGATGGCCAGAACAAAATTTTCAGACACAACAATAGTGAAGATGCTGGCCCACTTAGCAAATACATATGAGAAAGTAGTCCAAAAATGTGTGTGTGTAGACAGGCAAGGTTTGGGTGAGTATCTCCTGAAGGTGGACTCCGAAATCTGCTTAACAGTTGCCGGTTGAGGTGAGTCATTGCGATCAAAAAGGATTCGATCTGTGCTGGGACAAAGAGAGCAGAGCTGCTCCTCTGCTCTCTTGCTGCAGCATTTCTGAAGAAGGNCTGGGGATGTTTAACCTGGAGAAAGGAGGTCTCAGGGAGGAACCTGATCCCTCTCTGTAACTACCTGAGAGGAGGGTGTAGCCAGGTGGGGGTCGGTCTCTTATCTCAAGTAACAAGTGACAGGACAAGAGGAAACAGCCTCAAGTTGTTCCAGAAGAGGTTTAGATTGGATATTAGGAAAAAAGTTGTTCACCAAAAGAGTTATCAAGCACAGGCTCCCAAGGGAAGTGGTGAAGTCACCATCCTGGAGGTGTTCGAAAGAAATGTAGATGTGGCACTCAGGGCTATGACTGAGTGGTGCGCTTGGCAGTCCTGGGTTAATGGTTGGACTCAGAGGGCTTTTTCAACCTAATTAATTCCATAATTCTTTATTGGCCCTGTGAGAGGAGCCCTATTCACGTAGCATTTATTTGCTTCCTGGCCTATAGCAAAATTGGTTAAAATTGAAGCATTATTGATCATAAGTACTACATTATTTTCCTGGATCTTTTTCTCATCAATGCAGAAAAATGAAATACTGCATTATTCATTTTTTCCCTGCATTACATGGTTGTCTAGTATCTCCTGACCTTTTGAAGTCCTGCACTCTGAAGACCTCACAGCTGAAGTGCTAACTTGGCCGTAATTCAGAATTTTGAATCAAAGTCCCGTTACGTTGCTTCTTTGTTCAAGGGATGAAACCTGTGTTTCTGTGGGACCTGAGCTGGGCACACAGTGTGGATGCTGCTGCCAGCGAGAGCGGCGTGGAGGGATCCCCTCCTCCCCCAGCTGTCAGCTGCTTGGCAGAAGATGCAGAAGTCAAAGAGTAAGCTAAAGTGGAGCCTGAAATGTCCTCAAAGTGCTGGAGAGGACTTTTGGCCTGGTTATGGCTTTTTAGCTAAAGGGAGAGTGTCTTTTTTTGGCAAGGCAAAAGTCTCGTGAAGCAGGTCAGATCAGTCCATCTGCTTTTTTGCTAGAAAAGCAAAATTCAAATGAGACTCGTTATCTGCACAGTTTATATATTTAGGAGTTGCGTTAATTATCCTCATTAGCTTAGTTTCTTGAGAGAAATGCTCTTGATCTTACCCCTTGTGCCAGAAATACAATCTGGAATGAGTCTGTGAAAATAAATAACACATTGATACGGTTCATGCAATGACTTCTGAGTACCCCGCTTGGGCAGCATCTGTCATTGTGATCATTCCTGTCTCGCCTTGTTGGGACCCTTCAGATTATCTTTCTTGGACTTCAGCTAGTAGGAGCTGCCATTTAGCAAATCAGTCCACGTGGTTAAGAGGTACTGCTCTCTTATAATACTCTGTGCAGCTTAACACTTGTCAGACACTGGAATCTATTTACTGAATTCTTTTCAGACAAGTCGTTTTTGGCACTTTGCAAAGTTTCTTTCCAAGTGTCCTCACTGGCTGAATGCTAATTTATTCAGAAAGGCTCAGCTCCAAATGCACGAGACAGTATTTTCAGTGTTTCCTACTGTCTGGACAGCATGCATTTGGAGAATTCATGCCTCCTCTCTCCTTTGTGTCCTTAATTTCTTTTGCTAAATGTGTGATGATATGGCACAGACACTTTATATACTTACATTAAATGGCATTGTATTGTAATGGGAAAATCAATCTCCACTCATAGCCTCTCCATTGGGAAACACCCGATAAGCTCATTGTATCTATACAATAAGTTCACTTGAAGTGCCTTTGACAAATGACATCTTTGAATTTTCTAGTCTTTAGTGATTCCTCTAGCCTGGAGGATACAATGAATTAGCTGATCTAAGCTGAATTGCCCTAAATATCCTGATTATTTCTTCTGTCTGAGCCAATAGTGGAAACAGAGGAAAATTGTAAGGAGAAAGGGATAGAAATTATAGGGTATGCAAAAAGAGAGATTGTCAGGTCTGAAGGGCAGTTGTTACCATTTAGTCTGACCTTGTGTATAAAAAGTAGCTGTAGACCTTTTTGAGTGACGTTTGAAACATATAATCACTTAGTCCAAGCTTTGGGATGGGATTTTGCTCTCAGTTCCAATTTCCATAAGCAGCTCAGATACCCATCTGCGTGGCTCTCAACATCGCAGCACCCGATTATTCATGGTGGATTAATGAGATGCAGAAATTAAACCAAGGAAGTGCTTTTGATCTCCTTTACAATCTAGGAAATAAGGCGCAGTGTCCCCTGCTCCCCTTCCCCTGGGAACTGCTTAGTTTGAGTGAGAGTCACAGTAAAACATGTGTAAGCACCAAGACGGGCTTATGTGCTCTGCCAGCACAGAGCTCTGTCCTGCCCTGGCACCGGACGTGCTCCACATTGTGACTTACCCACATGGCCTGGATTCAGGGTGTGTTTTCCAGGGCGTTTCAGCTGCTTTGCAGCAGCACGTGCTCGATGCCACTGCCCTCGTGGCTGGGTCAGGAAGCTCATGCCTCATGCCTGGACATGCTGCAGTGGCTTGTGAACTGCATGTTCTTAGACCAAATTCCCCACAGGTCTGATCAGTGAGGTGATCTCTGGGTGTGCCAACCAGTCATGTACATATGCACAACAGGCACAGTGTGCAGGTGAGCTCTTGTGGCTGCTCTTCAATTATAAAAAAATAGTTTAGTTAGAGGAGGCCACGCCTGGCTTTGTTGGGGTTGGGTCTCTGGGATTGGGACACTTGCTCATGGGCAGTTGCATGGGAGAACCTTGTTAAAGCCTTAATCAAAATGTTTTCTCTTTCATGGTGTAGATTTTGCTTTTTTGTTGGATTTTTTTTTTTTTTTTAATGAGAGGAAAGCTAGATGCATCCTGTTAATTAGCTGTGGATGTTTCATTGCATCTGATCTGACTCATGCTTCCTCAACCCAAATTTCAGACCTCTGGTAAAGAGAAGATCTTATTTCTTGGGAATCGGGTCATTGGGATCAATTAGGAAAGGAAGCAAAACAAGACTTTTGAATTTAAGGAACTCCTCCAGCGGTGCCTTGTTCTTAACTGGGCAGTGTTTTAGCAAGGCAAGGTGTTACTAAATCGGTCTCTTGAGTTTGGAAATCTTTGTGAGATGCTACTAGTCAGCCAGGTTTGAGTTTGAAGAAAAACAGGCAATTAAGTGGGGAGGCATCAGTTTCCCCTGCCTACCACAAAGAGCCGGCTGATGTCCCAGTAAATTACAGCTGTCGGGAGGCGGTGATTCATCTCTGCAAGCAGCACAACAAGTGGGAGAGCAGTTGTTTGGTGAAAGCAGTGTTCAGGCCTCTTAGCACACTTAACTATTTCCCTGTAGAAACTTGGAGACGGATTAGCACATGGTGTTCTTCCTGGAGCCTCCTGAGAATTCTTTCAGAGGGAAACAGGAATATCGTGTTTTTCCTCCCTTTCCCTTGATCATGGCCATGCTTTCTCACCCTGCCCTTGTGCTGATGCCACTCTTGGCATGGGTGGATGGTCAAACAGGTGCAGGACTTGCAGGATTAGTGCTGTTGAAAACAAACCCTTTGTGCTACACTCCCAGGTTGGTTTTTCATACATCAGCCCAGTCTGGAAGTGAACTTGAGACATCATCTGGTCAAACATTTCATGGGAATAGGAGACTGGATGAGCTTTTCTATCTAGCACCCTGCATGCTCACATCCTGAAAAATAGACTCTCCCACATCCCTGGGAGGCTGCTTTTTTAAATTGGATCATATTCCTGGTTTGCTGATGGAGCAGCTGCATGGCCATGGCACATGGTTGGAGTGTAAAAGTATACAGGCACAGCACCATGGTGGCATTAATTCTGCTTGTCCTAATCTTGCTTCTGCTCTCAGCTCTGCCGTGGGTTTGCTGAGTGGCCTCAGGCAGTCACTGTAATCCCATCACAGGTTTCTCCACGACAAGGCTAATGCTAGTGATCTGTGTGGAGCAGAGGGATGCATCCAGCTTTAGGTAATCCAGTTTAGCATGTGGACTAATAAGGGCTGAGAGCTGAGCCCAGTTTGTTGGTGAAATACTTGTTTGTTTCTTATCTCCTCATGGCTCTGGGGCCATGGGTGAGTCCACATCTGTGTGGGACATACATTTACATTACATCCCAGTGCAGGGATTGATGAAAGCTGAAACAGCTTGGGCTGTCAGTTAGGTCCCTATAGGGGACCCAGGGCATGGGATTGTTTGAATGGTGTGCAGTGATGAGAAGGACATCATGGAAACCCTACCTGACTGTGAAAGTAAGTGTGGCTGCTGTGAAAATAGACACAACAAATTGGATTACACTTAAGAGGAAAGTGCTCTTATTCACTGCTGAGTGATGAGCAAAGTGAATTTTGGGCTATGAATATCATGATGTGATTTATTAGTAATCACTTCCATAGTGGTTTTCATCTATAGATCTAAAGTGGCAATTAGTATGAAGGCACAAAAATATTGTTCTTACTTTTTTGAGGCACAAACCCCTCAAACGACCTGCTGCAGGGCATTTCATGAGTCAGTGGGGTTGGGCATGATGTCTGCTTTGAGGAGGATAGTTTTCCTATGATTGGTTTGTGTCTGCTGATGTGATTTGATTAATAATTGTGAATGTGACTTGAAATTTTATGGAGTTGTTTCCTGATGGTGGGTCGGAGTGTTGCCAGGACTTGTTGACAGTAGAGGCTAATTCATGCTAATCTGTAGTCTTGGTATGGTTTAATCCAATTNAACAAATAGATACCTGGATGTTTTAATGGGAAATATGAAAAACCCTTCAAGCCTTGAGAGCTCTGTAGGTGTCCTAGCTGCTCTTAGTTTGCTGTTTTCTTGAAGTTGGAGCTGGTTTTCCTCCTTCTCTAATTAAGTCAGATAATTAAATCTCCCTTTTTTAGTCATAGCCAGCATTTTTAATCCTGTAGCTCAGCCTGCCAGATTAAGTCCTCTACTTTTCTCAACTCAGCAGATCCCTAGTAAACATGGCATTAAATCCAATCCCATGCTGCTTCTCTCTAATAATCTGTCTTTTCTTGACCTCGTGCTTTTATGCTGTGTGTTTCCTGTGCTAATGGTTATTTTATTTAAATGCCAGATGCACTGTGATTATACTTTTAGCTCAAAGTATAGGGAGGGGTTTTTTTAAGTGTTAGATTTAGTTACATGTACTCGATATTTAGAGTACAAGCACAAAGATGTTTTGACTAAAGCTGCCTAGACCCCATTTGACAATCAAATAAAAAGCTGGAAGTTTCAACGTGTCTTCAGCAATACTAATTGCTTCCCCACTTCTGTATTCATTGCATGTCCTTTGTTTGATGGTGAAAGCTTTTAAATCAGCCGTTGCATCTTACCTGAAGGGTGCTTTGCAGTTGCTAAGTGTAGATGCAGGAGATGATGAGGAGCTGACAAGGAGCTGAGTTGAAGAACTTGAAGTCTTGTGGGGCTTTATACATGATGCTTGATGACTTTGATGTACCGAACAAAATTTGAAGGCACTACAAATAATGTTTCACTCCATGGATAAAGAAAACAGACATCTCTTCCCACTTGGATGCTGTTCATGTTCAGGATTTCTGAACTGTTCCATTTTTCCATACCTTCTCCTCATGGCACCTGCTTTTGGAACTAGATTCTAATAGTTGTTTACTAGTTTCATTTTCAATTAAATTTGAATTTGCTGTGTATAAGACATGAAGATGTATGCAAGAGGCTACTTAAATGGAGATGTGCAAGAAAACCCAGTGCAATATTTGGATTGCTTTATGACTTGAAAATGAAGACTTGGGTTCTGTAGCTGCAGTAACTTGGCCCTTTGCATAGAGTGGTTGGCACAATTTTATGCTTATTTTAAAGGACTCAGGACTAGATTTACTTTCTTGCTAAGCTGTGGCCTGAGGCAGCAGAATAAGTCATATGTGGGCAAGTCCATACACTTGTGTTTGGAGTGTATAAAGCCAGCTTGGACACTTCAGCCTGCACACAACTACATCCAAGATGTCTGTATCATGATGTTCCCAGCTCCTGTTTGTGTCATCAGGGTGCCTTTTTGACAGAAGGCTGTGATGTACAGGGTTTGTGTATGTTTATTATATCTCATTGATTACTGTCTGTTCTGAAGACAGATTAATAATTAGCAAAACAAATTGCTGGGGAGGGGGTGTGTTTAGGGAGTGGTGCTGGTGCTGTTGAGATGTCTAGAAGAGATCCAACAAGGCATGCAGCTGTCTGTCATATAGTTAGAATGAGGTTGGGTCAGCGGTGCAGAGTGAGACTTCCTTCTTGTCTAGGAAAGCAAAAAAAATAAGAGTTTAGAACAAGGAGAGAAGTAAAAATAAGAAAGCATAAGAATTCCTCATTTTTTTTGGGTTGTTGTTCCAAATGGGCAGTACTGTGAAAGTAAGAGTTGGCTTCTGTGTTATGTGTGTTGGGAGAGAGCTTTCAATCAACTGCCTCGGTATCTCATGCTCTTCCTTTCCAGAATTTTACTTTTTTTTCAAAGGAATGTTTCCTTTTCCCTCTTTGCTTAATTACTGTTTTCTGTGAGGAAGAGCCTCAATGCAAATCAGTAGCTCAATTAAAAAAAAAAAAAAGTCTTTGAAAAACTGTAATTTTAATGGTTTGGATGGTGGGGATTAACTTTTGCTTCGCACTTAAAGTGATTTCAGGGCTTTTGCAGGCTGGGTGTACAGCCTGGGGCTACTGTGGTCCTCCAGTCCGGGGAAGCCCTGATGCCTCCTGGATGCAGGGAAGAACACACCTGGGAGAGCCTTGCCTGTGTACGTGCCACTGCAGTTGTGCAGCGCAACTGTGCCAGGTGCTTCTAGAAATGACACTGCACTGATGGGGGATTATTTGTGCTCTAGAAGCGAAAATTTCTGGGCCTGGAATGTACCATGAAGGAGGGAGTAGACAGGGAACGCCACAGGGGCTTTTTTCTGCCCTGTATTTTCTACAAGAGAAGAGCAGACCTGAAGCGTAGCTGTGACTAATGGGATCCTGAGCTGAACTTTGCAGCTTTCCCCTGTGATCGCAGTAGACTGACCGGAGCTCTGCTCTCGGAACTGGCTGATTTCAGGGTGTGTCATTGTTTTGTTCTGGATGGTGGCAATTCCTCTGACTTCACTGCAGTTTTTAAAAAAGGAGGGGTTTGTGTTTTTCATCCAAAACAAAGCAAATCCACAGCAAAATTGTGTTGACTGCATTGTCCCTGAAATACAAATAGTATATGCCCCTGATTTTTGTTGGGGAGAAAACCAATCCAGCTTTAGTTCAGGCACTGCTGACTGCCATCTTTTTATTCCCCACAAAAAACTATTCAGTTCTGATTTCACAGGATTGGAGGTAAAATTTAGTTCTAATTTTAGAGCTAGAATTCTACCATTTTAGTTATACAGGCACTGTTCATATCATGCTGCAGAGAAAATGTAAGAACTTGAGTGTGCCTCTGTAGTTATTAAACATTTGTCATTGGGGATAAAATTGGAAGGAGGAGGAAAAGCCAGGCTGAGCCAGAGGGTGATCAAAAGTCCAAAAGGTCTCAGAAGCCAATGTGCCTGGGAGAGTTTAAAAATGGGACACTGATGTCAAAGCCATTTTGGTACTTTAAGATGTGCCATCCTCAGAGTTTAAGGACCCTGGAGCCAAAATGAATGGCATGGGTTGGGAGCAGTTTGTAACTTCAAATTGTCACTTAATTTTCTTGTTGTTATTGTCATGCAATTAATGTCATGGCCATTGAGCTAAAAGATGAGGGGTTTTGATTGGATTTTTGGGTCTATAATCGCTGCTGTGATGTGGATGCCTGGAGGCAAGAACTTGGAAACTGATCATTCGAATAGGATGATTATAGCTGAGGAGGGAGTGCTGGGTTTAAAGAAAGAAAAGTTTAAAGCTGTCATGTAGTGGTTTCCACTTAGATGAAAAAGAAGAGGATTATAAAGCTTTTGTAAAAAAATAAAAAAAAAGTAAAAAAATAGCATTGTTAAAGGACTAACAATGGAAAAATCACTCTTAGGGGAAAAAAAACCTCTTGGGACTTGAATTTTGAAAGCATTATTCCCCACAAGTAGAGGGTGAAGTGAGCTCCCAAAAGGTTTGACGGGCAGCTCTCAGGGCTGTGCATCTCTGAAATTCTGCTCCTGAGAGAATTTTTCTCATCTAAACTGGTGGCTGAGTTGCTGTTGTACAGGGATACTCTCAGCAATGTAGCCCCTCTGATCTGAATCTGTGACTGGAGACAAAACCAACAAATATTTTGTTGGTTATCTTTTCTGTCACTGCATTTTGGACCCTCACATTTTGTGTAAAAAGGTCTCTCCTTCTCTCCTTATTGAGGCTTGAAGGTATATTTTGCAGATAGAGGAGATGTCAGGCTGCCTCTGGGAGGTTGCTGGGCACGGGGGACTCATGCCTAGGGTGGAGAAGGGAGAAAATGAGATGGAGAATATGGAAACAGAGATCCATTTGACAAATGAGGGGAAATACTTCTTTCCATATTCCCTTGGTGCTGCCTTAAGCCATTAGGTCAGGAAAGGATTCAAATGTTCATTTCAGACCCTTGATGTGCTGTCAAGTTAGCCCAAGTAGACAAGCCACTCAGGTACCTGTGATATGTAAACCGAGATTTGTTTACTTGCTCTTTTTGTGTGATTTACCCAGGATTATTTGTATTATTTACCCAACTTTCTAAAGATCAGTGGTATTGCAGCATCTGAAGATTTTTCACTGTTGTGCTCTATTGGGTCTCTGAGTAGCCTGTGTTTGACTTGGATCAAAACATGAAGCAGTGTCACAGGCTTCAATACTTCCTGGTAAGGGCCAATGTATTTAGTCATGGCAAGTGTAAAACATCTCCATTTTGTGGTTAAATTTCTTTTCTGTTCATGGTAGTATTTTAAAATACCACCTTCATGATAACAGCTTCTTTCTGGAACATGTCTGCATCAGCTGGAAGGGTAATGGCTATAATATTAATTGTTACAGAAATAAATTTTTTTTCACTTATTAGCAGAAATTAGTTAAATGAGGTAAAGCTGGGTCACACTACTGCACAGCATGTGCAGGGCCGTGCTATAACCCTTGGCTAAAACACGCACATCCACATTTGGTTTTAAGATTCAAAACTAGAAGTTGAATGCCTTTCTAATTGCCAATGCTAATTGAATTACTTGGGCATTGTGAAAACCTGTGGAAAGACTACGCGGAAAGAAAGCAGCTTGGCTTGAGGACCTAAGCTGACTGGCATCGCTGCGGGTTGGTGTTTCGGGAGAGGCTGGAGTTGCCAAAAGTTTGCAGACACTATGCTAATAAACATGGCTAAGGGACCAGGTTAGCATGGGAGTCCTGCCTGGCTGAGAGCCACAGGGATATGCAGGATGCTCCTTAAGCTAATGTGGGGCAGGTAATGGAGAAGGCTACTAGAACCTTGAGACTACAGGAACGGTCAGGTCCATCTCTGCCTTCATAATGATGGCGAGGAAGCAGAAACACCAACCCAAGCAAACCGAACCCTCAGTTTGCTTTACACCAGGGATCACTGCGGTACAGCTGGCTGTGGTTCTCTGTCTTTGTATTTGCCTTTAAAATTCAAATGCTTTTGGCCAGAAACGTTACAGCACAAGTCTGTGTCTCAGAGGACATTAGTCTGTAGAGACACTTGGCAGGACCACAGAATATCTGAATGTGGAGTAACTTGCTTTTTCATTTTGTAAACTCTTATGTAAACACATTGTTTGGATCACTGGGAGTTGATTGTTTAACTTTTCTCTCTACAGTTTGAAAAGTAACAACAACAACAAAAAAAAAAAGCCCAAAAGGAAAAAGAAACAAAACACTACTTATTTTCCTGGTGTGCCCATGTAACCCTTTCCAAATGTAAAAGCCTCTTAGGATATGGAAAAGCAGCAACACTATTTATACTGCCTTTATGAAAAGACTGATCAAAGGAGCACAACTGTGCTTGGCTTTATTTAGTGTTGATGACTGCATTAAGGTCAGGGTGCTTATTATTTTATTGAATTCAAAAGTTGTGGGCTCTGCAAAACATAAAGCTGGCTGAGGCTCTGATGTGTGCTCGATTTATATCGTATTATGTGCTGTGTTATCACAACATGTTTTGTGCTCTGCTGCATTTCTTTGTCAGTCATTTGGAGAGTGTGCGTTGTGTTTGGGGCTAGTCTGTCTTACTCTCTCCCTCTCTCTTTTTTCTCTTAAACCTTGCTGAAGGGTGTTGAGAATTAAGAAGGTTTGACCTTGGTGGGAGCACATGAGTTTTCCTCCATGTAAGAGGACTAATCCCAGCTGTGTTCAGCTGAGCAACCAATACTCTGAGTGCACAGGTGCAGAGGGGTTAAAAGACATTCATGTGCCCTGACTCATCCTGCTCAGCTGCTGTGGTCAAGCAGCTTTCTTGGCCACTAGCAAGGCATTGAAGAGATCTGTGGAGTAAAAATAGGCATACAGAAAAGCCTAAAGACATGAGATGAGGGCTTTTTTCTGCTGATTTCCCACACAGACATGATACCTTGTACCAAAATGTCTTCATATGTTGTACAGATATGGGACAGAGCGTGGAGTTAGTCTTGTTCTTCCTGCGATTAGGCAAGAGTGCTCAGATCGATAATTGAAAGGGTTACTATTAAAATGGTGGTGTGCCAACTGACTGCACAGCTGAATAAAGCTTTAAGGGGTGGATCAGATTAGATCCCAGACCAGAAGCCTGACTTTGCAGAAAAAAGCTTTGCATAGCTTTTTATGGGAGCTATTGTCTCTTCTTCTGCATACAGGGTAGTGACACAGCTTTTGTTCTGTCCTGCGGACAGTGGCTGTGAGCGGGCAACATGGTCTAGCTCTGAATATTGCTGGTGTGGGACAGCAGCCTTTTGACATGGCATAGTTCAGCATTTTATTGTTGACATTTCTCCTTTTGTAACTGCTGGTCACATTGGTGGTGAAAGCAGTGCAGCATTTAATGCAGACAAAAGCAATTCTTATGTGCTAGGCAAGTTTGAAATAGTTGAGTTTTCCCACGTTTTTTGGACTTCAGAGGTTGGCTGTGGTTACTGGCCCCCCGCTCCTACTCCAGTGGCCCCATTTCTCACTTTATGTATCAGTTACTGTTTTTATTACCTTCATTTAGTTCCTAGGGAGGGTCTGTGTCGTTTTTTAGCTTTCCTTCAGTTGCCTTTTCCTTAGTTGTAGTTTGACCTTACTATCTGCTTGACAGTAAAGATGATGTGTGACCCTGAAAATGGAAGGTGAATCATTCTTTCCTAGTCTGCTCTTGTACCACAGGCATGTTTAAGCGGCAGTGGCCGTGGTGAGTCTCCTGCCTGCAGTCCTTGTTGGCTGCCTGGCAGAGCTCTCCTGCTGTTGAATTTGGTGAGGGCAGAGCCCAGCTGACCCAAAGCCTACCTACGTTAACCCTGGTCAGATGAGTTGGAGGTGCTTAAGAGCGTCTCGTTTTCTAAACACTGAAGACTTTGGTCAGACTAAAACTGACAGCTACTCCAGTAACAACACTTCACATAGCATGTGGGATCTATGAGTTTTCCCTTGATCACTTGGAAGTAGGGCTGGTAGTCAGGACCCTGGCAGAGCTGCAGATGTCCCTATGTTTTTTCTGTCACATCTTTCCATCTGTGCATCTCTGCACGTGTTTGAGACCAGAGCTGTTCACAGGGCTGTACTCATACCTTGCCTGCCCTCCTGTGAGAAGATTAAAGGTCAGCCCTGCGTGCTGGGAGCTGCGGGTCTGCTCCTGGTGCTCCTCTCATAGATGGAAGATGGAGCTGAGTTTCAGGTATGCAGGTTGTGTGTGGTCCTGGCTGCTGCAGGATGGAGCATATCCAAAAGATGGGTTTGCCCTCAGTGTCTGTAGCGGGGGGATTCACAGCAAGTGCCTGTAGAGCTCTGGTCTTGCAGCTGTATCCTTGCACAGCTTTGGTTTAAGAGATTAATGCACTGTCAATGCTGTGAGGTCGTGATTTGATTTAATTTATTTCACATTGAACTCATTAACTGCTCTCTGTCATGCATATTTTTGACCAGCAGTGAGCAAACTGTAATGTGGGTGCCAAGTATGTGTTACCAGACATTGAGTAGTGTGTAAAAGGGTACGATGGGATGGCTGGGGAGACACTTGCCAGCTCCTGACTTCCACTCAGTTTCCACTGCAGGCTTCACTGCTCATCTGGGGGTGAAATGCAGGGTCTGGCACTTGAGTCTGCAGGGGTGCTTGACCCATCTTGGAGGTGTCAGTAATGATATAAAGCAAGTGTTCAGCTGCAGTCTTCATTTCCTTAGGTTAAGAAGCTCAGATTTGAATTCTTTGTGACAGGATCTGTAAAGGTACAAAAGAAATTAATAAACTGAGTAAATCAATAGGTCAGTAAATCTAATAGGGATTTAAGGTCTGCGCTTCCTTCACTGAATTTGAGTAATGATGATTATATATGAGTTTAAACTGCTAAGTTTGGGCTTGAATCCAGACTGCTGCTTCAAGCCTTATTGTCCTGGCTTTTAGCTTCTGGTCCAGATCCAATACATTAGGATTAATATATGTATATTGGCAAGTGCAAATAGACCTTAAAATATGGTAGATATTGGTGTACTGTGTTCACAGCTCTGTTTCATATATATATGCATCAATGTCTTGATTTTCAGATAAAACTGAATAAACTGGAGGAGGTGACAGGCTTTTATGTGCAGCAAATAGCTTTTGTGACCCATTTTGGAGAGAGCTGGAAGTTTTACACTGGCGGCTGCTGGGCAATACTGGCCTCCTATCCAAGGAACTGACTCAGGAAGGTACTTAGCAGGAAGATAAGTAGAACGTATTAAGTAAGTTGAAAAACGAAAGTGAAATGGCACAAAATATATAAGTAAGTTCGGTGTGATAGCTCTTTTCTTTATAGGAGTTCAACTATTAAGTAAGCCAGATGACTGTTGCTTTGCTGAAGACAAGTCTCTATAGGTGGTAAATTGTCCTCAGTCCCTCCAAGGTTTAGATCTTTTTTTATGAAAGCAATCCCTCTTGCAAACTGAATTTTGCCTGTGGCAACTCCTCTAAGGCATCAGCTTCAAGCCTGGTCCAAAGCTAATTAAATCAAAGAGTATTGATCAAATAGTTGGCCTCATGCTTTGGCTTGCGTTTTCCTTGCTTGAGCAAGGAGCTGCCTTGAAACCCTGACGTCCACTGATGTATTCAGAACTAGGGAGGGAAACAAGAACTTGTGTCTCTCTTCCCTTGCAGAAAAAAGAGAAAATACTATGAGGGATTGAGGAGAAAAACATTTGGAGAGGAGGGCTAACCTCTAAACTGGGAGGTAGGCTGGGATTTTCAAGGGCCAGGGGCATGTGGAGAGCTGACAACATCTTCTGCTGTTAGCCAGCATATTTCCATAGAGTCCTTGCCAAAAACTTCTCCAAAGTGAGGGACTTTAGTCATAGCCACTACAAGAAGGGCTTTGTGAATACAGTACTGCCCCTTGTCCCCTCTTGCTTTCTGTGTCACAGGCAGCTTAGGCCAGCTCTGGTTTTGGGAACGTGTAGTGTCTTACATGAAAAATGCAGTAACAGCTGTAGCAGGGTGATTCTGCTTGGTCAAATGAAACAGGAGTTTGCAAACAGCATGATGAGAAAACAGAGCTAGTACTGGCTCAGTGCCTTTAAAGTAGTCAAGAGCTTTCTGTTTACCTGCATGGAGTATGTGTGTTTTATATATGTACAAGAAAAGTGAAAAATCCAGTAGAATACGTCAGATTTAATCAAACTTTTAGAGTTTGATATTCATTTTGAAAACTGTAATGGTTAGGATAACCATTTTGTTCAATTTGTAAATATCCTATAACTTTTATTAATATCTATATAATTGTCCTGCATTCAATGCCAAGCTTTATGTCCTGTAGTACTTTAGATTTAACGTATTGTGTTAATGTAATTGTGTTAATCATCCAGACCCTAGAGTTTGAGCTGGTACCTGAGTTGCTGGTAACTAAATCAATTACCTAGCACACTGCAGAATTTTTGTGTGGGTATGTGTTTCTATATTTGATCAGTGTGAGAGCACATATCCCAGACAAAGAAAAATTGTTCATGGGAGAGCAACTGCCACAATATTTCAGAGTAAAGGCTGAAGCAGCCTAATTTTAAGATTTTGCATATAACAGATGAAGCTGTTAATACCATCTTGGCATCAAGATAGCACCAAAGAAAAAGGAGATAATCAACAGGTGCCCATCCTTTGGTTTTGGTATTTTCCTGTTTTTGTTTTTAATACCTCATTCCTTATGCATAATGGGGGTGGTGCCATCATTGTCATGGAAACGGGGCACAGTGGTGATTAAAATGAATGTGGGTCTTTTGTTTCTGGGACCATGTGGTTACTGAAGTGTCTCTTCTTGTGCTCAGTGGCAATTTGCTGAGATTATCTGATGCGTATGCGACTTCCACGAGCACAGCCAATGGAGATCATGTATTTTGGTGCTTCTCATCTGAGTAAACACCAACAAATGGGACCCACAAATCAACTTTATCATTGAACACAAGGGTCTTGGGGAAATGGTGGTGGTGTTGGATATTTTTGTCTTCAAAGAAGCTGGTATTATGCTGAATTGCTTTAATTTTGGCTGGTAGGGAGGGGGTGGACCCAAAACCTTGCTGCTGAAGGTTAGTATTAAGTGAGAAGAATGTGGAAGCTGGAAGTCCCTGGGGCAGTTGTTGCTGTGCTGGGTGTCAGGGCTAAGGGTTCCTGTCCTGGCTGGCAGGAAGGAGAGTCTTGTGCCACCCTATGAACGGGATGTGTCTCTAAAAAAAGACACTGTGCTCTTCTTGCCAAAGCTTTTTGAAAGGCTGTGAAGGAGCAGCCGTGCCTCTGAGCCATTACTGTGCTCCTGGAAGGAAATCCGGGTTGTGCAGGGCAGGTGGCAAAATGCCAACTGACTTCTGGGGAGGGTGAGGGTTTGTCAGGGTTTTACTGCTAGAGGTGGGGGTGGATGAGGACAGAGGGCAGCCTTAGGGCTGCTGTAGGGTTGCAGTGGCCAAGGAGCATTAAAAATACCAATGTATTGAAGTGCCCATGGCAGAGTTACTTGGCATAGACATGTACAGTCTCTGCTTTGCATGTGGGCTGTCTTAATGCCCTTCTGTGTTGCTAAAGGAGCAGAAATGTCCTGCTACAAGGATGCGATCCAGCCCCCTGCTTGTCCAACAAAGAAATTCTTGTTGCTAAACAAAAGGCTTTCTTAAGAAATATATAGATGCCTAGAGTTTGAATTTATGCTTTTCTCTGTGGGATGAGTCATTGCACTGGTTTTTAATAGAGCCCCTCTGGATTTATGTGGCTGCTGCTCAGATTAAACTCTGATCCGGTGTGTGAAATAAGATTCAGTAGTTGTTGTGCTCTGCTGCTATCCTGACACTTGCAGAGAATTGCTGGTTAAAGTCTGCTTCTGGCTTTTTCTGTGCAGATGGTAGTTACTAAAGACGTTATGGAGCATCCTCCTTTCAGGTGACACTGGCTGTCTGCATGTGTTGCTACTTGATGTTTTTTTTAAGCAAACATTGAATACCTGCTGGCTTGTAGGTTGTATTTAGTTTAATTGAATTCAGTCTTATGTGAGAACATGCTGACAAGTCCAATCAATACAGTCAGTGAAAGTGGAGGAAGAGGAGGGGAAGGAAATGACATGTTATATGACATGTTATAAACTAATAACAAAGTTGTTGTGATGATCTGTAATGGTAATTTTTAGTTCCCCCTTCCTCCTGTCAGAACTTGCTTTTTATTTTCCCGTCCCCGTAGTTGCTGCCAGGTTCTATCCTGCAATTCAGAATTACGATTTGTCACACCTTTGGAGCACGCAGTGTCGATTCTCCTGGGGAGGGGAAGTGAGGTGGAAGAGCTGGGTGTTTTGGGTGGGGCAGCGAGCAGAGGAGGAGCAGGAGAGGAAGGGAGATTGGGGTTGTAGGGAGTGCCAGTGGTGCTGAGCCCTCGGATGCATCCCTGCTGGTCTCTGCTGTAAGTAAACCGGCATGTAAAGCAGATAAATGTAAGTCAGAAAAAAGGGAAATTTCTTTTCCCGTGATGCTGTTGCCTTTGACTTTCTTTACTTTTTTGATTTTTTTTTTTTTTTTTTAAGAAGCAAAGGCTTATCTGCCAAGTAAACCCGCTCTTTAAGAAGCAGGAATGGGCAGGAACTCTTGGAATTAAAATTTGTGAGCCTTGCAGTCTGCTTCTCTGCCCTTTGCATATCTTGTGGGGGTTTGTAAACTTTGTTTTGCTTGACAGCCTATCTGCATCTATGAGGGAGGGTTTGCCTCTGGGTAGTATGCCCTTTGCATTAAATTAAGCAATCCCTACTTCTCTGTCCTGCGATAGTTGAACTGGAACAGCTGTATAACTCATCTGTAGTACAGCAACATTTTTTTTACCCTCCTTCTTTACTTTTTTACTGCAGCTTTTGTTTTCTGTGTCTTCTCTTGTGTGTCTGTCTTCCACCCCCTTGCACTGTCACTGCTGAATATTCAAACTCTTGATCTGCACATGGGCTAAAAATCATTATTGCTTTGAACTTACATATGAATTAAGTGAATTCCCACATCCACCGCAGGAAAGGAAAATATTCAGTTTGAAATATAATTTGGAGCCTATAGGAAAATGCATCTGATGAAATTTGTGCTAATTCTATAGCTTCAGTACCAAAGCACCAGCTCTGTTATCATCAAGAGTATTGAGTGCAAGCTCTGTATTTTCATAGTAACTCAGTATGGCTAATTAGTTTGAAGGCTCTTTGAAGAAGCCGATGTATAGACTAAATAAGCTCTTATTTTTCAAAGCAACTAAAGGCATTCTTAATTTACAGAGCAGATAGTTGTAAAACTGCCTTCAGTTTGCATACTAGGAGCCAGTGTGAAGCCTGAGTGTACTTGGATTCAGGCTTACTCCTGCGCCATCTGCCAGGGTTGGTGTCAGTGTGCTCGAGGGAGGTTTCTGGGTCTTTGGCACAGTAGCGCAGCATAAATGTGTGCCACTGGCCTTGATGTGCCCAGGAGGGGGATGTCATGTAATGACTGCCTCTGCATCATTGAAATCAAGGACAGTATTACCAGTCTGTTGCCTGTTTGCAGGCAGGTTGGATCCAATAATGAAGAGCAGCTTTGAGTTTCTAACCAGATGACATGGCTAATCCTAAGGCATGTATAAAGCGGCCGTAGTTATTAGGAGATTTGTGGCTTTGAAAGTTCAGATTCCCTTAGTGCAGTTTGTTAATGGCAAGGATTTGCAGTAAGTGAATAATAGATGAAAGTCATCAAAAGGCTTACAGGGGATTTCTTGTGACGTGGTGCTGGTCTGTCTCATGCCAGAGCTGCAAATTTCTGGGGGGTTGTAAAATCTAAAAAAAAGAAAAAGAAAAAGAAAGGGAAAAGGAAAAAAGGAGGGCAGTCATTCCTGTTTTGTGTCACTTTGGATGATCAAGTTGATGGTATGATGTGTTGGGAAGTACAGCCCAGTGCGGAGTGCTGTGTGCTTAATTCCCTTGGCTCTGGCTTTTCCATGGGCCGCCAATGCCCCAGTAGCAAAACAGACCCTTCATAGCCCCAGGGTCTGGTAGCTGGGGGGGAAGGGGTGCCCCTGGCCATCTTCCCTTCTGCACTGTGCAAGGTGAGCAGGGCTGGTGCTGCACCTCCTCACCATCTGGCACAGTTCTTCACTGGGCTCCCAGGAGTATTTCCACCTGTAATGCCTCTGGTACCACAGCACCAAACATTTCCTACAAGCCAGGAGCTGCTAGGCAGCAACCCCAGTGGGGTCTGCAGTTCTGGGTGATGCCTCTCCTATGGGACTCCTTAGGCAGGAGGGTGTCCCAGTGCTTGTCCCAGGGACTTTGCTCAGCTGGGGTGGTGTGCAGCGATGCCCACCCTTACCTGCTTCTGTGGTCATAGATTTCATCCTTGGTCACTGGGCTGGCACACCTGCAGACACCTTTTGGATCAGCTCCTGCTCAGAGCCCAGGTCAGGGCTGCAGGCAGCTCCTCCTGAGTCCATGAGGAGCACAAATCAATGAACAGCTCTCTTTGTTGTCATGGTTTGATAGAGGTGTGAAGCAGAAAAAAGTTGGGCAGAAAAGCTGTAGGGTGGTATCCTGACATGGGATGAAGTGTAGAGAGCTTTCTATCTCCATTTTTTTTAATTTAAAAAAAAAAAAAAAAAAAGGCATATAACTCTGCTGCCATGTTCCAAGTTGAATTGCACCTGTGTTGTATTTGGCAGCTTCTAATGAAGCTACAACTTGGGGCACATCCTGATGAGTTTTGGCTGCAGAAGCAGCTGTGGAAGGTTGAAGCTGCAGAAAGCAGAGTCCTATCCACCCTCCTTACTGTCAAAATAATCTTCACTTCCAGGGGTGTTGGTGAGGACTGTCTCAAGGCAGTTTCTGTGATTTTAGTCCCCATCCTGGCCTGCCAGAGGGATGCTCATGTGTTTTGTAGCTGGAAGTGTGTTACAACAGCCTGCAAAATCTGTATTAAATCCAGTAACTCCACAGTGTGCAAAGCATTTGTTGGGAGGTTGAAGTCATCTGCAAGCTCTGATCCATGGCCCCTCTGAGGAGGGCATGTCTGTCTTGTTCATGTTGCAAAACCAAGTGAAAGTTGGGAAATGTTTATGGCTACTGCCATGTGTGTTCCTTAATTCTTCTCCCTTTTGGCTTTGTTCAAACTCACTGTGGTAAAAACAGAAAGTGAGGATGTAATTAGAAGCTGGTTTATGTGAGGATCCATGGAAAGAGGCAAACTCCCTACAGGCAGATAGGCACATGTATATCTGGTATAGTTCAATTCCTGCCTTGCAGGCTGTTGTGTTGCAGAGACCTGCTATAGTTCCAAAAATTTACTTGAGCATTTGCTTTTGGGGATGTGCAATGTCAGTGGAGGTGTCATCCTGGGGGCACTTGTCACCTGAGCAGGTGTGACACCTGGGTCAGTGACAGCCTCAGCAACTTGGTAGATGTTGCTCTTTTGTTGGTGATCTGCTTCAGGCTGGGAGACCTGAGCATCCGTCGGTGAAGTGCCTGAATGCAAAGCAGTGCACTTGCCTGGGCAGAAGTAACCTCAAGCCCATCACTGGCAGCTCACTGGGAAATGTTCTCATGGGGAATTGTAAAACTGAATGAGTGTCAGCATGGTTTGCTTGTTTTAGAGAGGGTGAGTCCTTTATTCTGGCCAAAGAGCAGGAATGTCAAAGATGTGTTTAGGCAGTGGGAGAGAGAAAGGTTTTGGTGTGACTGACGGAAACTGTTGAGCAAGAAATGGTGCTTTGTGCAGGGTTATTATGGTTGGAAACCTGTCCCAGCACGCAGGGGAAGCATGGTTCAGCAAGCCCATAGTCAGAGCCGAAAGCAGTTCATCTCTAGGATTTACTGTGTGTGCAGCCGGTCCCCACTGCAGAGAGCAAAACAGTGAAGTTAAATAGCTAAATAAACCTCCTGTCCCTGCAGGCAATGGCCCTCAAAAGGCAAAATTATTGTTTGCAAGAGTGGGTGCAAGTGAACGGAGATGCTGACAGGCTGGTAGGAAGGGCTGAGTCTGGGCAGCATGTAAGCATTGTGGTTGTGGGTGATGGCATTGCCATATGTGTCTAGAGTCTCACCACTTGTGGAAAATTCACTCCTTTTCTTCCTTGGGCCTAGCTGTCCTGAAGTCACAAGAGGTAATATATGTAGGGATACATTTATTTGAGTTCAGGCTCTTTCCCACCTGTTAAGGTTTCTTGCAGTATTGTCAGATCATACTTTCCATCTTTTCCTCTGCTCTGATACAGTGTTTGGTTTTCCGTTTTGCTGCTAGTGGAGAGCTGTATTTATCATCTCAAATACGTGTTTCTGGCTTTGTGGTCACATTGCAAGATCTGGGGATGCTGAATAACAGGAAAGAGGAAGCAGTTGATTTAAGCATTTTCAATATTAGGAAGAATCTTGGAAAATGCTCAAAGCCAAGCAGTCTTCTGAAGGCGAGTAGCCCTTGCTGCTAGAATTGGCCCCCTCAAATAAATCTGTGAATTTGTTCCTTCCCTATCTGCCCCCCAGCAGTTGCAGGGTTATTTGAAGCCTGGCCTCTCTCTGTTAATAGGGTTCCTCTCAGGAAGGAGCTCAAGTGAGCCTGCAATAGTGTTGGAAATAAGTCTCTTCTAACCCAGCATACTGCTTCCTGCTGTAAAATAGACTTGATTAAATTTTCTGGTTCTCATTTTCATTGCTTGCAGACATCCAAACCTTCACTTCTCAGCAGAAAGAGGTACACTGGGAGTTACAACTAATGTTAAAACCTAAATAATGTGATTTGCCAAAACAGTGTTGCAGAGGTTGTTATTTTGTTTTGTTTATTTTTTTTTATTTCTCCCCCCATTTGAGATACTATTGTAAAACTTTGCTGCTGGAATAAAAGGTATTTCAGTGAGATGTGTTTGTATTCTTACCTTCTGGGCATTTCTGATAATTTCTGCATGGGGAAAAATGGGCAGTTTTATTCCAAAGGAGTGATCTCACCTCCCAGAAAGAGCCTGTACCTGCCACTAGCACTTCCCTGTGCTGCTGTTAGCAGCGCTGGCTGGGGGTAGATTCAGACCCCATGGTCTTGCAGCCCTCCCACCTGCAAGCTTGGCATCAGGGAGTTGTCAAAGTCATATATGGAAATTTTTGTGGCATCCTCCCTGGCAGCTCTGTCTGTGCAAAATTCCTGGATTATGGTAAAAAATATCATCTGTGCTGAACTTCTCATTCAGTTTTGAGTACAAACCATTTCTCTCCAGTTAAATCTATTTCTGGCTGTCACTGCTTCCTTGTGTGATTTGAAACTGGGGGCAGAATTAGATAAAAGTTCTGCAGGGAGGAAGAGAGAAGGATATGAGCTGGATGCTTAGAAAGTGGTTGTTTTAAAGGAGTGATCCTAAAATAGCATGGAGGAAAGGCAAGAAGCCCTGGAAATAGAGTGGTGAGGTGTAAACAGAGTGACAAGATTTGAGAATTCAGGGTGAAGTGGCAGCAGCATCACACACTGGAGATACGTTGTACATGGGTCACACGTGGATGGCTTTTGACCCTCTTCCTTCTTCCTTCATGTGAGGCATGTGTGCTTTCCAGCTGGGTGGTTTATTTTGGACGCTGCTCTCAGGGACACGATGTGATTCTTGGGATTGTGTCCTATGCAGGACCAGGAATTGAGTTTGAGGATCCATGTTGGATCCTTTCCAACTCAAAAACTTGGAAACTTACAGCTCAGAGTGTTCTATGATTCTGCTTCATGTTTTGCAAATGAGAACTTGTTTGCGTTTTCCAGTATGGAGTGAGTCTTATACCTTGGTAGGAACAATACGTCATGCATGAAAGAGCACATCCACCTCTGGGCTTACAGAGGAAGGGAAATTGATGCCTTCTTTCGTAAAAACATAGAAAAAGTGTAAAACTTGACCTGCCTCTTAAGTGCGCAGTGAAACATCAGTTGTACAGGGGACCATTGGAAACTGGGAGCAGTTGCACGGGACAATGTTTGGTCAGTTTGGAGCTTCCAGGATCTTGTATTCTGAAGGAAGTCATCGTGGTGGGAGAGACTGTGTCTGAGCAGCAGTAACACAGCATGGGTTACTCAGAAAATGCAGGTGATAATGCTCATGTGAAACTTGGTATCATTTTGGCCTGTTACAGCCAAGGTTTTTGTAATTTTTAAATTGATAACTAGCCACTTTAAATTGTTTAGTGTATTGTAACTGGAACTTAAATTTGTTAACATGGCTGTGCATCCAGCTGAATGTCTGTTTCATAGCAGAGCTATGAACTAACAAACTGGAGCCAGGATGGTTTTTGGATTAGCCCGCTTCCATTTGTACACTCTGCCACTAACCAAGGAACAAAGAGAATTTGGCTCCTTAACATCTAGTCTGTCTCTAGGACCCAAACTCAAAAAGCACCATGTGTTTCTGTCTACTGTGACTTGTTAATGCAGATGTGGAAGTTGTATGTTCAGTAAGATCAGGACCTCTGTAAAGCTTGAGTCCAAAATCTCTGCAGTCGGAATGCAGCATCACTGCTCTGCCCTGCTAGCACAGCCATACATGAGAAATCTCAAAGGATTTTGTGATGCCTGCAGTTGCAAAATCTGCTAGGTTTAGGATGTCCATCAGAGCTTTGGGGTTCCTCAGGTGCGGAGAATTTATAAAGCTCCTCAAGTCATCCTGTTCAGCTGTTTGTTCTGGGAGGGGAGAGGGATCAGTGTGGTCATTCACATCTTTTTTCCATGTGCAGTGTAATTTGGGGGTCCCTGCTCTGCTTGTTGCTCTCCCAAAGCCCTGCATATGCTTTTGAAGCATCTCAACAACATGCAGAGCAGAAGTATGTGAGTTTTGTGCTGTGCCAGCATAAATGAAATGATCCAGCCTGTCTTTTCTCCACACGTGTGGTGGGGATGTGATTCAGCTGGGCTTCCTTGTGTGTGGAGAGGGTGGCTATCCTCTGGGTTTTAGAAATGGGAAGTGTGAATGCCATGCAACCAAAGCCAGACACTGCTCCTGTCTGCATGGTGTGTGCAGCTCTCTTGCGCTGGGCTGTGGCCACACACGTCTCTCAGCCCTGTGCAGGTGAGGGCTGTTGGTGGGAGTGGAAGTGTGGTCTCCTGCCACTGCCATTCTTCTCCTGTCCCTGCCTCTGTGCCGCTGGGACCAGATGAGGGTGTTGTCTGTGTTTAAAATCCCTATCTTGAGGACTGAATTTCTAAAAGTTTGCTGTGGCTGGGTTATTTTCAAGCTGGATTGGTTCTCTCCTTAGGTTCATTTGTACTGTTGCCCATATGACCATGCCAACACCTGAGCAGGCAGGATATGGGGTGGGAGGAAAGCTGTGGTGCTATTTGATGTAGGCTGATCCCAGATATGAGCTGATTGTGAAACTGCAATATTTAAATCCAGTGGCTTCACCACCTCAGACCTTACAGTAACTTTGTGGGATGCCATGTTGTTGGCCCTATCTTTCCATGGAAAGACTTGCCTGGGGTGCTATCAGGGATGTAGAGTACAGGAAGAGGAAAGGAATTCAGTCTTCCCAAATTCAAAGCCACATCATTGCGTTGATACTGGATGGAGTGAGGTGTCTCACTAGGCTTTATCTTGGTCCTGTGTCACAATTCCATCTTGTAGAAAAAGCTGTAGGCAGGCACAGAGTCCACAAAAGGGCAGCAGAAATCCTCCCTCCACTCCCTTTCCACCACTCCTGAGAGATCAGGATTTCACAGTGTGCAAGGAGGCTCCTGCCAGCCTTACTAAATACACCTTGAAATGTAACTTCCAAAGTTGTTTTTTCTTCTTCAAAATTTTGCTAAATCTGGTTGCATTCTGTGCTGTAATTTTAATTGTGGAAAACATGCCGTAGACAAAAACACTGGATTCAGAATTTTGTTTTCAGAAAGTTGCCAATTTGGTTGTCCTGAGAAAAACACAGTGTGCCATAGAGAGCCATGGCCGCTGTGAGACTTAGGGCCGTTGCTGCTTAACCTTGGCCACGAGCTGAGGGCTGAGGGTTGCTCATCGTGAAAAGGGAGATGGGAACACCTTCTGTGTTCCCTACATTATTTGAATGTTCTCCCTGAGTATGATCAGTAGCCGAGCTCCTTTGCCCTTTCTGCCTTTCCTCAAGTTTATTAATGGAGGCAGGGAACACTGTGTTGCTTGTGTGTGCCATTGCCTGCAGAGTCTGGGGAAGGAAGGGGCTTGTTGGTAATGAGATACTGGATCAAGCTCATTTCTAGTGTCCTTCAGTTCTGTGCCCAAGACTGTGTTGAAGTAGCAGCAAAGTTTACTAACGCCATTGCTTTCTGCTAAGATAAATTATGGCTGGAGAGCTTAATCCTCCAAGGAGGAGGATGAGAGGGCTGGTCATCAGGTGTCCTTGCAGCTCTCAGGAGGTGGAACCTCTTGCAGGTTTGGATGCAAGGTTTGTCCTTGTCTTTGTAGGATGGTGTTCCTTTTTGCCTGCAGACATTAAGGCAGGCTTCACTCCCGGATGAAGACGTGGCAATCTGTGGAAAATTCCCATTGGTGCTTGCCAATCAGTCCTTAGTGGGACAGATGTTCTTGCACAGTGACAGCAGTGAGGTGAGGGTTTCATCAGGAGCATCAGTCACTATCTGTTAGTCATTAATTTGCCTTACCTGAAAAGCAGGTTAGCTCCTTTGCAGACGTCATGGAGAAATGTTAAGTTTAGCTTTTAAAATCCCCCTTGGGGCTGGAGGTTTCAGTTCTGCGAGGATCTGCACTGCCCTTCATCTTTCCAGCCTGAAGAAGATTGAGTTTCAAGACATTTTACCCTGCCAAAGTCCTTTAGAGAAGAGGATAAAAATTAGTGGTCTGTCTGTCCTACAAAGGACATTATAGGTCCTGGGAGGGCTAGGCAGGGGCTCTGAAAGTGGTCATCTCGACTGAGGTTTCTGCTCAGTTTCTGCCTCAGTTTCTGTCTTGATGAGCTGCATGATGGGCTGCCTGGCGAGATGTCAGTGATGCTCTGTGTGTATCATTTCCAAAGCACTTTCTGATCTGTCAGGATGAAGGTTTCTGGAAAAATGCTAAATAGTATTATTAGTGTAAAATAAACATATTCAATATTTCTGACCCTAAAGTGGATCCAGATGCTTTCTTATGGCTGCTGGATCTGCTTTGATTTTTCCATGGCTCAGTGTGGCTGTCTGTATTTGTTAAAGTGAGATAGGATATGACAGAGAGCTTGTCACAGCATGCTCTTGTCAAGTCAGAAAACCTTTATATTTATGCATGCACACACTCAAAAAAAAAATATGTGTATATGTAAAAAAGGACAAAATTACTGTCTTAGTCTTAGACACTATTTCTGAGTTTGACACTTCATGTGTGTGCCAGGGAGGTTGGAATAAACTCAGTGAGTTTATCAGTTTTTATGATCACAGCAGTCAGTTCAGCTGTGTAGGGGAGAAATGGGATTTGGCTGAATAACTCAAAATCGTCTCCCAAGGAAGTGAATGTGTGTCTCTGTCTTTATAGCTCTGATACAAAAAGGGTATTAAATGTCCCTTGATACCAGCTACAGGTTGCATTTTCCAGCCTGTAGTTGAGCTCTGCAAGAGGTAACTTTCTTCCTCTGTTTCAAGTGTAAAACAGTTTTCCTCTGGTTTTAAGGATTATTAACATTTTCATGGTTTCTCTACTACAGAGAAGAACAAGTCTTCCCCACTGCTTAAGGGTTATGTTTTATATGGGTTGGGGTTTTACCAGCACTGGTGCCAGGGTGAGATCAAAGAAGCAGGAGCAGCTGGGTGGTCCTTCCTTCTGAGCATGCCAGTGGGAAATGTTTCCAAGCCAGTATTTCAGTGATTTTTTTTTTTAGATCCTGTTTGTGGAGATGATGCTGCAGTGTCTGAGGGGACTCCCAGCTGTGCCAGGGAGCTTTGACACTACCTTGCAAAGACTGGAAAATACAGAAAGTGTGGATGGGTGTTCTGCTGGTAAAATGTTTTGGTTTGGTAACTGATACTGACAGATGTATTATCAGCTAGTAAAATCTCTTGCATTCTTAAAATCAGTGATAATAGGATTTGTTATGTGTTGTGATTTGGTGGCAGCTGGAGTATCTGCTCGAGGTTTCTTAGCTGGTGTATGAGATCCAAAGCTTTCACCAAAACCTATTCCATCGTCTGCAAACCAAAGTGAGAAACAGAGTCTCATTTTCCAATAAATTTAGATTAGTCGAAGCTGAATTAGGATGTTTTTTGTCCACACACCATGTCCATCCAAGCTGAGGTCTGTGTTCAAACTGAGTGACAATTGGGAGGTTGCTGCTGATTCCCCACATCTGTGCTGAGAGCTGCTGCCTGCGTATGCTCATCAACTCTGATCCTACCCTGCCTGAGACTCTGTTGATGTATTGATTGCTAAAATCTCTGCAAGTGCTCTACAGGGACCAAATCTTAAAAAAAAAAGGCTTTTCTGCATTGCACACTTTAAACCCCTTGAGAAGGGGGATTTGAGGTCCTTTCTATATTTTTGCAGTTTTCTGCTGTCCAGAGATTGTGTAATTACATTTTGTTGAGTCTATCCCACTGCTCCCTCCTGGCATGGGAGGCTCCTGGATTGATAGAAAACAATTTAAAATATGAAGGTTCTCAGTCATTTAATACAACCTTATCTGTTTTTTGTGTGGAGAGCTTGCTATGCTTCCCTGGTGGGTTTATTTTTTTGTTTGTTTGTGGGTTTTTTTGGTTGTTTGGTGGTGGTTTTTTTGTGTGTTTTTGTTTTGTTTTGTTTTGGGTTTTTTTTTTTTGTTTTGTTTTGTTTTTTTTGCTTAAACAGGAAAGAAATGGCAAAGGAAAAGGAAGCCAGCTAAGTAGTTGGAATGTACTTAGCACAAATTGCAGGTGGATCAGGCTCCTTGGTTATCATCCCTATCTTGGAAGGGCAATACAATAAAATGACCGCAATTTCTTAGTGTATTATTTTCAACTTGTCTCCTATCTTGTGGTATGAGTTTCGTGTTCTGTCAGTGCTAGTTTTCCTGGTCTTTGGTTTGAAACAAACTCTTGAAATAATGATGCTACTTACTGCATCCCTGGTCCCAGCAGGACTTAGCCTGTCCGGAAATATCTGACATGATCCAGTCTATGCAGTGACTTGCTGCCATGCGAAGGTAACTGCTGACTGACACAGAGAACACCTTTTTGTTTGTTTGTTTGTTTTTGGTTTTTTGTTTGTTTGGTTTTTTGGGGGTTTTTTGTGGGTTTTTTTGGTTGGTTTTTTGGTTGTTTTTTTTTTTTTTTTTTTTGGTGGAAACTTACTGTGTTCTTTGAGCTGCTGGGAAGTACTCAAGACATTAGCCCTTGAGTTACTACAGGCTGCATGCCTGGAACATGCGGGCCATCTCAACATATGGAGTAAATCAACACAGATCTGCTGACTTCAGTGCGGCTGCATCTATAACCACTTGCTGTAACCTTGCTCCAGACTGGAGGGATGATTGTGTATGAAGAGTGGATAGGAAAAAACCCTCCCTTTTTTCTAAGAGCTTTATACTTTATGAACAGAATAAATGGGCCATAAGTGGAGGTGAAATAGTAAATTATTTTTGCCTCTCTAGAATTACTTTATTTGGGCATATGCAGAATTCCCTCTTGTTCAGCGTACTTCCTAAATCAAGTAGTTGAGATGCATGCACTTGGTTGCTGGCATTAAAAAATACATCAGTAATTAGTTCAGAGATTGATGTTTCAAAAAGCCCCCTCTACACGCACCTGCTCAGAAACAAATCAGGCAGAGTTGACACTGTGTAAAGACAGGATGGGCAGCACCCACGTAAGCCACACGACTATGGGAAGAGGAGCTGCTTTCCTGTTTCCATGTGCCAAGAGGAGCAGTGCTATCAGGCTTATGTGTGATGGATCAGAGTGCACTGGTATTGCTGCAAGCAAAAGTCATGAATTTTAATCAGCTTTACTGGCTGCCTTGAAATTTGAGTTGAAAGATAAATGTGAAAAACAGGCAGCCCATATTGTTTCTGGAACAGAACTGCCCCTTTTCAGTTGATTAAAAGAATTCTTCTTTTAACTTGATAATCAAAAATACTTCCATGTTAGCTCAGAATTTTTTTATCTACTCTAACCCTTCAGGTCCTGCCAGCTTCATGTGTTTCCCAGAGCCAAGTGTCACCTTGTGGCCACCCGGACAGCTGACCTTTGCTGCAGAGACTTCCCATCTGGCGGGCTTGTTGGCTGTCTGCTTTCAGCCATTTGGAAAAAAATGGGTTTAGGGCTTTATTTAAATATTCTTTACGTCTGGGGAAGGGGAGGAAAAAAAGGATTGCCTGGTGAAAACTGAAAGGACTGTCCAGGGAGTTGGAGTTCAATTTATATTCATTGGGAACTTTGGCACAGCAAGCATACTTGTCCTTCCCGTCTGTGGCTCCAGGGCTGCTTTTAAGGTTATTTAGTTGTGGTATTCATTTGAACATCAGTCTTCCTTAATTAAATATAAGTGATTTGAATGCCGATGTTGTCTGTGGGGGACATTGAAGCTTTGCAAAGAAGTGGAGTGAAAATACCAGCCCTTGTCCCTGGACAGAAATACACACCCATCATGTTACTTCTAGCCACTGCCAGGCTGGTCTGGCTTATTTTGAGTAATTGAGAGTGCTTTCCTCACTCCTTTGCTTCAGGGGTTATCATAGCTGCTTTTCCTGTTTTGCCATTAAGTCACCTCTGTACAGGATTAAGTTTGAAGGATTTATTTTACGGCCAAACAACTTTTAAGAAAGGGAAACGGAAAATTAGCCTACAAGCAGCAGGGACAGAAAAAGCTTAGTGGCAGACTCCTAAGTGGTTCCTCTGCTCTCAAACACAAGTGCTGTGCTATTTTCTCTTATGTTCTGTGCTTCAACTCCACACCTAGTTTCTCATCTCCACTAAAAGCTGTAGGTTCAGCAACTGCTCTGTATTAGTGAAGAGTTCATTTCATTGCAGCTGCAGCAGAGGCTTATTTAATGCTCTGGGAAATTCATGCTACCTTCAGTAATGAGAAAGGCAATATAGTTTTGGGGCCTAAATTGGTGTGAAAGGGCACATACAAATCTGCTATGTACAAATTCCATCTTGTTTGTACTCTCAGTTGGTTACGCCCTTGGCTCAGAACCCAGATATTTCAAGAATTTGGGTTGAGGTATATCCTTTCCTAAAAGAAGCATGAAGTTAGATTCCCCTTTCGCATCAGTGGGTGCAGTTTCTGTAAGGTCACAGAGGGTTTGTTTGAAGCAGAAATGTTAATTCCTCCAAGGCATGTCCAGAGACTTTGGGAGGGGAAGTGATGCTTTGCTCTGGTAGGAGAACATGGGGGCTGCTCCTTGCACGACTGAGATGACTTGGCCCCTGTTTTGATTAGAATATGCTTGCTGTGAAGGAAACCCACCTGATTTCCATGTCCCTATAAAGCATCTGGGATGCCTTGTAGTGCTGTGCTTTGCTGTACTGGAGCCACTGGTACTGTGCCTGCTTACCCTAGTGGCTGATTTTTTTATTTTCCCAGTGGCCTTCAAAGCATGTACATATGCTGAAGCAGAAGATTGGTTTCACTGAGAAGGCTCATTTCAGATACAGATGCTCTATGGGCCTCTGCGCAAATCTGAATCCTGCCTGATTTTCAATTTTTTTAGAAAATATTTCTTTATTTTAATACTCTGCTGGAAACATTTTCTGCTCTCCTTTTCTTAGTTCACCTTTACGTGTTGCTGTGCTGCAGATATGGAGGTCAGGGTGTTTGAACTGGTGGCATTTATCAGCTGTCATGTTATGCTGTGGTGGGATCAGCCTGGGTGGCTGATAGGGCTGTTAATTATCCCTGGTATTTTCTTCTGATACTGAGGAAAGAGAGCATTTGCCAATTCCTTGAGCTATCCTAACGTGTCCATACACCAGGTAATCAGCTGGCTGAGACAGTGCATGAACATCACAGGATGCAGCGAGGTGGGATGCCAGGGTGGAATGTGGGCACTGCATGGCGAGTGCTTGGTGATCCTCATGCATCCCTTTCCTTGCAGTTACCTGGCCGAGCAGTGCTGGAATGGCGGCTTTGTCTACCTGATCATGTTGCGCCGCATCAAGCGCAAAGCGCCCCTGCCTCCCTCCAACGGCAACAACAGCAACAGCTGTGACCCCAAAGCCAAGCCCGGCCCTGAGCCCGGAGACAGAGCTGCTCAAAATGGGAAGAGGACCAGGAAGTTTGGGGTCATCACCAGGACACCAGGCAGCAAGGACAGCAAGGAGAAGCTGGGCTCAGAACACGGGAATGGGCACTGCACCCCGATGGAGGTGGAGGTTGCTCAGCCAGAGACCTCTGAAGCAGAGAGCAATGGGGAAGAGCAGCACCAGGGCACCGGGGCACTGTACCAGGGCCAGCTGTCAGATGGTGGCATGCCAGACACTGAGGACCAGGCTGCCCAGGTACGTTTGATTTGATTCTTGTAGAGAAGAAAGCAGCAGGTGTGCAAGTAAATTAGATTGATTTCTCAAGCAATTCTCTGGTTTCAATGCTCTGACCTTGGGCTGAGCCTGTAGGTGACAAGACAAGCTGTCAGGGCACCCGGCATCTAAAAAGGTGGCAGGAGGATTGGAGAGTTAAATAGTAATTGTTGGAAACCTCTGTCATATTCCATCTCTGATGGAGGGTAGGTCCTTCTATCTCTTGACCTGTCAGCGTTGGCCTCAGGATTTTTTGTTGAGACAGCTGATGACCCTACGACACTGGAGCAGGAGGTGTCAGTAGAAGATGGTAATTTTTGTCCTTTGGAGCTTCATGTCTAGCTCTGCCTGGACTTGATGTCAACTTACAATTCATGTTAACATTGGAATTGAAGCTTCCCTTTTTGATGCACCAGATCATGTTGCATGTATTTGAAAACTTGTTTGGCCAGTGTCTGGGAACCACATGGAAGTAATTGTGGATTTTGCTCAGAGTTGATGGGATAGACAATTTGTTAATGTTTGGGACGACAGTGGGATTGGGGCTTTCATTGCTTCTCTCTTCGTCTTAATGGAGATCTTGGGGTTTGTTGCCTGTCTGGAATTGCAGCATTGCTGGATGGAGGAAAATAACCCAAGCCTTGATCAGGTTTCAGTAGGCATCTATCACCAGAAGTACTGTCTGCCAATCTTTCCAGAGGCACTGATAGTATAAACAGATGAAGGCTGCTTTGCTGGGCTTGGGGCTGGCTACAGCAGCTGGTTTTGGTTTTAAGACTTCAAAGCTGGTAACAAAGCACTGTGAGTGGACATCTCATCACTAAATTCTGTTGATAAAAGCAGGGGATTAAACATGCCCTCTGAATTAGTGCTCCTCAGCACTACTCCAGGGTAGTCGTGATCGTGGTTGTAAAGTTACAGTAATTTAATTTAAAGTACTTTGTAGGAGCAAAAAGGAATTAAGAAAACCTCTGTTTTTTAAAGCGTAATTGCAAAAACTTTCTCTTCGCATCAGTGAGACATGTTGGATTTTATGGTGCAACAGAAAGGGTAGGGTGTTTGTGTGTGTGTTCTTGCAAGCCTCATAACTGTAGTCATTCTGAAAGAAAACATTAAAAGCTTAAAAATAAATTAATCATTTAGTATTTTGAAAGTTCTGGTCCATATAAAGGCTTCTTGAATCTGTTCTGAAGATATCTAAACACATATTGTAAATGAAGTTGATCAGACTTTTTTTTGAAGTGGAAAGCCAAAAATATATATGTAAAAAAAAAGCAACTATTGATCCAGAGCCATCTCGTGCTAGTGCTACCTTGATGTTTTGAATCATTTTGGTTTGAGGAATAAATTGTTAAATTCAGAACATATATGTATCAATGTGAGCAATAAATAAATTTTTAATGCAAAGCACATACAGGATGGCTTTGTAAAATGTGAAAACATAGCTGAGGCACTGGAAAAATTCAAGAGCTGTAATCTGTTCAGTTGTGGTGTAGTGTCATTTAGTAAAATTGCTTCTCTATTTTTTTTAATTTCCTTCCCCCCTAATATTTTGCTCAGAAATATGACCTCCATCTGTGTCAGTACTAATTACATTTTCCTGACATTTGAATGAGGAGAAATGTGAATAGCTGGAACCTGAATAGCACGCCTAGCTCATCCTTTGCTTTTTAATGACTAGGGGGCCTTATAGGGACCCATCACTTACAGCATCTGTGGGGTAGCTGCTATCAGAGTAATGAGTAGCTTAATTCAGTTTCTTAAGTATTGAATAGGAACAGTGAGTAACATTTTCAAAATTATTTGTTTCCTGTTAAAATAAAGAAAAAAGGCAAGGAATACATACACTTGGGAGCCTCAGATCTCACTTCCAGCTCCATTTTCAAAGTGTGACCTGGCGCTCAGGCATGTGAGATCCAGTTGTGTCAGGAGCCTTTTGAAAACAGCATCCAGGATGTCCTGTCAGAAGTTGCAGCCTCCTTCCAGGCTTCAAAGCGTGAGCCAAACCTCCTGTAGCCTCAGGATGAGTTATCTCCTCCCGAGCAGGGACAGTGTGCATTGGCAGGGCACCCTCTCCATGGGGAAAGAAGCTCCATCCCTGCTGCCTGCCCCATGCTCACCATCTCCTCCACATGTTGGCTAATTGAATATCCAGAGCTGTCAGCCCTGTGCCCTTGGGGAGCACTATATTTGCTTTCAGTGGGAGACCCAGCCTGCAGCAGACTAGATGGGTGCAGGTGGGAGGAAAGGCTTTGAGAAGCTGCTCAGGAACCAGCATGAATGTGGGAGGACCTCGCTGGTCCTCTCCATTGCTCTTTTCCCACCCCAACAGGTAGATTGGCACTTTACTGAAACTGCAGTGTGGAGTCCAGGAAAATTCCTTTTTTTTTTCCTCTCTGTGGGAAGTTAGTTTGAAGTTGTAACCAAAACAGGAGAGAAGAGGTTGGGTTATCAGCATGTCTTCAGCCACTGCTGTGCTGATCCCAGTGGCCAGCTTATGGCCAGTGCCTAGGTGATGTTTTGCTGGGAGAGCTTTTGAGGCATCTATATGCCATTTCAGTGCCTTTTGCTTTCAGGGTGCTTCTCCCACAAGCATGGGGTTGTTCTGCCATTTTCCCTCTGCTTTTCTCTGTGCATGCTGCTCATAACAGCAATGCTGGATCATGAAACGACAGGCGAGATGAATACTGTTTGTCGAGTGAACCTGCCAGGAGATTCCTGTGTTACTGGTTTGTGTGCATGTGCCAGTCCCCTTCTTCAGGCTTGCTTTCATCTCTCAGATCTTGATCTGTCTCTCCTTGCACTTGGCATTGCTATTGCTGTGTATAAACAAATCTGCTAGGCTGTCTGCTGGTATGTAACCCTCAGTAAATATTGTACCTGTCAATTAGCAGGCAGCATTTAATGTTTACAGGTGGTTAAGTTGTGCTGCAATATTTTTAGGATGAACCTAAATGACTTGTAAAAATGTGGGGATTCAAAGCAGCAAAGCAGTGTATCTGCCTGACAGGAAGATCTCTAAGATCTGGAAAGCAGACCTGACCTTGGAGAGGACCAAGGCTGGCAGCAGTGGGAGTCAAGGGCAGTGATTTAAGATTAGACAGTCTCTGAGCTGGAGTAATGACCCATGATATCCTGTGAAGATTGGGAACTTAAACACAGATATCAAAGTTTACTTCTTCTATTCAGTGGCCTGAGACAGGGTGTAATTTTGCAGGGTAATTATACAGGCACAGATGGAAGAGAAGTATGGGAAGGGGCTGCTGGAGTCCAGTAAAACTTATAAAGAAAAGGAAACTGTGAGCTTTCCTCACAATATACCAGTCCTGTGGTTTCCCTGTGTTGACTGGTAGGACAGAATCCCTCAGTTTTGTTCTCAGTTTCTCTGTCCTGGTCTTTTTGGAAGATCTGTGGGCTGCTTTCTGTTGCTTTGCCCCTAAGGAGTGCCCAGAGATGGCCAGATACAGCTGGCATGGGCAGGGATCAGAAGGAGGACTGGGATTTGCAAAAACCAGATTAGGAGTGTGGGGGGCTGGAGTCTGGTTGTCAGAGGGAGTTTAAACTGATCCAGGTTTTGCTGGCACGATGAGAAGTTTGGCTTTCAGGTTTGGCTTTCATTGATGAAGCCGGAGGAAGCTTGGACAAAGATGAGTTATACCAGAACAGACTAGCCGCCTTGGCTTCCTCCATCCCCAGCAGGATGCTCTGAAAGCCCTCAAAAACCCCAGCTGTTAAAAGCAAAGACAAGACACCCCCAGAATGGCCTTGAATTCTCTTACTTCTTTGTAAGCATCCAAATTATTAAGGTCTTGAAATCCAGATCCAAATTTATTAGTGACTGGTGGAAACTGTGTAAAGGACAGTAGGCAGAGTGAAAATGCTTTAATAATGAAGGGAGGCAGGTGAGAGGGGCTGGGGCTGTGCATTTCAGTGTTTCTCCAGTGGCAAAGATACATAGCATGGGAGGAGTTCAGGGTGTCCTGGGTGGTGGTGGCACTGTGGGGTGGGGTTGTGGTGGGGTGCCTTTCCAGGATGGAAACAGATAAGCATCTGGTGATTCTGCAAACTGTGTGTGATGCTTTTCTGAAGTCGTTGAGCCATCTATTAACAAAAGGAGAGGAAGGGGAAGGCAAGGGAATGTTAGTGCCTTGCCTCCTAGAGGTTTTTGAGCAGGTCTGGGTTATAGCAGTGGTTCAGGATCTTGGCTCCAATGCTGTTAACCCCATTGCCCTGGTCTCAGTCCGCAGATCAGTGTGCCTGCCTAGCCAGCTTTGCTCTTACAGCTCAACTGAGCCCAGCTTGCATGGACCACAAACCTCTCCAGACGTGTGAGCCTGTGCACAGGTGCACACAGATGTGTCTGTGTGTAGAGAGCCAGCCAGGACTTGCTTTTGTACTGCATGGTACATTTTATCAGCAGCTCTTTTCATTCTTCGGGCCCATTATTGCTTTCTTACTGATGTGGCTCATCTCGGGTAGGGATGAATGCTTTTGAATTGCATTTTACTTTGCAGTTAGGGAAGGCTGACAGCCATTCTTCAGCAGTACTTGCCAATTAGTGTTGGTAAATGCCAGCATTACCTTGACTTTTGGTTAGTGGAAAATGTTCCTTATCTTGTCAAGCAGAAGAGGAAGGCTAATAGAACATTACAGGAATCAAAACATGAGGTTTGAGATAATGTAATGGCTTTAAGCATTTTACTATTTTGTTAAACTTGATGGGAAAAAAAATTCTCACCCTTTTGCTGTACCAAAATGTATAACTTGCTGTGAGCAAGGTAGTCCAGTGAAGCTACTGAAGCTAAGTTGCTTTACATCATTTTTTTTGGCAGCCTAAGCAGTAATTACTGTTTCATCAAGGCTTTTATGGGATTCTTGTGATGCCTGGTTTAGACATAAATAACACTGGTTTTAGGTGTTAATATAGATATTTCTAGTCATGTAAAGGCCTTCCTCAGAATCTGATTCAGTTCTTAACATCTTTTTATCTGTTGTGTTCTCTTCCAGCTTTCATTAACATGGGTCCTGGGGCTATCTACTGTCTTGAAGTTTTAATGTGCACTGTGATAAGCGTGTCTTCCCCTCTTTGTTGCCTGTTTTGGGTTGTAAACTCTCTTAGGGACAAGGGCTGTCTTTTAATTGCAGCTGCACAGCACTGACAAAACTTGGCCTTATTTTTGCTTGGGGTTTTAGGAAGTGCTTTGATGTAACTAGCAGTGAAATTACAGTTAATATTTTTTGCTGCCAGTTATGTTCCACCTTGCCATAAAACAACAAGCATCACAATTTTCTGGGGTTAAGTCGCTTGCTGCCAAATTTTTTCAGCTGACTTAAGATTCTGCCTGCCTTTGCTATGATTTAAGTGATAGCTGCAAGCTGTGGTGCTGTAGACTTTAATTTTGAGTAGCAACCTGTCCTTTTGTCTTGTTTTTGTACTGAATTTTCCAAGGGTACTTGGATGTAGAGATTGTCTGGTAATGGGTAAGTTACAATGTGTTGATTTTACTGTGTCACCTTGAAATGAGGTCTTCACTCTTGGAAATGAGCTATCCCCAAAGGCAGCACGGGAATGTTCGAGGCACTGTTGCAGGAGGTCTCAGCCATACTCAGCTATCATAAACCATAGGTGAAAGTGCTCCTGTGAAAGCATTTCCCACCTACACAGAAAGTGGATGTGCGGGACTTTTCTCTTAATAGTTTTGTGCCATATTAAAGATACAGCAAACCCACAAGTGAAATGCAAATGACCAGCTTAGCTGAAATTCAAGTTCACACCATTTTATGTTTTAATCATTAAGTGGGAATAGTTGAAACCAGGTGGATATGCCTAAAAATGGAGTATGTTGTGTGCTTAGGTGCTGTAATGTTTCAGGCATTTGTTGGAATTATACACTTAATAGCTACATACACTTAATTTTTGAGGCAGAGTGCTGAAAGCACTGAGCAAACACTAAAGATTCCTGCTGTGGACAGGTGTAATACCAGTCCCTGTGAGACACCCCTCTTTAGCTGACATCAGTGTGTGGTGACCTGCTCTAGGCTGGGCTTTAATCTGCTGCAGGCTGCAAGGGTGTTTTCTGAGAAACTTCAGACTAAGCAACCAGCCATTCCCAAAAGCCCACCAAGAGCATGAGACTGGGTGAAGTACTCAGTAGAATGCAAACACCTGTAGCCCTTAAAAGCCTGAGCCTCCTCAGGGAGAATTGCCAGGCAGAAACCCCCTAAGTTCAGAGACAGAGGAGAAAATCCTTTGTCTGATCTCACAATAATGATTCAGCTGATGGCGAGAGTGGAACAGTTCAGAGGGGTGCAATGCAGATGGTGATGGTTCAGGATGACAAATGATTCCAGGAGGTTTTTGTGTGGGGTGATAGTTCAGGTGCTTGCACTGGCTGATAAAATGTTTAAAGCCCTTGCCAAGGAAATGATGTCAACAAGCAGACTGTCTCAGGAGATGGATCCCTGGGCGACAGTCTTGCTTAAAGTCGTGGAATTTTCATCCACTCTGCTGTGCTGCCTGTTTTGTGTATTTTAATTATGTGTTTGGGGGAGGGCATGTTTTTGCTTTTTACTGTTTCCCAGGCTTTATCCCCTAGGACACTTCTCTTTTCATGGGGAAAGTACTCACATTTTAGTGAAAAGATGCCAAATGTCTGGCGGCTGTTTGTCCAAACAAGGGGACTTGTGAGATCAGAAACTGACACTTGAATGCAATCACAGTTGTGTCTGTGCTTCTGGCTCCTACTTTGAGGGCACAGAGAATTTATATCATCAATATTGTGTGATTCCTATTGGGTTTGGGGATTTCCCCCCTCTTTTAAGTAGTGAAGGAGACACGCTGTATGGCTTGTGTCATCCAGAGGCGGAAGCCAAAGGCTTCAGTGGTTCAGCTTTAAGAAACTTTCATATGCAGCAAGGACGGACAAAGAACTCCTGTCTTGGAATAATGTATTGATAAAGAAATTTAAGATTATTTTCCTCCCCTGCTTTTGATTTATCTTAGAGTTGTTTAGCTTGCTTGTGCAACAATGAAAACAAAACCCAGGATAGTAGATGAAAGCAGGAGTCCTGCTTTTGGATCAGGCTTAAAAATAACTTGGCTAAGATAGATAAAAAATACACTCATTATCCGCTAATGAAATAATTGCTTTGTTACGAATCTGCAAAAATCAGATTTTGGCATGATTTTCTGGTCCTGAGTCATTCACATTAATATCTGAGATGTGAAGAGTGATGGCTTTTGACTGTAACTTAAGACTGATGCGTTCAAGCTGCTCACCTGGTATGTGATGGTGCAAGTTAATTCCCCAGCTGCCGATCTGTCTGTCCCACCTGCCTGCTGGGGAATGGGAAATAGTGGAAAGGAGGCATGATATGACCCAAAGTGGGGCAGGGAGCTGGGAGCAGTGCTTTTAATTGATCTTACATCAGTGAAGGATACTGGGCAGTGGTGTGTACTGGGACCATCCCAATGTTCTCCCTGTTCATGTAGAGAGGGTTTGTTTCACTACAGGTCTAGTGTCATGCGTTTCTGTTCTGGGCATTTTGTGCTTGTTTTCAGCTCTGTGTGATCAGCATGCTGGTTGCCAGCTGCTGTGAGGCTTATTGAAGTAAATTTTTATAATGCATGGAACTTGGAACTTTCTGTTGTGTTGCGCTTCCAGAGCAGCTTTGTGGCTGATGAGGAAGATCTCACTGCTTGCTTCTGCTGCTCCTAATGGGAGACCCTGAGAAGTTTGTAAGTGGGAACTGGTCCCTGCAGACAGACAGTAAAAACCCACGTTGAATTGCGGAGGGAGGGAGGCATCCTGTGGGCTGCATTCAGGTCCATGTCAGTCAGTCGGTGTGTGCATGCAGACTGTGCATAGTTATTGATATTCTTATCAGGGCTTATCTCTGTTTTTGTTTTAAAATTGTTACATATTTACATCAGCTTCATCTGAATTGCTGCTCTGACAGAAAGTGCTTTTTCGTAGACAACTATTTTACATTTTCCATTTTACTGTCTGGCTTTTTAACTACTTACGGTGTTTCTGTTTTTCATTTGTTTACACCTTGCTCCTGCCAAGCTTGTCTTTTATGAAAGATTTCAAAGCAATTTTTTTTCTTTTGTATATACAGATTTGCAGCTTCTTGAACACAGCACAGTCAAAATAAGTCAAACCCCTTTTAAATCCCTTGCAATTAGCTAGTGAAGGGGAAGTGGGGGAAAGAATGTCTCTAGTGTCTTTTGCTCATTTATTTATTTATTTTCCTCAACACTTGGAGGAAAAATGTTCCTTTTTGTTTTATTAATGATGTGCTTATGAAATGGGGTGTTTGATGGTGTGCACTCGGAGCAGGCAGAAGGCAAGCTTCCCCACATCGTGCTGGCAGCATGCTCCCTTTCTGATCTGCAGCACTCTTAGTTTATTCCAGATGTAGGCTCACTCTCAGCAGAGGCTCCCTGATGTACAATGGCTTCACGGTGGAGAAAAAACGGCCTGTGGGGACCCACTGGTTGTGTTCTCTGTTCTCACTTGTGGTCTGTTACATAAGATGACCCTACCCCCATGGGCCCCCCACTTTGCAATTAATCCAAGTAGAATATTCATACTGTCTTTTAAAACATTTTAATTATTTGTAACCTAGGCACTTTGAAGTTGATCAGGTTCAAGTGTGAAAATCTGGTCCAAAGGGCTGCCTGCTTGAAAGAGCCGAGTTGGGAGGAAAGTTGAGTCACTAAGAGTGATGTAACTGCAGAGAGCAGAAATTAGCCATTAGTCCAGCTGCAGCCTGACTTGACCATTTGTGTTTCTGCTTGCTGTGTGAGGGAAGTCAAAAAATGCAAGTCTGGAAGGGATTTCAAGAGATGATCCAATCTCATCTCGTCCTCTGAGACTGACTTTGACAAATGTTGGTTCATCATGTCCATGAAGTCCTTTGCTGGGGGGAATCCATGTAGGCAGGGCTGCTGCTGCTTGGGATTACAAGCGAAGTCTGTGGGGTGCATCTGGGCAGAGTTAAGGTTTGTTCAAGTCCCTGACAATGAATTTTTGCTTCTTATGGCTTTGAAACTCTCAAAGCAAGCGTGTCTTTCTGAGTGTCCATCTTGGCCAAATCTCAGGTGAATTGCATGGTATTTTTTGGATTGTCATATACAAGTATTCATCTCATTGTGAGAAACGAAGCCCACTCCTCCAAATTTGAAGAGTTCAATAAGGGATAATAAGGGACAGATCAATAAAGCAAAAGTAACAATGCTGGGTGCGTGGCAGCAGCTAGAGGCTCACCCAATTTTTTAGCAAGCAGTTCTTTCATACTGTTGCAGTTGCATTACTTTCTCAAGTGACTTTGCATGTTTTCGGAGCCAGTCTACCACAACTCCGCCTTAGGTTGCCACGGCATTGCATAAATCCACAGCTACAGTCTCCAAGAGTCCATCTGGGGGCCAGTCCAGGGTGGTCTTCTGATGCCACTTTAGACTCCTGTTATGGTATTTTGTTCTCTGCCTGTGCTATCTTGGTTATACATGTTTCAAGCACAGTGGTATCTTGTGATACATCTTTGCAAGCATGCTTACGTGTTGTGATAGCCTTGCTTTATGGGCAATTTTAGTCGTACTGTTCACAAAAGCAATTACGATTTGCACTTTAGCTACAGAAGTAGTTACAATTTATAATAATTTGCAAAAGCATATACATAGTAGCAAAAGCCAGCTGGTGTATAGCAGATTGTAACATCCCGTTATGTCATGAGCCTCTCCTCAAGTGCTGGACAGGGTGCTTGTGACCTGCCTTTGGCTAAGGAATGTAGTGCGGTCTCCTAAGGAGAAAACAAGGCTGGATATCACCTGGTCCCTGGCTGCAGTAGGGGCTGGTAGTGCCTCGCTCTCTGTCCTTGATGAGGATTTCTGGAGTTTGAGACTGATCTGGCATCAGCACATCTGTGCTTTGTGCTTGAAGTGCTTTTGCACCAAGACCTGTGAGTGCACATGTGCAGATTTCTTGTGTCACTGGTGAACAAAGCTGGGGGTGGAGGTTATTCTGAGTTATTTATAAGTGAAGCTGTGAGAATTATTCTGAGAGGATGGGAAAATTCAGATGTTAATGGAAATGTGGAACTGACAGCAGCTGAGCAGCAACCAGAATCGTGCAGCTGATCAAAGAAGAGTGGTCAGGATTTAAACTCATCCTCTGGGCAGGGATTAAGCAGGCTCCAAGGGCAGTGACATCAGACCTGCAAAATGCCAAAACTAACTACACTTGGAGTTTCCTTTGGGTATTGCAAGTCTCTGGAGTGGAGCGAATACACCAGAACCCTAGCTTTCATTTAAAGACTAAATGAGCTTGTAGTCTTTTTGTTCATGAAGGAAAGCTTGAAAATAGAATACTTCAGCAATTTTCAAAAATAAACACATTCCTTACTACTTTTATTTTTTCTTTTCTTATTTTTTATAAGCATTTAAGCTTTGTGTAGTTGAATCTGGGAGTCCCCAATAACTCAGCAAAACCAGATTTAAATAAAATTTAAATGCTTTTACAAATCCTTGGAACTGGAACAGAGCTTTACTATTAAAGTTTTCCTGTGATGGACTCACTTAAGAAGCACGTTCAAAGCAGCACCATTTTTAGCCAGCTGTGAAGTATCCCATGCTGCTCTGTACAAAATACACAGCAGCTTTGTGGGGAGGGAAAGGGGGTTCTGCTGGACACCCCCTTTTTCCAGAGGCCTCAAGGAAAGGCTGGCAGTCTGCTCTTTAATACATAGCTTTCAAAATTTGGGAGTGACATCCCTCAGAGGTACGTGTGTGTTGGTGGGGGGCGTTTGCTTTCAGTGCATGGTTAAGTGAAGAGCTATGAATGTTTTATGAAGAAAAGGGAAAGAACAGTGAGAGGTTTTGATTTCCAGCTGATGATGCTGAGTTGTTTATTCCCAGTGAAATCCCTGCAGCTGACCAAGGACTGAAGGGACAGCATTTTCTTACACAGGACTTGGTGACAGTGGCATTTGAAAATGAGTGAAAGAAATACATGTTTGGGCATGTGCGAGATGGTTTTGTTGTCTTTGTGGATGCGTTTTTCTGCCCATGTTTGGAGTGAGTAGTGCTTTACTTCGCAAGTGCTTTTGATTACTTTGCAACAGCTTTTGATTTTAGTGGGCATTCAAAGGGAATGAGATTGGCACTTGCATCAAGAGCAGTAGGGTCTTGCCATTTGCTCTTATTAAGTGCTCTGTATATGAATATTTGAGAGTTGGTCAGTTAAGAATAAATTTGGGAATTTTTGCAATAAAATGTGTGATAGAGAAGCGCACTAAGGAATGCAGGCCAGGCACATTGTGGGCCTTGGTATAACGTATGTTCCAAAAAGCTTTTCCAAGTCATTAAAGGCAATTTTATGACTGCATTGTTAAATTTTATTGGAAAGTCTGCTTCCAAACTGGGTTTAACAAAAGGACATTCAAAGTGGCATCTTATGAGGAGAATGAATGGTCATCCTTTCAGCCTGGGCTTGGTTTGGGGAGGTGGAGAGATTGTATTTCTGTGCTGTACTGTCTTCACTATGTGTGCAAGGTACTTCACAGCAATAAAACTTCTCTGGAGCATTTTCATGCTGTAGTTCAGTTCTGGTTTTTAACTAGATAAATATAGTTGACTCTTGCCCCTGCATTTAACACAGTGTCTCATGTGTCACTCTAATTTATTTTAAAGCATCCTCTGTCCTGACATGTCCTGTTGTTTAGCAGGAGACTGGGCTTTTATAAAGGCGTTGAAGATCCCAGTTGGATCCTGCTGGGATATTGCCCATCTGCAAGGCTTTCAAGTTAACAAATTACCCACAGGTGTATATTTTCAGGCTCAAACTTTTGGGTCACCTGTTAAGGAAGCTGGTTTGGTTTTTCTGTTTCTCCTACCTGTGGTCTAAGGACTGGGATTCATTAATGTCATAGTTGTTGTTATTATTAGTATTCATGTTAACATTAGTAATGTTAGTATTGATAATAATTAATTGTTCTTGTTATTTTTCACTTTATTCTTAAGATACTGTTGTTGATACTGACCTCTTTGTTCCTTTATCTGAAAAAGTTGTATTTTAAAAGTTTCAGGGATCAAGTGGAAAAAAACCCCGCATTTTCTTCACTTAATACTCTGATAAACAACAGTGGCCTAAAATCTGCAGGTTGCTGCCACAGCCCTTGGGTTTGCCGATATATTTAGCAGTTCTCCTTCTCAGAAACAAGCCGCAATTTGTGCATGCTCTTCACAGTTTGCTATGAAATTTTAATCATCTTTGCTACTTGGGCGTTTGGGTAGTGCGAGAACGTTACTTGTGTGCATAACACACCCAGTCAGAAATAGCTGACCTGGTGCCTGGTGACTACAACACATGGCTTAAAAATTGCCTCTGAATTGTGCATTTTGCTGTCTTACAAGCTTGAAAACTTCCAAGGGTTTTTCATAATTCCGTAGTCCTGGTTCTTCCCCTCTCTGACAGCGTCCTGGCAACTGCCTTACTTGTCTTGCTTGCTTGTTTTTCTCTTTCCTTTTTTGCTCTGCTGATACTGTTCCTTGTGCCCAGTCCTGCCAGTAGGACTCATGGGAGCTAGTTTCTGTTTTGCATTTCATATTGCTCTGGAGTTTGTAAACCACTTTTTGGTTAAATCTTTATGGCAATTAAAAATAACCAAAACCAATAAAGGCGTCCTGAACGTTGCTTATTATTGCTTATACTGAAAATTATTCTTCATAGTGGGTAAACGTATTATTTACAATCTGTGCCACAGCTGCCCAGTAAGAAATACTTGATTGGCAGCTGATAATTTGAAGTCAGTGGTTTTTTTCCTGTGTCTCAAATCCTGCAAACCCCTCTGGAGAGGGAAGCACTGCTGTGTGATGCAAGTCCGGTCCCTCCTGCAATAGCAGCTGCACCACCTGATATTCAAGGTCCCCCTTGAACCACATCTTGCTCCTCTGCAGCCCTGCACAGCTCATCCTTGAGTTTTGGCGAAGGGGTTTGGGGCCACTGGTTGCTCCGGGAAGGATCAGGGCATTGAGAGCAGTGCCTCTGTGTGCCTCAGAAAAGCTGCAAGCACCCCTGCAAGGAAACTTCTACGCACTGACCCTGCTCTGTGCTGCCTCTTCCTTTCTGCCTCCTTCGCTTGGACCACAGCTAACATAGCAAAGCTCAGCAGAAGCACCAGTATAGCTTGGGTTATACAGGTGTGTGGTGATGGGCAGCAAGGTGCTAAATAGCTCCCTCCCATACTCTCCCATACCCTCCCAGCCTTCTCCAAATCCAAATTGAAGGACTTTCTGCACGTTTTCTCTCAGCGAGAAGGTTGCCGCATATGGAAGATGCACATCCTGAAGGGGACAGACGGGCTGGGAATCCAGATAACGGGAGGCAGAGGGTCGAAGCGGTCCCCTCACAGCATCATCGTCACCCATGTGGAGGAAGGCGGCTCTGCACACAGGTGAGGTAACAGTTGTGCCTTCATGGTAGTGGGTGTGATGGAATAACCATGGCCATCACTGTTATCTGTGTTCATGAGAGGAGTTCAGGGGTTTTGCCCTCCTGTGGTGTGAGGGTGAGATTATGGGCACTGTCAGACTAAAAATTTACTTTTGTGTTTGATCACTGAAGTTTCTTCTAGAAGATTTTGTCCAAACTGTAGACAGATTGAACACTTGCTTGGTGGTGGAGGGAAAACCAAGGAGCCTGATGGCTTGTTGGGCTTTTCCCCCAAGTCCATTTTTGGAAGATGTGCCTTTCCCATGGGATCAGCTGTGCAACCCCAGGGTGCTCACTGACTGCCCTGCTGTTCCTGATAGGGTGGAGATGGGGCTTGCTGCTGTTCCCTTACCTAATCCAGTGGGTCACAGAGAAGACTTGTGGAGTCTCAGCCCTGCAAAGAGGGTGGAATTCCCCTGGTTATAACCATGATTTCCTGTGGGCACCTTTCTGAGCCCCATTTTCTAGAAAATAATACTGCAGTGATCAGTGCAAGCTTAGCATAGTGAGATCATACATTGTCCATGCCTCCACATCCCACCACGTTCCAGCGGAGTCTGGCACTGTGGTAGAACCACCCTACAGCTCCGTGTTCCCACTCTGTTTCTGCAGGGATGGCAGGCTGATGGCCGGCGATGAGCTCCTCATGATCAACGGGCAGTCGCTGGTGGGGCTCTCCCACCAGGATGCCGTGGCCCTCCTCCGCTCGGCTGCTGGCCTGGTGCAGCTGGTTGTCTCCAGCAAGGTACAGACATCTCCTGGGTGGTCTCACAAATGTACATCCACAAGTGTTTGAACAAGTGCTGCGTGAAAAGGGTGTATTTTCCATAGGGAATCATGTGTGCACTTTTGCTGCTCTAAATTTAACGCATAGCAAGGGGAAGTATATCAGTAGCTGCCGTAAATCTGTGGTAAATCAGCACAGTACAGACCAAATTAATGGTTTGCTTGTACTGTCACTGTCACTCAGTGTGCAGATGAGTGTTTATTCATGCAGACATTACCTAAGTTTCGGCCAAAACCATTTTCTTAAAATTACATGCTAAGTAAAGCAGTCTGTTCTGAGCCTCTTCTGCTTCCTGCCTGCACAGCCTGTGTACCTCTCATCTCTTTCCTATCTGTGTGCCTGAGATTTCTTGAAAATTATCTCTTGGCTTGAGTTCCTTATTTTGTCCTTGTTAATAGTGTGGAATGGAGCTCTCACAGATAAAGGAACATGAAACTTCAGGGAAATGAGAGTGGAACTCATTTATCAGTTGGACTCTTCCTTCTGCCTTGATCACAGAAGAGGTTGAGGGGATATTACATAATATTTTGCTTCTTTGTTTAAGAAAATCCCGCTGACCTCTATTTGCTCTTCTCCATGGAGCATATCCTGCTGCCCCTGGACCTGGATTGCTGCAGGTGTTCGGTGGGTGGCCAACCGACTCCCAAAAGCACCCAGGGATCTCAAATTAGGACCTGCCTGCCATGTGGGGGTCACCAGGGCCTTTGAGGTGGTGACAGGAACATCTTGGCCCAAACAGAGCACTCATATACCTGCATTTCCAGGGTGGCAGCAAGCCACTGTGTCAGAATTTTAAGTTTTCTTCTTAGCTTCACCTTCAGATTTCCCCTGCCATTGCAAAGCAGGTTTCTATGGTTTTAATGTCTGGATGCTTTTAAGGCTTCCCTGGATGCTGCATGCACATGTTTTTCAAGAAGAGACTCTATTCCACCGTATCCAAAGTGGAGAGCCTGTGACTTCTCTAACACTTCTGTTAGACATTGAAGTCATTGCAGACCTTCTTCAGAGTCACAGTCTGGCGTTAACCCCACAAGTGTTTATTTTGGAAACACCATACTTTGTCCTGAAGTAGGTACATTTTGTGTTTCCTTTAGACAGCTGGACTCTGCCAAAGCACAAGGCAGTAGACTGCATTTATTTCTCCTTAAAATTAAGTGCTTGTTCCTATGGTGACTTCATGAAAATAATCATCATGCATAAGCTTAGGGCATACTGATCAGGCTGTGAATCTCCTTGTCCTGTGCTCTGTGCACTTGGACAGTTTTCATGTCCCTGGAAGTGGGACATTGAAAGGCAAGCAGGAGGGAATACAGCCTGTGCCATATTTCTGGGAGCCCCAGAAAAGGTGTAGATAGGTGAAGTGTTCCCTAGTAGCTCCCTCTGGGCATTATTTGTTAGTATAGGAATGCAGCTTTGCCTTTTGGCCTGGTGATGAGTAACACAGAATTTGTTCTGAAAGCAGTGAGTCTGTCTGGCCACTGCTTTTGGCTGAGGCACGTTTGCCTGCCAGAAAACATGGCAAAGACTGGAAGCAGATGCTTGAGCATCGGGAATGAGTTGGTAGAGGATTGGTGGGTCAATTTTCATTGTATTGTCCTAAATAGCGTTGTCAGTGTATTTTTCTTATGTCTGTAGGTAGATAAACATGTAAAGAGAACATCCATAGGGAGGGAACAGGAGCACAGGGTGTGATTTGGGTTGCAATGGAATGAGTCATGAGGTCTGTCAACTCTCAGTTCACTCTCAGTGACATTTACTAAATCGAAAGTGGGGAGGAACAGGCTGCTGAAGAAGCATTTATTTTAAATTCTTCTTTAAGAAACCTAAACGTTTTAAACATGTATTGGCCTATGTTTACTATATATACACTTTAAAACCAAGCCTGCTTTTTATAACCAGACCATTAAAAGTTTGAGCATGTGGAAGGGTGTAACACGGGGAGGATTACCAGGGAGCTCACACTGGGCAGGTGAGATGGGGCAGTTTTTCTGTGACACTGGTGTTTTTCTGCATGTGATGTAATATATGGTGTTGTCTCTCGGGTAGGAATCTTCTGAAGGGGATCTTCTGAAGTATCCATCTACCAGTTTGCCAGACTTGCTTAGCACTTGCTCAGTCCAAGACTCTGTCTCTTGCACTGACAATAAGGAAAACGAAGAGCCGGAAGAAGATGTGAAAGGAGTGAATGTGTCTCCTGAAAAACTGGTTGCTGTAAGTGTGGTTTTGGTGTGACATTTTTACTCTCTCTCTCAAAGCCCATTTGCGTGTGTCACGTTCTTCTACAGCCTGACATGGAGCACATCCTCGGGACCAGGCAATCCCATCCCACCCAGCCCTCCTCTACACGGGATGTGGGGGAGAAGCTGGAAAGGGGATGGCATTTACCACAGCCCCTGCCATCTCTGAGCTGTAGCAAGGCAGCAGCAGAGGGAACAGGAGCTCTCAAGGCCTCCAGCCTATGTTGCAATCATGGTTTTGTTTTTTCTCTTCGATTGTTTTCCACCCATTTCCACTGCTTTTGTTGGATCTGATGCAAAGTCTCTTGCCATGCTTATGCAGTTACATGCTCTTCTTTCTCCTCCTTTTGTAACAAAACTTCTTTAACAGTTTATGATCCAAATCTTGAAGTTTGTATTTGCTCTGTTAAAGCCAGCAGACACTTTGGAGGAGAGATAGGAATTTTTGGCTGTGAACCATAGTTGAAGTTCTGAATAAATGCTGCTGGTTGATAATCTCACTTGCATTCCCTTCAGGGCTGCATTAAGAAGAGATTAAGTGGGTTACTGTTATTTATTTGTAATGTAGCAGCTCTATGAAACTTCATAGGTCTTCTGGGCCTTTCTTGTATGGTGCAGATAAAAAATAAAATTATGTTTCTAATCTAAAGAATTTGTGGACTGGTTTTCCAGCAAGGGAAGGAAGTCAGGTGGATTCACTTGGAGGTTTTATCTATTTCTTATTTCCCCTTCTTGTCTTCCCCTCACAGTTTTTTTCTCTTAAAATAAATCAGTTAAACCTTTGGATGGCTCAGATATGTTACTGGTTTGGTGATTTGTTTTTATTTTATATTTTTACACTTACACCTGAGCAAAAAAGGCTGTTCCCCAGGATGAATCTCATGATGCTGGTGTTTACTTCCTACCTGCCTGTCATCTCTGACTTACTTTGAGTCAATGTTTATAAGACTCTCATACATCTTAATACTCTGACAAATTTTGTTACTTCTTCATTGTCTTCCCTTCTGTGTGCCAGGGTGCCTTCTTGGGGGGATGAAGGAGAAAACAAATAAATGTGGGACATTTAGCACTACACTGATGTTGGTGTAGTGTTTGTGTGTGCACTTGAGTGGGCATCTAAGCATTCTTTTGACTATAAAAGTACTTTGAATTCTTCTACATATCATGCTTTCCATTCTGGTAATTTTTAATAAGGCTATGGCTCAGCAGCACTTAAATATAAAAATCAGTTTTGACAAAATTTAATTATGTGTGGCTTCAGGATTAAGCTCCCTGGCATTCCATTGACTCTTTCAGCACACACTGGGAGTTATTTGTCACTTGGTTTGCTCATGTCTATTTCAACAAGGCTCTGCCTGGTTGCCAGTGATGGCTTTTTCATCAAGTGTCTCCTTTCCAGATTAATGTAGTACTCAGGGAGGCTCAAGATGGTTGAGGTGCTCGTGACCATGAGGACACAGCTGCATGAGCCTTCCAGAGCCCTTCTGCTTGGACTTGAGTTTAGAGCCTGCCCTGATGTCCATCGCAGTGCCAGTGCAGCTGGCAGGGGTAGTGGCCACTAACTCAGAGCCAGCTGGATTTGCCTGCCTGTCAGGTGCTCTCACCCCTGATGGCAAGAGCTCTTTGCTTTCAGAATATATCATTGGAAGGTTGAGGGGAGAAATCTGAGTACAATAAACACTTTAGAAGAGTAGCAGCAGGTTTTTTTTTTTTTCATTGTCTTTTCTGCTTCTAGAATTTCTTTTGTTGAAAGGATGTAATTTGAAGAAATGTAATAAGTTACTGGTGATATACTTTCAGGACGTCTTCTGTTTTTGCTTGATCTGCAGATGAAATCATTGCTTTTCTGATCCAAAGCACAGAATGTGTTTCTGTTCCCCTTGCAATTGCTGTGTCAGCCTTGGAGTGCAGACAGGGCTTTCTGCAGCCTGGGGTGGGCAGTCTGTGCTGTGTAAACCTCTCAGCTTTACCTTTATCCTCATCCATCCCACTCAGGCCTGGGCAGCCTGAGCTGGGCTGGGCTGTGCAAATACTCCATACCACAGAGGAAGGTAAACGTATGGAAAAGATAAAATTCATATGGCTCTTTTCCACCCAGCAAGACTGGGGAGGATTTTTCATAGCAAAGCTTAGAAGCTGATTTCAATGCCAGTATGAAATCAAAGCATCACAAGATTATTTTTTTTTAATGTATATAAATGTATAGTCCAATTTATTATTGCAAAATTGCTTTGGAAATCACTGCTCTGTGCTGCTCTCAAGCTTTTGATGATATTCGTGTGTCTTCTCTTTCTCTCACATATATTCCATTATATCTGTACTGTAGGTAAGGGATGACAGTGTGGCTGAGGATTAAAGCAGGAACTAAGCTGGACTATTTTTAATCAGTGCAAATGTAATTTATTAGACTTTCAGGATGGGTGGTACTCAAGGTCTACACCAGGTAACTGAGACTGTGATCTCAGTCTAAGAGTCAGACGTCTTAGATTTGAAGCGACTCTCAACTCAGCCTTGTCCAGGGGTTACCTTTCTCACCTCTGACAAGAAGTTAATGGATTTTCTTGTTTACTCTGTGGAGCTTTGGAGGGACTTAAAGGGATGCTGTCAGGTGCTGGGTGGTTGTTTCATAATGAGTAATTCAGAGTGTTTTATTGTCAGCTGAGGCTTCGCTGTCCCTTTTCTGACCCAGAACAATGTCTATCTAATTCTTAAACAAGTCTAGAAGATACTAAAAAACTTGCAGGAGCTTCTAGGTGTGTCAGAGGTATTGTGTCATTAACTTCTCTGTGAATATAATTCACTGTTGAGTGTTCAGAGCCATAATTAATAGACCTGATGGGCTTGCTGCTTTAGCATCTGATTGCCTAAAGGCTGAACCAGCCAGAAAAAACAATCACTTGGACTGAAGGTATGTGTTCAAATATTCATCCTTATAGCTACTTAGAACTCAGCTGCACCAGGCTCTTAAGGAAAGTGATGTAAGTTGTCACTGTTTTGAAGTGGGACACCCCCCTAAGGTCCCTTCCAACCTGGCTTATTTTAAAAATCTGTGAAAGAAATAGTAAAAATGAAAATTTTCTTTTCTAGATGCTGGTCGTTAAAAAATTTCCCCATGAGCAGTTGTTTTCAACTCTTTTAAGTTCTGCTCCAGCATTTTTGGACAGGGAAATAGAGTCTGGGCGAGTCAGCTTCTGCAGGACACAGCAGAAGAGATTAGTGACACTTGAAAACTGTAATTTAAGAGAAGTATCACTTTAAGTCTTACTTGAAAGTCCACTTGTTAAGTTTAATAATAAAAATAATGTAATACAATTTAAATGGAGTTCTGCTTTTACAGTCTTTTTATATAGAGCCCTGTTTAACATGAAACATGCCTTAAAGTTTTAACTTCATTAAGACTTTTGCTGCCAGGCAGAAAAAGGATTACATTAATATCTTTAAAGTGCGTTTCTTTCAAGAGTAGTTTGTCCAAAACGTTCCTTAACTCCAGAGATGAAGCACTGGTCAGAGAGTTGTGTTATCCTAAACGGTCCTGAGACATTTCAGGGATTTTAAACTACCTCTACCCCAATCCATATTTTGCCATGTGCAGTTGACACTGCTATTCTAAAATGTCACTATTTATGTCCAAGTGGGAAATAGGATAATATGATCGTATTTGCCTTAGATGATTTATTTCCTAATTCTAATTAACTTTTACTAGTGTTTCTGTTGCTTGAAATTGAATCTGTCATTGCATTGCTGGCTGGTGGTGCAACCTGGGAAGTGAACTCTAAAGAGAAGGCTCATCTACCAAGAATTTGCAAAGTGTCCAATGAATCTGGGGGATTTTTGGTCCCTAGACAGAAGCATGTGCCGTTCTTAGTTCCTTCAGAAGTTCCTTGCCTTTGTGTGGTTCAGTATCTGATGGTCTGAATATTTTTTAAATGTTCAGCTTCAGTGATCAGCTTTATAGTAATGGCTTGAAATTTCTACAGGTTAGTAAAACAGAGTAAGAGGGTGTCTGCCTCGGAAGGTTTGGATCTGTACTTGCTGGAGGCAGGGATGGAAGGCTGGGGACTGCTCCTCTGAACTTAAATCTTGTGTTCTCCCCAGATTCTTAAATCTGCCATTCCTGATGCTGGAGGCAGGACCCTGAGCTGAGTCTGTTCCATGCAGAGTAGAACTGTACAAAGAGAAAAGGAGGTCACCCTCATATCTTCCTTTTCAGGGGGTGCTGGGAAGGGAATTTGCCTCCCTGTGCCCAAGCTCACCATGCAGGCAAGCCCTGGGGACACTGCCTCTGGTTGCACCCCCAGCTGTGTGACCCTGTGCTGTGGGGTATCAGGGCCTTTCTACTTGTATTTAATCATTTTGAGATGACCTGAAGTCATCTCAAAATGTGGGATGTGTGCCTTCATGTCAGTGCTGGGCACGTTGCACGCAGAGACATCCGTGACCCTGCAAGGTCTTCACCCTCCTACCAGCACCAGAAACAGGATATCTGCTGTTAAAGGTTCCCTGTGTGATCCAGGTTACCTGATCCCTGCCAAAGCCCACTTGTGGTTTTCATGCAAGACATGTAGCTGAAAGCGGATAAATAAACCTGTTTGGTGAGTGTGAAGAATTGCATTTGTTTAACTCCGGTCCTTCTCAGTTTATGTTCTTTTTCTGTGCTGTTGGACTGACTAGTTGTTTTCTGCCATGAGCCTTTCTATCTTACCAGGGAATCCACACATAATTACCTGTAGCCATGCAAACATAATGAAGAACTGGATAACAATGCCACTTTAAAAACAGTCTTGGGGTCAAAAGTTCTTCTGGAAACACTGAGAGAGAATTTCAGAGAAAGCATTAGCATTGAGAAGGAACAGGAAGCATAACTCAACAATTAAATGTGTGCAGGGCGTGGAGAGGGGCCCTCGTTACTTGGAGTACTGGAGTGTTTGTTCCCTTTAGGGCACTGCAGTCTCAACACACGCTGCAGAAATACAGCTCACTCCTCAAACAGCGCTGCATGGCTGGGAGAAAAGCAAGAAAAATATTTTCCTGGCAGAAATTTGCTTAGCAATGAAAGGCTTTACTTATGGGTGGGGGGGAAGGGGAAGAAATTGAAGAGCCTGGTGTGGGGATTTTTATGTACTGGGAAGGGTTCAACAACTCTTTTCCTCTTTTTTGGTAATGACTGGCAATGTTTGCAGATCCTGCCCTATGCCCCATCACTCTTGGAAGGGGCAGGCAAGGGCAGGATCCAGCTGTACCTTGGCATGGCTCACAACTGCTGCTCAGCTGTAAATGCTGAATTTGTTGAAAGTCTGGCTGTACTGTACCCTTCTGAGGTACAGTCTTGTCCAGCATATCGATGGGTCTGTGCCCATGCAGTGCCCTTCCCTCATGCTGTGGGTCCTATGGTGACTCCAGAAGCAAGTTTTCAGAGTAAATATAGTTAGGAATTTGGGCAAGAGAAAATGACAAAATGCTTGGAGACCAAATCTTGTTCACACAGTGTGTGTTGTTTCTAGAAGCCCTATCACATTAAAATCAGCAATTACAGTTGGACTTGTGGGGGGGGTGTGTTGCTCAGCAATGGGCTGGTTGTGGTGCTGTGACACTGGTCAGGGCTGGGGGAAGGTGTTGGCATGCATCACATGAGCTGGGGGAGGAGGAAGAGTGCTGAAAGGCCTCCAGGGGTGCAGTGTCACTGGATTACTGTTTTTCACACATTGTAAAATTCACCTGTCAAGGAGACATTAACATGAGTGCGTTCTTCATGTCAGGAGGGAGCTCACAGAGCACTCCTATCGTTCCATGTGCCTGGCTCCCAGCCCTTCTGGGCCTTTTCCTACTGCTTCCATCTTAAAGGCAAAGACCAGAGAAAACTCTTTCACCTAGGGTCCAGTACTTGAAGGGTTTTCTGTAGACATGATGCTGCCTACAAATCATGAGTACCTCCTGTTGCTTGGGCTGGTGGAACATAACCTTTCTTACATGACCATAAATAACAGTGTGGACAATGCCCAGAATTACAATTTTTGCTCTTCCCATGTGATATATTTAAAAGCCGAGTCAGCAGAGTAATAGAAGCACAAGTTTATCTACGGTACAGGTTCTGCATGGTCTTTGTTTTTTGTGAATGAGGGCTTTTCCCATAAAGCATCAGATACAGTACAGCCTGTCTCTCGTTTGGCTGTTTGGATAGCTGCCCAGTTTTGAAGGAGATGAACTGCCTTTAACAAGCTAAAAATAACACCCTCATGGCACTGGAACAAGAGAAATGCTGTCGCAGCCATGCAGTTCACATACATTAGCAGAAGGATGATACACGCTCTAGAATTTTTGAGTTAGTGTGAATGTCTCAGTACCACATCTGCAAATTTTTGACCATGTGCAGTGTCCGATCTTGGTTGGAATCAGGTAAAAATAACTTGAGATGTGCTGTGTAGCATCCATAATGTATGAGGCTTCGGATCCTGGAAGATGCAGGTATGGATGACACTTCATCCAGGTATGAAAGACATTTAATTCTTACATACTCCATATCTTCTTGTATACTTAGGATGATATAAAATGCCAGTTTGGAGCTGAAATCCAAAGCTCCCACCAGTGGTGTCATGGGAACGCTCTCTGCAGCTGTTGGTTGACGTCGGTTTTAAGAAGGTCTTGTTTCATTCTCAGGAGAGCTGTTTATTTTGAGGAGTGATTATTGCATATTTTGTCCTTCACAGGGAATTAAAAGATTGTCATTAAAAAAAAAAAAAAAAAAGATAAGCAATTTATTGTTTGTTATGATGTAAAGGCTTCAGATTTGCGCTAAGCCATGAACTGAGCATGTATTAAACAAAATAATGGAGTAGCTGAACCAGCTTTCACACTGCTTGAGTTCCACGTTTGTCATACATTCATGGAATCCCTTAGGTCTCTGCTGTTTACTAAGACTGGTCTTCTGGGATCTCTCTGCAGCACATAGAGACATCTCGTGGGCAGTGACTAAACTGCATGGAAAACATGTGTCCTGCTTTTGTGGTGTTTGGGTGGGGGGGGAAGGATAAAGCATAAAAAAGAGAACAGCAGGGATGTGTTTGTGTGCATTTGATTTTCTTTAGCTCAAAAGCTGTTTCTAGTGGAAAATCATAATATACTGCAGAAGAAGAGTAATCTTGTCCAAAAAGGATTGGGAACTGTTTTGCTGGGAGCATCTTACTGTTTCCAAGGCATGTGTTGTCTGCGATTTGTGTTTCTTGGAAAACGTGGCTGCGTTAGCCATTTCCTGCATTTCTTCCTATTTAAGAGGATATTTTTTAGAAGTTTTTTCTCTTCAAAACATTATGAATAATTGTATTGACTCTTCAGATATCTGAAAATGGAGTGTGCTTTTCTTAGCTGCAGCTCTGACCAGTGAGTCATTGGAGCCAGCACAGCTAGGACCCTGCTTCACCAAGAACCTGCCAGCATCCTCTGAACAGTGGTCAACACATGGTGGCTCCTGGTGTTAAAACACATTCAAGAAAGTTCTGGAGAGTCTTGTAAAAAATAAATACATTACTGAAGATGAGAGTAGCTCAGCTCTGCCACAGTGCATTTTCAGTCTGTTTACGCAGTGGGCATGGGCAGATATTGCTGCTGTGTTTGTGCTGGTGAATGCCAGGTTTTGTTTCTTGTGCAGGTTTGTGTATGACTACTCTGTAGATTTTGAGAGGAGGCACAAAAATAACTTTTGGGGGTTTGTGCCTGCTGAAGTGAATAGTAATTCCCTGTCTAGCAACTACTGCATTATACTGAAGTCTTAGGGTTGCTTTTGAGTGCAAGCATTTGGTAAAGTGGCAGACTAGACACCACTTTAAAAGCTTTTGTTTATTTGGCATTTCCACCTATTCAGAAAGCTGGGCAGCTCCAGTTCTTGAGTGTTTATCAGATTTCCTGATCTCTTGCTGCACATGAACCGAGAGTTTTCGAACACTTTCTTTAAAATTAAGTAAAGGAGGGCTTCGGTTTCCATTCCCTTTGGCTGGGCAGGAGGAAGTATGGACTGCTCCTGGTGGTACTAGCACGTGTAGCTCCCAGGTGAGCTTCTGGGAAAGGTGGTGGAGGCTTTGTTTCACCAGTGCTGCCAAATTTGGCCCTTCCGAGGCCTACCTGGTGAGTGTGCAGAACTGCTGTCTGCCTTGTCAGCTTTGCACCAGGGGAGCAACTAGGGCACTGGTTTTTGCAGAGGTGCCAGTTCAAGACACTGAATTAGTGCTGATGTGAAGGTGATGTTCCTTCTCTTTCCTCCATCCCTGGCTCCAAGTGGTTCTTTGCTTTTGTGTCATGAAAGAGAGGTGCAGCAATGCAAGTGCCGTTTGGAAGAGGGGAGTCCTCTAGCTTGCACCAAAAATTGCTAAGTCTGGATTTAATTTGAGCTTCTTCTGGGTCGCGTGCTTCAGTTTAGGGAGCTCCCTGGGCTTTGGGATGTACTGTGTTTTGGAAAAATGTCCCTGGATGCTGTAGCTCCTGACACAGTGTGTTCCTACTTATTAGCCTCCTTCTTGATCTGTGTAGCTTTGTACATGCCCTAAAACAGAGCAGTAAGGCATGGAAAACTCAGTGCTGTCCAAGATTAGAAAATCCATGTCCTCTGCATCACTTACAATGTTAATTCTTGTAAATTATAGTGCTGCAGTTTGTAATTTATCTGTGAGATGGATTCAATTAAAGTGAAAAAGAGCTAATTTAAAAGTGAAAGTATTTTACTTTCTGTGCAAGGAAAAAGGGGCATGTGGAGTTCTCTGCCTAGCAGATACATTTAAGGCTTAATGCATGCTGTGCCCCATAAAGCAATAAGTAATTGCACGAATAACTGAAACGGCTAGAATTATACCAGATCGTGGAAAGAAAATCTTTAAAATTTTTTGAAAGGTTAAAGGCTTTAAGGCATCAGCTTGTCTCAAGGGACTAGGAAGAAAGACTTTGTTCAGGGAACAGGTGAAGGTTTGCATTGGGTGTTTGGGCCATTGCTCAGAAGAGTCTGTGCTGGCTCCTCGTGGAGGCCTGTTGGGTTCCTCCTGATGGCTGGTGTTGGGGCAATTCATGGTTAAATGTTTGGGGTAGTGCTGCTTAAGGAACAGTTGTCATGGCTGGAGACCAGGACAGAATGTAAATGGGACCAGAGAAGATGTGGAATTTTCCCATTGAGCTTGTGCTGGTGCACAGCCATTCTTCTTTCACAAGGCTGTTTTGAAGAAGGGCAGTAATCTTGCTGGTGGACTTGCTTTGCCAGTTCAGGGATGACAGAATTTGTTATGCTGTAGACTTTTCAGCCTGGTTCTCACTACTTCATTCCCAAACCACCAGGATGAACTGGTCTGCATGCTGCTAGCATTCCTTGGCAGAGCCAGCCAGGTTGTGCCGTGGGGAATTGGGTGGGCTCGCTGATGGGAAAGGCAGCAGCTGAGGAGCTCTGCAAGGGCAGCAGAAAAGCAGTTTGCTTATTAAATTGTATCAATCTCTGTATGCCGTCTTGTTTTTGTAGATCGGCAAGGGATTGCCAAGCTGTTTGTGGTTAAACAGTGCAGACTGTCATAATCCTGCTCCTCATCTCACCTAATTAAGAGCCTGGTCACGCTGGAGCTTTGCCGAGGCGAGGACTCCGAGGGCAGTTGTTCATTCTGGTGCAGTGCCAGGACTGTGTGTCCCTGATAGTGCAGTTTCCTTTGAAATCAATTGAGATGTCACCGTCACTTGATCCCAGAGCTACTTAATGAACTGGCAAAATGGGCTCTATTTTTAGATCTCCCTTCAAACTACTGTGTGTGTTAAAGCTCCCCTTGTCCTTAACGCTGGGGCGGCATTGGGAGGGATTTATTGGTTTAGTTTAATAAGAGACCTACAGGACTGAAATAATAAGCTTCATTTCCTTGAAAGTGAGGAAAATTAAAATGGCATGGTTAAATCTGGGCAGCCACCTCGAGACAGTAAAGCGATATGTTCACTGCCAGAAGGATAAGGTGGAGCTGGATTTTTCTTCTTGTCTAGGTTATGAGAGAGCCAAAGATTACAGATACACGCCTTTGGGGAGTTCTTGCAAGCTTTGTAGATCAGATTTCTAAGTGTTTTCTGAATACAATAAAACTCCTGGTGGTTTATTAGGCAAGCTCAACAACTTAAAGAGTATCAACTTCATTGCAAATGTTAGTGTCTTCCCCTATGTGTTTATAATTAGTGTCAGAAAAATACTTCTGCTAAAATTAAAAAAAAAACAAAGATAATTTAAATGTTTTTAATGACACAGATAATTTATGTGTTTTTACTTCCTAATTGTAGTCTGAAGCCCAGTTGGATAAACTATAATTTCAGGAAGCTGTTGAGAATGTCTTGAGGCTTTCCCTAGCATTGGTGTTTGCACACATATGACCTTCTGTGGATCATATGTAGGGTTTAGGAGTTTGCTATCTGTAGGCTTACAGGCTCCAGGATTGCCATGAGGGGAATGTAGCTTGGGGTGCACAATTTTAATACAAGTGGCAATTGTGTCCTGTTTTTTTTCCCACCCCACTAGATGAAAATGTATGTGGTTGCAGAATGCACTAGTACTTTTCTCCTGTGGTACAGTCAAAATAAAAATCAGCAAAAACCTCAATGTATCAGCAACAAACCAAACTCAAACTCCATGTAGTAGAGGCGTAAGATGTACTGAATAGGTCACCCTTGAGCCTGGGCTCAGGGTGGAATTTGGCCCTGGCAGAAATTATTTCAGCATCTCTTTGTACAGTACTACAAACGAAGTAATTTTTTCTCCTCTGAGCTGGAAGAAGTGGTCCACCTTTGGGCTGGGAGCTGTGTGGTCTTGCCAGGTACAGCTGCCCATATCCATGCACACTGCAAAAACCAAACAGCTGTACAGCTCCAGACTTGATCTGTGTTGTGCTCAGCTCCAGAAAAGTCAGATTGGACCCATCCCCATCTGTTCTGATAGCTAAACAGTATGCCAGCAAAACTGGCTGCTTTAGGGAGACATTTGTCTTGTTTTTCTTCGTCTCTGTGCTTCACATATTTCCCCACCACAGAGTTAGCACTGGCCCTGTGCAGCAGTTGATTTGTACACCTGTAAGACCACCATGTGATTTTTTTTGTGTCTGTGAAAATGATTTCTACCCTTCTACAGGGGAGGCACCCTCGTTTCATAAAGCGTGTTCCCACTTGTATGGTAAATTTCAGTATATCTTTGTGAGATCCATGAGGTCCTGTCCTCATTTCCACGTGCTTCTGCTGTCTTCTGGGTATCCCAGAAGTTCCTTGGAAGGAGAGCTTGGGATACTTTAGCTGTGGCCTAATTGCTGATGGTTTAGGTTTCTTAGGTGGGGTTTTGAGTCTGATGTCTTACATATTTTCTGGAATGAGGCCCTTATCAGGATGACCAAATCAAGGTGCTGGGTTTTTTTCAGACTGATGAATAAATTGGATGGTTCTAAGTTTACATGGAGCTGTGAGCCGCAAAGCATTTGATGCTGGAAGTGGACTCTAAAGTAGTTGCTGCAATGCCTTGAAAAATCAACAGCTACTAGCTAGGATGTACAAACTATGCATAAATTAAGTGTAGCTGTTCGTTTTGAAGGGGAAGGAATAAAAAGCAGTTTCCATTCCAGCTTCCTGTTGCTGCCAGTTTTATGTTTTCCTGAAGTTTCTACTGTTCAAACTAAAATCACGAAGTCTAGACTTCACACAAAAGATAAACTTTGGCTTTGTTGGCTTGGGTATAAGAGGGACTGGGGGATGGGAGGCAGGTTGTGGGAAAGACTGACATTTTTAAGATTGAATAGCAGAAGCAGAAATTATTTTTACAGGAAAGCGTTTGGCTACTTGGGTGGGGTTTTTGAAAACTGACTTCCAGCAGTTCACCAGCACCTTCCAAAATGCAGGGGCTGGGCAGAGCCTGCCCATGGGCAGCTCTGCTTGTCCCTGAGCACAGAAGAGCAGGAGGCAGAGGACATGTGGCTGTGCTGCTTACCTTGTTACTTGGCGTCTGGGAAAACACAGTCGGTAAAGAGACTCCTCCTGTCCTGGTGCATTTACTCAGGGTTGTGGGGTTGTGATTCCACCTGTAAACTTTAATTGCTCATTTCCAGGCTTTTAAAGTGCTTACCTGTCATAACTTTCTGTTAAATAAGCTTTTCATCACCAAGCTTTGCATTGGTGCTCAGCAGACACTAACAGTAAAATAATGCTTTTTAAAAGTAGTTTTCTCTATAAAGATGTGATGTCTCTGGAAGCCTGCAGAGCAGTACAAATGGGAATAAAAGCTAGAATTTTGTTCAAATACATGGAGAAGCAACTGAGTGAGGTGCCACAGAGTGCTGGATGCGTTCTGGAGGCATTAGTGTCGCGTCCTACACAGGATGCATGACCATTATGTCCAAAGGCATTACTAAAAATTACTTACAGAAAATACTTAATACAATGACACGTTTTGGAAACAAAGATGACATGCAATGGAATTTTCTGTCCCATAATGACAATGACAGAAATGTCATCAACATCTCTGGTTTACAAGAACATTTTTTTTTTTTAAAATTTCTTTTTAGATGGTGGAAACTGAAAAGTCTCAAGATCCAGCTTGTGCAGAAGTGTCCAAAGGAAACAATCAGAGTTCAACTCTGGCAAGTGGCATACTGAAATACAGAAGTCGATCTCAAGGTAAAGCTGGACTGATAAAAGATATCAATTGTAGATTTTTTATTGTAGTGTATTTATTTTAACTCTCTAAAAGTGAGATAGGATTTCTTTGAAATCATATTAGTTTATTTTGGAAGGAAAATCCCATCTGTAGGATAGTTGCATTCAGTCTCCTGAGCTGAGCTATTGCAGGAACAGAAATATTATGCAAATTTTAGAACTGTCTTGTTTGTTTCTGTCTTTCTTGCTATTTTTTTTTACTATTTGCATTGTCTGTATATTTCAGTGTGCTGTGATCAAAATGCCAATTATGGTGACTAATCCCCAGATTTTCTGTTGCTTTGTCCCCAAGTCTTAACAGTAACTTTTGTGCAGAGCTTGATCATGTTCTCGACCCTAATGCTTTCTGAGGCTCCCTCCCTCTTGTGCTCACCCTAATTTCCAATTACTAAGGTATTTTTAGGATACTCCACAGGGCTCCTCTGCCCGTAGTCCCTGGGGCTGTGAGTTGGTGGTCACTGGGGATCCAGACACTGTTGCTGTGTGTGCTGATGCCCTTGGGCTGTGGGGGAGCCTGGAGCATCTGCCAGCCTGGACTGCAGCATGAGAAACGAAGATGCATTTCGAGATGAGCAGAAAACACAGAATTACAACTGTTCTCCTGAAGAGAGGGAGAATTGATGGGAAAGGGTTAGTTGTAGGTGCCAGGGAATGAAAGAATGCCAGGATGCCAGTCCTGCCAAGATTGCTATCCTGTCTGTGTGTAGCAGCAGCAGCCTGTGTGCCAAGGGAAGGGGAGTTGAAAAGCAGAGATCCCAATTTCAGATCCCAAAGCAGGGAGCAGGTTTAAATTGCACTCTGGGCAGTGGGTACAAATTCTGCCTATGGATGCGTCAGCAGAATTGCTTTTATGCTGAGTGAAAAAAAACAGCTGCCCCAGGTCTGTGCTCCATCCCTCCCTGGCACTGGCAGCAATGCTCACACAACCTGCTGGCAGGGAAGAGGTGACAGAAAATGTGTTTGGGGCTCTCCTGGGCAAATTTTCAGTGCATCTACCTCAGCCCATGACTCCCTGTTCCTGGGATACAGACAGTGAGGATGAAAGGAAATCAGAGCAGTTGCTCTCTGTAGCAGTTCCAACATAAGGCTGGTTTAAAGTAATCTGAAATCCTCGAAATCCAGCTTGTGCAAATTCGGCGTGTGTCTTGGGTTTTCATCTGTTGATGAAATAGGGGTTAATGGCCCTTCCCTGTGTGGTGTGGAAATGACAAGGATAAATGTGTGGGAACTGCTGGGACTGGGGATTCTTCAGGGACCTTGGAGAAAATGAGAATTGGAGAAGCCCTGGTGCGAGGAGTAGGATACTCTGTGGCTGATTACAGGACGTCCTTCAAGACAAATAATTCTGTTTCTTACATGAACTCTGCACTCCTCTCTTTAAGACAACTAGAATTGTTGCCAAAAGGAAAGAAAATAGCATTTTTTTGGCACATTCTTATTTTTTCCATTCCAGAAAAAATTCCTTCAGAGTGACATGACACCTCCAGAAATGAATACTGCTGCAGTGTCAGGTCTTTTAATTTTAAATACATAAAGTTTGAGAGCTTAGTGCACTGGCAAGTGCCATTGGGTGTGAACAGATGAATTTCTTTCCTGTCCTTGAGCTACCGACTCAATTATCTTCTGTTTTTCCGTAATACCATGAGTTCAGTATCAATGAAGATTGCAGAAAACCTACGACAGCAGGAAAAGTTCTTGGTTGAGTGTGATCAAAACTGGTTTCCAACTTTCTGGCTGGGAACTGCGTAGTATTGTTTTAAGGCACTTTAATTTGGGATTTGCTGGAGGTGGTTATTGCGTACTGGTGAGAGAGGTGAAAGCAGTTCTCAGATGTTGCAGGATGTGTTTCTGTGGTTTTTCCTAGGTGCCGGATCCCGCTTGGAGTCTGTGGGAGAAGATGATGAGCTGACGGTGGAAAATGGTGAATCAAATTACGAAATAGCGGTGAAATATTCCCGGGGTGGAAGAAAGCACTCTCTGCCCCAGCAGCTGGAGTCAGCAGGAGCCAGACAGGTGAGTGGGAAGGCAGAGCTGGCTGTGAGCACCTCATGGTGCTCAGTTCTATGGCATCTGCCTGAAGCTCATAGAAGTGGGCGAGGGTAATGAAACAGGGTCACATAGGTACGTCATGGGACTGAAAGCAGTCCATATTGGCCACCTGTGGAGAACTTCTTTGAGTGTTGTGAAAGAGAGTACTGCTTGCTTGTGGCCACGAGGTCCTAAGGCTATTCATCGTAGGAGTTGCAGTTCTAGAGATCTGAGGACTTTAAAAAAAAAATCCTAATGCTCTTTATTTTAATTATTTTAAAATGTAGGGCCTTTCCCTTCTCCTTTCCTTTCTCTTTTTTTTTTTAAGCAAATAAAGACTTGAGTATATAATGAGGTTATCTTTAATCCTTTTAATTTAAATTGTGACTGATACATTTCAAAATTACTCTACTGTGCAAATTGTGGGAAAATTACTGCGGCAAGATTTACTTGATCACTTTGATTGTAGTGAGCTGGGGGTTCATCCCTTGAACATTTTTCTGAATATATCTCTAAGATACTGCATCCCTCTTCCCCGGCACATGCAATTTTCCCGGTATGACATCCGCAGTATCTGTGCCAAGCAATCAGAGCAATCATCACTATTTGTTGATGTTAGGACTACCATATCGTGAAGAAATCCACCCGTTCCTTCAGTGCTGCCCAAGTGGAATCTCCATGGAGACTGACCCAGCCATCCATCATTTCCAACATCGTCCTGATGAAAGGGCAAGGCAAGGTGAGGATTTCTGCATGTTTCTCACATGTAGCAAGAGCTGGCATTTAAGAGGTGTCTCTTGTACTTCCAGCTGCTCTCAAGGTAGCTGGTAATAGTGCTAATGGTAAACAAATCCCATTTCCAAACATAAATGCCAAAGTTACACCTGCAAGATACAGGGCATGTGATGTTCATGTCATCCACTTGACACAAGGTGGCTTTCATTTTGGTTTGGTGCATCTCGCCATTACTGAGATATCAAATATTTATAATGGATCTCTAAATATGTATGTTTATGCAAAATCAGTGCAGCTGCAGAACAGTACCTATTCACATGTATATTTATGGACAAGCATATTTTCCCTCTGTGGAATCTGGATGCATTAAAAAAAAATAAATTACTGCAAATTAAGCATTAAACCTGAAGACAGGTTACTGGCTGATTGCTTCTGTGAGAGCACCGAATTCCATGGGTCAAAGAGTCATCTTCTCTCCCCCAATAACGTGTTTACACACTTGCTAGATACCAGCTGGCTGAATGCTAAGAAAAAATAGATAAGCATTAACCTAGGTATACATTGTTTTCCCTAATCAAATCCATGCTAGTATTGGAGCTGTCATTTAAATATGCTAAATATGCATGTCCTTTTGTGAAATAGTCTTTAAAGTCATCAGATGGATTTGTTTTGGACTAAGAAGATTTGCTTTGACTTTCAAGCTCAAATGCAAAACAAATTCCTTGTTGTGCTTTATGTTAGAAAAAGGGTTAGAAATGGTTACTTCTATGGGTAGACTGGCTCACAGTTGCTTTAACTTTCCTTGGTTTAGGAGCTGTGGGTCTTTTATGATGAGCAAATATTTCTTCATTTCTCGTGTACTTATTTTATTACTCTGTTTTTCTTACGAAATTAGATTATTTCTCCCCCTGGGATAAGCCAACCTCTCCTGCCTTTCTGCCTTTAGCTCCAAGGTTTTAGGAAGCAGCTGGGAGAATGCAGACCCTAGTGATCATGAACCACCTAAAGCAGCTGCCATTTTGTGTGCCTTCCACCCACCTCTTGGGCGATCTCCTCTGTTAGGGATTGCACCTTGTACAGTTTGTGCAATACTGCTCAGTTTATTATCCCTGTGCAGACCTGGGTCTTGAAACATTTCTCTGCAGTGTTGCAGTGTTGGTGGCGCTGAGCCAAGGGTTTGCCTTTCAGTTTGCATCCAGATCTGCAAGGGGTGGTTTCCTGCTGTGGAGTGGCAGCGCTTGTCTGGGAAGGTGGGCTAGTGTAGGAACTGCTGTACTTCGCAGACATATTTCTCCCAACCCTCCCATGGAGCCGTGGGAAGACCTCCTGTGTCCAGGCGTGGGAGTGCCAGGAGCCTCCTGCCTTCTGTAGGTTGATTTGCAGTTGATAATTGCACAGGGTTGAACAGTTACCGGAGTTATTTTGTTCTGCACAAGAGAGCTAAGTTGCTTCCTGTCCAGAAATCAGTAATGTCTTACCAAGTTACTAGAAGCTTATAACTGTGGTGGCCTGCTCTGTATTCACATAGTGAAACAAAAGATCTGATTGTTGTGCTGGACCGTAAAGTCAGTGCTTGCCCTGGAAGCACCCCTCAGCTGGAGAGCACTGCCCAAGGCAGTAATAATGTCCATGGCTTCAGATCACTAAAGCACAACAATTCTCCACATCCTTTGTCCACCTGGTCGGTGACTTTTCCCTTTATTCTGTAAAATGCATGTACAGCAGGGACAAGAAGGGAAATATGGGAAAGCATTGTGGACCAAGGAAGTGGTTTGTCTGGGAAATAACTCAGCAGAAGGGGGAGAGATTTATTCTGCTGTGCTCATCAGTTCTCAGGTCAGCTTTGCAAGATGGTCCCATAGCCTGCTGGGGTAGTGCAGGGGTAAGAGCTAATGGATGGAGCCCTGGGGAATCTATTGATCTAGATTTATTTAAATACAATGTGATATATGTCTCCAGAATAATTAAAAATGTACATGTGAGTGGTAGCCCCCACAATCCATTCTCCTTTCAGCTACATTCCTGACATTGCAGCACTGACCTTATGTCATGTTCTGAAGCTTTTCTTCTTCCTGAGGAAATGTAGGATCTGTGACATAAGATAAACCTATAGTTCATCCTGGGTATAGATCTCAGGGGTAGGAATTGACTGTCTGTTAATTCAGAATGAATGTGTTACTGTTTTTAAAATGGGAAATCTATTGACCCCATGTTTTGAAAAAACCCAAAATATTCTCAGAGTTTTTGCTATATCAGCTTAGGGTGCCTGCTGCTATATTTTGGGCTGATGAGTATGTTGATAATGGAGTGAAAGTAAATGAGGAAATGGAAGTGAGAGAGTAAGTTGGCCAAACAATTCATCAGAAGATTTTAGGTTTTCCTCTTTCCCTTGTCTTGTACGTTACTGGCAGTCTTTCTCACACAGATGATAACAGATTAAGGTTCCAGGTGTGTGTCTTCTCCTCTCTTTTCTGTAGGAAAAGAGAAAATCTCTTCAAATCTCTTCTTTCTTTAGGGTCTTGGATTCAGCATTGTGGGAGGCCAAGATTCTGCTCGTGGACGCATGGGGATTTTTGTGAAGACTATATTCCCGAATGGAGCAGCGGCTGCTGATGGAAGGCTTAAAGAGGGTATAGTAGAGAGAATCCAACTTCACATAAACAACCACAGTGGGATATTGTTTCAGTCCAGGAGGAAAATTCAAATACAGCTATGTTTAGGCACCTGGCCAGCAGCAAGAGGCTATGGAAAATGTACAATGCCCTGTTTGTTCATCCTGTGGAAGATAATTCGTAGCAATTAACCCAACTGTATTTCATATTGAGACGGGAGAACTACAGAATAGTGGTGGCCACTTTGTTTTCCCCTTTCTCTTTCATGAACTTCATTTTTCCCAAACAGCAAGTTGCAATTCTTCAGTTGGAGAGGGTCAGTGACAGCAGGAAAATGTAAATAGCCAAGAACATCTGGCTTGAAGATGCTGGACTCAGAAGGTGTTATATATGGGGACGTATCTGGGAGAGGCTCTTTTGAACCCTTCTACTCTCTAAGCCTCCTGGTATGATTTTGACGGGACAAGAATCATGACCACACACACGCACAAAAAAAAAAAAAAAAAAAGGACGGGATTGGCAGTTAAGCTCACCCTGGTTAGAGAAGGAGATATAGCCAGATTCTATTACTGCTTTTCCAATCTTGGTGTCTGAGCTGAATGCATAGCCTGCTGTGTGTGTGCTGCACCATGGTCTGAGTGCTGTGACACAGCATTCTGACAGACAGACTCCTAGTGTTGAAAATACAAAGTGACCATGAGTTTAGAGTGGCGGTTTACAACCCTTCTACAGGGGTTGTGTTACTTTGCTTCCATGGAAAGCTGCTTCTGTGTTACTTCTCTCAAGCTGCTCCTGTGCTACTTCTCTCCTCATATCATCATTCCCCTCTTTCTGTCTTATCACACTTGTATTTGAGGCTGCTTTTGGTGCCAACTCTCACACTTGCTGCCAGAGGGAAGCTCACATCCCTGCATCCTAGGTTGTGCACTTGCTATGCGAAGCCAATAAGTAGCAGCTGTCCCATAAACCCAGCAATCATTTGCAGGCTATTCATAGCTTGAAAATTCTTCTCTTTTTTTCTTTACTGAAGCTAGGAAAGGAGAGGAGGGGTAGATTTAGCTGACAATATTGCCCCATGTAATTTTGCACAGATGCAAGTAAAATTGCAGGAAGTGGATCTGGATCATGCTGACCCACTTATTAATAAAATGAAGGTAGATGGCTCAGCTGGGTGTAAGTAGTAAGACCCAGAGCCTGGAAGCTGGTAGAAATCTGACAGGACATGTTCCTTGAGGTGAAAAAGACATTTGTCGTCACAGCGTGTGGGCTGCTACATGCTTCTCTGTCCGCAGGCATTTAGTAAGGGAGCCCATTTGCTTTCTGCACGTGGATGCAAGGTTCTTTTTCTCTGAACAGGCTTTGAAGTGATGTGCTGTAGTGGTTCACTTAGTTCCTCATTTCTCCTGTTAATGCTTACAAAAGAAAGGCAGTTTTATAGTACCTTTGGACTTCACGTCATAATGATTTTCAGACTTTAGTTAAAATCCATAGCATTTTCTGCTTGTTTGTGGGAATGGGAATGCCAAGTTAAGGGTCTCTGCTGAAGAACAGTTTTTACTTTGGTAATCGATCACTAGTAACTTGTAGAGACATTAATACAAGTGAAAATAAATTGAGAACAATAAAAGGCTTTTTATTGGATAGTTAACTGAAAAAGGCTTTTTTTTGGATAGTTAACTGAGATCCTTACAGTAGTGGATCACCTCATGTTCAGGAAAGGTGTTTTAAATCTTTATAGTTTCTATATTGCTGACCTCATTTTTTGTATCTATTTACCAGGGGATGAAATCCTGGAAGTTAATGGAGAGTCTCTGCAAGGACTGACCCATCAGGAGGCCATCCAGAGGTTTAAGGTAATGTGGATCTAGCACTGAAGAGATTCACGCTCCTCTTCACTTACTGCCATCTCCTACCCTCAGCTTGATACTCTTGCACTGCCACGAGTTACTGTGTGCAGATTTAGTGACAAATGTTGGTCACCTCACAGTGGTTCTGTGCTGTCTCTGCAGCAACTCAAGAAGGGTGTGGTGACGCTGACAGTGCGCACGCGGCTGCGCAGCCCCAGCCTCACGCCCTGTGTGACCCCCACCCTGCTGAGCCGCTCCAGCTCCCCCAGCGCCAGCAGCAGCGTGCCTGTCCCCGGCCTCGAGGAGCCCGAGGGCTCCTCCTCCAGCCGCAAAGGACCTGGCCCCAAGGACAGGATCGTCATGGATGTGACGCTCAATAAAGGTGAGGGTCCATCGAAATGGTCTGGGAGAACAAATCTCTGCTTCTTAGGAGAGTTTTTGGGAATAGGGTAGAGACTCTTGTACCTGGTGCCCATTTGACATGGAACCATTTTGACATGGATGAGGGGGAAAAGTACCCTCTAATGCAAAAACTTCTGAAGAGCTCCCCTTTCTGCATTTTGCTGTTCCAGAATCAGAAGCCTCTTACGGGTAGCAGTCAGTGTCTGTGCTGCTGAAAGAAGGAGGCCGTGAGATACCAGGCAAAATGTGAATCAACCTCGGGGCAGCCCAACAGGCTGTGCCCTTCTCGTAAAGGGCATCTCTGGGGAAGGCAAAGCTGCACAGTGTTGAAAAGTTCCCCGATAACCTGTTTGAACTCCTCCATGAGAGTTGCTCTCATTATTAATAATTGCTCATTATAAACTTAAAGCATATGTTATATGTGGTAGACAAATATGCCTATTTTTAAGACTTACAATATAGTGATTTTAAAGGTTGGATTCAAAATTTTGAGAGAGAATTTAAGATGTCTAGTGATCCCTACAGCAGGGATGTTGTGACCTGAAGGAAAGCAGAGATGAAAGTGGACAGAGGTGACCATTGAACCAGAGATAATGCCTCACCTTCCTTTGTGCTTCTTTGCTGAGGAATGCCATACAGATATTTAACAAAAGAAAGCAATACAATTGGCAACATCTTCTGTGCTCGTGTTTTCTGCAGTAATTTTAAGTGGCATCTTGATTGGATTGCTGCCTCTACTCCTTTGTGCCTTGGACCAGATCGGACCTTGTGCAACATTTCCAGGAGGTTCCCACGGTGCACAGAACATTTTCTGAGATACATCAATCTCAGAAAACAGTCAGGATCAGCTATTTTCAATTCTGATTTCCACTTGTTGGTCTTAGTTTCCTGACTGACTGCACCTAAGGCCAGCCCTGAAACAATGGCATGAGTCCTGAACTCAGATGGGATGTGGAAACACAAACACTTGTGTGTCCTGTGCGATTACAATCTGCCACGTTTCTTTGTACTTCTTGTTTTTCACAGAGCCAGGGGTTGGGCTCGGCATTGGTGCCTGTTGTCTCACGCTGGAAAACAGTTCACCCGGGATATACATTCACAGCCTGGCCCCTGGATCAGTGGCTAAAATGGATGGCAGATTAAGGTTGGTTAAAGCAGAAACATGCTGTAGTGGTTTTAAGATAAAATCGACTGAGATTTTGTTTTCACCAATCAGTTGATGTACCAGGGAGGAAATTTATACTTAAGAGTTCACCAAAGAGAAAACATTTAAGTAAAGACATTCCAAAGTAGTATTAAATACCCAGGAAACAATTATTCTTTGTTCTGGAAACAACATGATCATTAAGGTCTGGGTTGTTTGGTTGTTTTTTTTTAAAAGTTCTCTATACAGAAAGCTGAGCCTAATAGCACCCTTTGAAAAAGGGGAGCAGCAAGAAGTGCAGCCTCATGCTTTTTTGTGAGAGCTGCAGCCAGAGACCCCAGACTGGGAAGAAATTTGCAGAGCTCTGCTAAAAGCTCAGTCACCTGAAACTCTCCTAAAAAGAGCTGGGGTAGATGTTCCTGCAGCTGCCTGTGCCTGTGGCTGCGGCAGTGTTTTTCTGGCCTTACTCTTAGTCTGGCAGGATTGCTGCAGGCTGACCAGCAGCACTCTGTCATGGAGTTGGGATGTCTTTAGGAAGCAATGATTCCCAGGGTTCCCTTGTGCCTTACACTGGATTAAGTGACAGAAACTTACTTGCTTTTCCTCTTGTGGAGGCTTCATTTTTGAAAACCATTGGAGAAAACCTTGCCACTTTCTGCATTCTTCCATAAATGCTGGTGGGTGCTGGGAGCATGGCTCCAGAGGGGAGACTGTGCTGTAGAGGTGCTGGGACCGTGTGATCCACTTTGACTGCGTGGTGTGAGCACTGGTGCAGAGAGGTTGAGCAAATGCCTTGTTTTCACATGGCTAGAGAGTGCCTTCTGTTTCCTGGCTCACCAGGAAAACTGTGATAGAAGTTTGATTTCTTGGAATAAGGAAAGAAGATAATTTTATGGTGACATTGCTGCCAAAACCCTTGGAAGTTCCTATAATATAGAAATGTCTACAGGAGACAGCATTTAATGGTAACTTGCTTTCTTGCAGGACCCTTTGGAAAGCATTGCAGTGCTGGTTATGTCTGTATGTAACAGCTGCATTGTTTATTAGGTTTACGTGATTGATTGTATCCAGGCACACTTCCCAGATTTCTAGCTTACTTCTTTGAGATGTTGCTTCTGTTGTCCCATCAGCGATTTATGGCTTCATAGGCCAAGACTTACAGGGTGGTTTTGATTTTTGGAAAATGTTGTTAATCAAATGTTGTCTTTGCAATGCCAAGGAGGGTTTGAATCCAGCTCTTCTGTATCTGAGCTCCCTCTCTCAGTCATGTGGCTGTGTAAGTGACTCCATTTGTGCAAGTCTAAAGGATAGGCAGAGCAGAGGGATGGCTGCACAACTGATAAGTCACCCTTTACTTTCCTGAGCCTGTACCAGAAGTGCAGGTTACTGAATTGCAGTTGTTATTTTGCCTTTGGTGTGTGTACTCATAGTGTCACACACCACAGTGTCATTGTCACAAGTAACCCAACATAAGCCAGCAGTAGCATATTCTTTGAGAGTGTCTATTCAAAGCAAATGTTTCAGGAATTATGGAGAATGCTTTAATGATATCCCTAGTTGATGATACCGTCTTTTGAATAGTTCCAGATGTCTGAGCACCATAAGCAAGAGTTACAAAACTGAGAAAACAGAACTAAACAATCATAGAATCATGGAATGGTTTGGGTTGGAAGAGACATTAAAGATCATCTTGTTTCAAATCCCCTGCCATGGGCAGGGAATCTTCCACTAGGTCAGGTTACTCAAAGATCCATCCATCCTGGTCTCAAACACTTCCAGAACTTCTCTGGGCATCCTGTTCCAGTGCCTCACCACCCTGACAGTAAAGAATTTCTTCCTAACACCTGATTTAATCCTACCCTCTTTCAGTTTGAAGCCATTACTCCCTTGTCATATCACTACGTGCACTTTTAAATCACACAGTGTGTTTTCCTTTCAGGAGAGTTTTGTTTTTTCTTTTTCCTTTTTAATGGGTTCTGTATGATAATTTTGAACAAATACAGGCTTAACCAGGCTCAATAATTTTCTGGAGTAATTTCATAAACTCATAATCTAAATAGTTAATTTCTTATCAGTGTTTCTGCTAAGTGATTCAGTATGGTGTGAAGGAACAGCCCATCTGAATCCCATTTTTCCTCTTCTGTGCTCAATAAATATCTGAATGTAGAACTGAAGGTGAAGCTTGCTTTCACCCTGGCTCGAATGCAGACAATTTTCTTGGTTGATTTAATAGAGATTTTTGCACTGACAGTAAGTGCAGAAGGGATCTCTGAGCTTCCTTTGTGAACTCAAGAGGCCTAAAACCATTCACATCGCTGGTAGCAGCACCTCCTTTGAAAGTCATGTCTTTTCCAGAACATTTATGTCTTTGAAAAATCTTGGCCATCAGTTGAAAGCACAAATTTTTTTGCGTGGAAGGTGGTTGTGATTAGGTGACTCTGTCTCTGTGCAGCCGTGGTGACCAGATTCTGGAGGCGGATTCTGTGAGCCTGCGCCACGCAGCATTAAGCGAAGCCTACGCAATCCTCAGTGAGTGTGGACCAGGCCCAGTCAGCCTAATCATTAGTCGTCATCCTAACCCAAAGGTGAGGAGAAAATGAGTGAGTGTATTTGGATTGTTTTCATCTGGCACTGTAATTTGAGTCTTGCTGTCAGAAAAGCAGAAAATTAAGAAAATGGCTTTTTTCTCACTACGGCATTTACTTTACATATGTCTTTACTTTTTTCTCACTATTGTGCAAGGTGTCAGGATTGTAATGATGCTTCCCAGTTTTGTAAGTCATAGCAGTGCTGGACTGTCCCTGCTGCTTTTCACTTAGTCACTCACTGATCAATTGCATTTTCCTGGAACTGCTTGAATGAAGTGTTCCCATCTTTCTTGGTACTTGGATGAAGTAGCAATGCAAATACAGCACAAGACCTCTTCCTCCTAAAAGTTAATTTTGCAGTTACTTTGTCTTTGAGTAGAATATAATTTAGGGCCAGGAATATATGTATCAACAGCTTGAATTGATCAACTGTAATAAAGTAAAATCTATCCAAAGATCAAAGTTTTCCTTCAGGAATTAAAACGTGAGAATATGGAGTGCACTGCTACTGAATCCATGCAAGGTCAGTTTGGAAATAAGGCTGTATTTACAAAGTAAGTGTTCTCAAGCATTTTTTAAAAATTGATGATAGAAGATGAAAGCCTATTAGCCAAGCTATAGGGAATAACAGCTTCTTTTATTTCAGTATTTCAAAGAATTTCATGAGTGTACGAAACCTCCTGTTTAAACAGGAATGAAGCTGTAAAAATATTTGCATTAGTGGGTCCAGAAAGCTCTGACTTTTGAACTCATAACTACAAATGGAAGCCTTAGTAACGCCATATCTAGGAGAACTCAGGTTTCTTCTTTTGTAATCAATAGTGTATTTTCTGCTAAATCAAATATACAGCCAACAAATAGGGGCCTACTTGCCAGAGTTTATTATCTTTGTTGGAAGGCCTTTTGCTGCTAGAAAGAAAGAGGCTGTGGCTCTATTAAAGGTAAGCACGGCGAGGGTAAGAATTGGGATTATAGCCTAAGATAGCAGTATTTCTGGTGAGTCTATGTGCTGTGCTGAACTAAAACAATGGTTCAATGTGATTGCAATATTAAGGCTTACAGACTTTTTGGAGTGTCTGTAAGAAGCATGAAATAAAAATGCAATGCTGTAGAGCCTGCTCTTTCTCATCTGTCCCTCTTCTTGCTGTGGTGAGGTCTTGAAAGCTGATGAGTGACCTAACCTGGTGTCTGCTGAAAGGATGAACTGAGTTAAGCTAATTGCTTGGTATTACTCAGTAACAGAGGGAAACTATTAAGTGGCTCCTATTACAGTTTTCCATAAGTGATATTTAAGATGACAACAAATCCTTTGCCAAGAAATGCATGAAAAGCTTAAAGTTGAGCTGGAGAGACCCTAAAGCATTTTTCCAGTACTGAATCCATAATCCTGGCAGTATGGAATCCGTAATTTCTCATGGCTGGATTGCTGGAGGAGTGTCCATATGGGAACTCATATTTATTGTTATGTTACTGTCACCCATTTTCTGAAAGCACCGGGAGATCGATAAATAAGTGTGTGTATTTTATTTTATTTTATTTTATTTTATTTTATTTTATTTTATTTTATTTTATTTTATTTTATTTTATTTTATTTTATTTTATTTTATTACAATAATATCCCAGCGTGCAGATTGGAGTTAGGAATTTGCTTGTCCCTTTCCATTTTGAACTGTCTGAGCATAAAGGATGCTAAACATCAAAGCTGGCAGAGTTTGCAGAAGCATGGATTTTTGGTTAACTTTAAAAATGTACTGCAGTGTGTCTGGGATCTGTTTTAATTCTTGGGATGTGTTATCTGTTTTAATTCTTGGGATATGTTTTACCAAAAGGTTTGTTAGGGCCATGGATCATAGTCTAAGGATCTGGTTCATGTTCTGCAGGAACTCCCTGTGCCCCAGGAGCCCAGGGACTTCTGGTTTGCTGTAAGGTCATGACACAGGCTGGAAACAGAGATGTGTTTTTACAAAGGTTCATGTTGTTTTGAACATTTTTATACTTAATTTCTTATTTTATAGCACAAAAGATCCACAGTACGTTTTGCTGCTGAATATGTTTGCTTTGGTGTTTTCATGTACTTCCAAAAGAAATACCACAAAATTTTCTTTCTGCTTGTTATTCTGACTGAATATGGCATTTATGCTGTGTTTAAACTGCTGAGTTTGCTTCAGAATCTCTCAAAACTTCATGGTTCAGGAAGACTCAAGTTTGTAGTCTGTATTTATGCTGAATTTTAATTCATGTAAAGCTATGTGCATAGAAAGTATTTTTGACAGAATTAATTTGCTTTCTGTTCTTAAATATATATTCCTGCAGGCTAATTGTTCCTGTATAAAATCATATGTTTTCCAGTAATAAGAATTAAACATATGGCAGTAATTATGGGCTAAATTAGCAAATATAGTAAACTAGTATTTATTCTTAAACCAGAAAAACATTAATTTCCAATTACTGATTTAGGTTTTCTTTTTAAGAAAGAGAGAAAGGAGAAAAGAAAATTAAAAAGACGGCTAATATTATGGGAAGTCTGGTATTCTTCCGGTTGGTTAAGTGTAGAATAGCTTGAGTTTCTGATGTATGCTTGCACAAAGCAGTCTTTGTCTATTTTAAAGTCATATTTTCTCAGCAAATCAATACACAGCTTTTAATTGAGTTAAAACTGGCCTCTAATAGCTTCATTTGATTTCTTTAAGTCTGGAGCTGTTTTATTTGTTTATATTGTGTGTCACTTGGATGCAGTCTTCATGCAGCTGGCAGGCTTCTGCTTCCTGGTTTTTGCCGGAAAGTGGCATTGAGAGAGTCTGAGTCAGGGGAAAAGGGCTTAGGAGCACTCAACTAGGTCTTTATTGCATCTTTAAAAATAATGGCTAATATGAAGTGGATCATGTACTTGTGGCAAGTGGTAAGACTCTTGTAATTTCTTGTACCCTGTTTGTGCTTTGTCATCTATCCCACTTCAGGTCTCAGAGCAGGAGATGGATGAAGCAATCGCACGTACTACCCACCGAGAGAGCAAGGACTCCAGCTCCTCCCACGTCACAGGTAGCAACATGTTCTCTTCTCTAGTGCATGTTCTCTCACAGATGCAGGAGCATTTAAGGGCATACTCTGAAGCTCCCTAGTATTAATATTTTGAGAGCCCTCAAGACGGCAGAACAGTGTAGGCAGTATCATCACTCTGTCCACTGCAGAAATTTTAGCACAAACATCCAGTTCAGATGGATCAGCTCTGCAGCTTATCTAACTTGCTTTTGTTCACTAGGCTGCCGTGACCTGAAAGTAGGATTGCCAAGATGTGGCTGTTGTGAACTTTTCTCAAGATGAGGGGAAGCACAGTGTTCCAGTAGGGAAAGAGCAGGAGGGGTCTCCTCCATCTATGTATGCTTGCCCTTACTGGCAAAAAAACCCCAAAAAGTATTGTGACTATTTGAAAAAGTCCAGGTGTTGCATACTGGACTATATGATTTAACACCATTTTGATCTTTAAAGTCATGTCAAAATATGTACTCTGGCATCTCTGTGATGTGTTTGAACTCCAGCATTTCCCAAAGTCTGGCAGATGAAAGCAAACTTTTGGCAATGGCAGAGTAACCAGTAAGGTGATGTTCAGACAGAAGTGTTAGATTTGTTATGATCCCTTTTTAATGTGTGTCAGCTAAGATCTGCTTTGAAGTTGACCTTGCCAGTGGCTGCTAATTTGTCTTCTCAGGTTGCCCCTAGTCAGCAGCATGCTCCAACAGATGGGGAAGACCATCTCCTGCTCCTCCTCTCTTTTTCATAGCACTGCCCTGGCCCTGGCTGGTGTAACATATCTCAGTGGTAACATTCCATCTGATCTGAGGGAGAGCTTGTGAAATGTTGAATAAATCTCACTTTAGGAAAGCAATTTAGATAATAAGTGGGATTAAATGCAGCCACCCGCTCAGAAGATGAATGAGAAGCCTGTTTGATTATATGGACCACAACGTTAATTTTTGGCATCTAACTAATCTGCGTTTAACAGGAGCTGTGCAAAAAAGTCCATCTCCTAGTGTGAAGGCCAAACAAGGAGAGACCTCATCTCCCCTCAGCTGGACTATGAAACGCTTCTTGGAGCCAGCAAGCCGGGTAAAAGGATTAGATGCAATAAGAATAGAGCCTGCTTCAAATTCAGCTTTTACTGAAGCTCTTACTTGGTCAAGGGGTTCAAAACCAAATCTGCATGCTCCTTCCCTGTCACATGAGCTCCATAAAAGAGTTTGTTTCTTGTATCACACATTTAAAGTGTGACAGCAGCAAGCTCCTGTTTGTCTGTGTGACTGTAGCCTTTGAGAGTGATGTGCAGAGCATGGCAGAGAAGGATGTGGGGTCCCACTTCCTGCCACCTCCAAGGCACCTCTGCTTTGTGGGACACATGCAAAGTTAGCAGGAAGGTCCTGAGCCTGTGGGCAGAAGGCTGAGACTAAGTCCCTGTATGTAGCCATTGCAGTGGAAAAAGTCTGTTTTTCCTGGTAAAGCCGAGGAAGCCATAGACACTGCGTCTGGAAGTACAAAGCCTTCCCTTCTCTCAGTGTAGAACATGTATAAAGGGAACTGCAAAAGTGAATAGTTTCATCCCTTGTTTCTGCACTGAACCACACCTGTAAAGCAGTGGGATTTGGAATCCTTTTTTATTTATTGTATTGGCAAAAAATGTGTTGATGTGCAGTGTTTCAGACATCCAATTTCAACAGTTTGGCTCTCAATATACAAGTCCTCTATTTTAAAAATAGGGTTTAAACCTACTTTATTGACACAGCAATACGAGTGGTCTGTGTGGGGCTCACATGCAGGCAGGGGCTTTGTGCATCGAGGGCAGCTGGTCACCAGGGTCACTTCTCTTCAGCAGGGATCTGTCAGCTCTGAGGCAGAGCTTTCCCAGTACTTCTCCCACGATGGTACGAGCCATCTCCCCTTCTCTGATGCTGTACCTGGCCCTTGTGATGAAGAGCAGCTCCGTCAGAGGAACAGGAACAGCTGGTTGGATGATGGCTCTCTTCTCCCTGGCAGCCTGAGTAAGTGATGCAAATTTGTCTGGTCATTGGGCTAGTGGGGGGAGAGACACTGAGTGCTGGATTCCTGTACAGGAGAGCTGTAGTGGTCCCTGTGCTGGTAAGAAATGCCAGGCAGTGTATTGTAAGCCATTGTTGATTGCATGAAGTTCTGGAAAATTTGAAGAATTTGCAACAATCCACAGAAATGCCTGTTTCCATGATATTTTGTTCAAAATGCTGTTCTGATAATGTGAAAATGACTTTGATTGGTTTGGATGAAACTAGATTGACAGCACTGCAGAGTTTGTGGGTTTTTTTTTTTCAAATGACTGATCATCTTATTTATTACATTTACGGAAAGTGTTCATAGCTATCTCAGAAACTTTGAGAGGGTCAATATATGTGTAAGAACAAATGTGCAATTTTACATCAGATACTTTGCATGTGTATCTTTCTCCCCGTAGTAACTGACTAAAAGAAGCTTGTGTGTCCTTATTGATGTGCGCCTGATCACAAATTCAAAGGATGTATTTGTTCTCCCTTTCCTGTGTTTCTCAAGTAATTTCTTTGTCTACATCTTATTTTCTGTGGAAATTATTTAATGTTTAAAAGCATTTTTACTTTTCTAACTAGCTACCAAAAAAAGCAAAACAAAGTAACTTTCCACAAAGTGAGATGCAGTTCTTTCTAAGGAGAACGTGAGAAGGGTTCTTGGGTTTGTTACTTGTTAGTTTGAAATTGATTGTTGTGTGCTTCAGTCTTTGTTCAAGAAAGCAATTTTTACTCTCTGTGAGTTAATGCAGGAGTCCTGAACTTAGATTTAAGGAAAACGTGAAAGAAAATCTGTTGTTTAAAAACTAAAATACACATTTGAATTTGCATCCCTTTTTTCTTTGAGTCATAGTCATAATTTAGAAATAAACTGAAAATAGAACTAGACATGCCAATGAACTGATTTTGGGAATTACCCATAAATTGTAGTGTTATCTGCAGTCCTCTTGATGTTTATGGTAGTTAAAAGGGGGGACATGAAAAGCCTACTTTTTGCTTTGTGAAGAAGAGTTAAGCTTCCTCTGCAAACAGAGCCACATGTATTCTGCTGTAGTGAGATGCATGATGTTAAAAACCATCCATAAGTCCAGTTAAAGTATAACTTTTTTTTTTCCTAGCTGCTAGAGATGCGGGAGTGACAAAAGCAAATGGTTTGACTTCTCCAGCTAGTGGGAGGTCGTCTGGCCATCACAACAAGCACATGGAGTCTGTCCGACCTGGCATCCTCAGCGACAGCCCCAAATCTGCCCGCAGCCCCTTTCATCGACAGAGGCGGGTTGTTTTCTATGATGGTGACGCCAGTGATGACGATGAAAGTTCTCACTTGCACAGAAGCCAGAGGGCCAAGAGCCAGGAGGATGCTGGCATTGTCATTACAACCTCCTCTGTAGAAATCGATGATGAGAGCCAGGACAGTGAGTCATCGAGATACAGCAGCATGGAGACATCTTCCCCTGTCTTCAGCAACTCTGTGGAGTCTGCAGACAGCACGCTGGAGCAAGTTGAATCTCCTTTTTTCCCCATCATAGCTTTTGATTACTCAAGCGTGCCTGAAGTTCGTCTTGGCAGCCTGAGTTTGAGGGAGCTCCGGGAAGCACAGCTTGAATCCAAGAGATCGCCAAAACTTGAGCACAGAGCAGTCACCAGAGTGAAAAGCATGATGAGCACTGAGTGCCGAAGCCTTCAGAGGCACAGGACAGAGGAGCATGGCTCTTACAACAAGCCTGTTGCCAGGATGCTCCCTCACAGCAAGAAGTGTGAAACGCCTGATGTGGCCGGGCAGGGCCAGGTTGAAGTTGTCACTCTGGTTCGCAATGAGCACGAGTCATTTGGCCTGGATTTGGAAATCCAAGCCATGCCCTTAAAGGTTGTCGTCACAGGGATGCGGCCAGGTGGACCAGCAGAAATGGTAATTTGTAATTTGAGTGCATTATAGTGATGTGCTTTCCCATTGTGGGGCTGATTATTATTATTTTCATGATTATTATTAAGCACGTGGTCTGTGGAGAGTAAGCACAATTGAGGTATTTGTCCTTGCTGGGCAAAATGTCTCACCCCATGTTGTTCTGGAGCTGCTGCTAAATAAAATGTTTCTGATTCAGAGGTGCACCCAGGCTAATTCAAAACTAAGAGAGGCAGGACGCAAATCCACTGAGATGGTCTCATCCCCCCTTACAATTGCAATTTTGAGGGAATGCAATTTTTGTATTTATTTTCTAACTATGGGCAAAGACAAAATAAGTAAATCCTTGTGGCAGAGGATGGTGGTAGCAAATGTATATTATGCTTTACTATTTTATATGTGCATGTCCCCATATTACAGGGATCTGGAACCAAGAGGCTTTAGGTGCTGGCCAGGTTTGCCAAGAGCTACAGTAGTACCAGTAACACGTTGCTCTTCTGCATCTCACACATACCCATACCAGTATGGACACGTGCTTCATGCTGATTGTGGAATTGCTAGATGCAGAAGTGCAGAAAGAAAGATAATACTCTGGTGTACAAACCTGGCTGTAGCATTTTTAATCTCATTAGCGGCCACTAGAGTAAGAGGGGATATGGCATAGCAGTTTGAATAGGGCTGTGAGATCTGGGGATTTGGGTTTTTTTCCTGCCTTTTTCTCAAACTTATTGTGCAGTATTTAGAAACAAACCTTTACCTTAAGAGCTCAGTTCATGTCTGTTCACTGGTTTAAGAGAGTTCCACCTGAGAAGTAGTTCATGCATGGAATTAAAAAATGACACACAGCATTCCAGTCCTGAAGAAGCTAGGGCTGATCCATCCCATTCCATTTAACTTAGAGGGCTATATCCTCCATCGTGATGCTCATCTCCCAGAGAAACCAGCAGATCTTTTGACCTTCCTGTTTTAGATTGATCTTTAATTCTCCTCCTGGCAGAAACACAGTCTGTTCTTTATTTATGTGCTGGCAAACTGACAGCACTGGTAACTGTGCTCTGCAGTGACGTGAAATGGGGGATGTTGCTCGTAAGCTATTAATTGCTTCCCTGCAATCTCTGCAGGGCTTCTGATGTGTATTTATAATTTCCTTGAATCTCTCTTTGCATCAGGGATCAATGGGCAAGATGGCTGTAGGAGATGAGATTACCACTATCAACAGCATCCCTGTCAGCAAGATGATGTACGAGGAAATCTGCTTGCTTATGCAGTGTCTTCCCACGTCGGTAACCCTGGAGATCCAGAAGGCAGCGTCAGGTGAGAAAGCAGTTTTGCTTCTGTACCATTTATTCTGGGTACAAGTGAACAAAACATCCTTTAATCAGCTGGGCCTGACCTTCTGCTGTCCTAGCTTTCCACATGGATTCAGAGAAGAGGATAGGGGGACATTGCGTCTGCATTGGTGAGCCAAGCAAAGCACTTCATCACCAAGTCAAGCTTCAGGGTCCTCTCTAGCATCATGATATGGGGAGAAAACATACTCCTGTGTGAAGTATTCAAAGTTGCCACATGGAGTAGGTCCCTCCTGCCAGTGTTTGCAGAGATCTGAGTCATTTGATGCAGTCCTGGAACTAAAATGGCAGTGACTCTTGTCCTGACAACTCATTTTATTGCTGTTCCTGTTCATTAAATATATAGGCCCCTTATAATCAAATCTCTCTCTCTTAAATCTGAAGTTCTGGTAATGTTTTTATGAATGGACAATAAGACACTAAAAACCTCTTTTCATTCTTTTTTTCTTTCCTTCCCTTTTATTATGTCAGAATTCTCTAAAGTGCAGGAAGATGAAACAGAAAACTAAAATCTTATAAAAATGTTTATTTTTCTGTTTCATTACAAAAAGTTTTCTAGTGTGACTTGAAATACTTGATACCTTCTTGCTTTCTGCTCAGGGCTGATTTATGCTTCTACAGCAATATATGAATCCCCACAGACTGTACAAATTATGTGGTGTGGAAGTGAATGTTTGAAAAAGAGAAGCATACTTTTCAAATTCAGGAAGAACATAATATTTTGCTTTGTTCTAGCTTATGATCTTCTTTGTGTACCTATTAATACTTGGGAACCTAAAATGCTTCCAGATGCTTGACTTCCAGTTGTTCTTTAAGGAATTCCAGGCTTGGCAGGATCTTGTTCTTGTTTCCTTAGATTGCCGTGTCTTTCCAAACCAATAGCACTGGGGTAAGGACACATTGGCAATACTTTGTAAGGCACTTCACCCTTCCCCTTGTCCTATCCCACTGGCAAAAAAGGTGGTCTCTTCAGCATGTGATCCACCATGCTGAAGCAGGGGAATATGTCAGATTCTAGTCTGGCTGCTTGAGATTGCCATCCTGAGGTGTTTTTCCCTTCTTGACTCCAGGAGGAATCAGCACTTCTTAACCTGGATTCCGAAGTTAAGTGATGTGGATAATTCTGTAGGTTTGTGTGAGAAGTATAGAGATGCGCAGGCACCTTTAAATGAGCAGGAAAGGATGCTGACACTGAATAACCTCTTCTTCTCCATATACTTTCTGGGCCTCATGTCATAGTAACTGGCCTCTGGAAGGCAGCTTGAATGGGGATGCATGTCTCAGAAGCAGGGTAGAGAGGTGGAATCCAGTGCATAGGGTGAAGTGCTGGAAGCTGAAGATGTGAAGAAATGGGTGAGCGGGAGTGTGTCAGTGCAGCAGTGACAGGGAGCTCGGTGTGCTGCCCAGGAATGGGTTAAATATGTACTGGAAGCCAGGAGAGGTGTGTGCCAGAAATGCAGTAAAGCCCATGTGCTTAATATGTGCATAACGTCACCCATGCGTGTCACATTGAACACCTGCAGAAGTGCTGAGGGGTCAGAGCCAAGCTAGTTATGCACAGACTGTCACTGTGTTATCTGGTCACCTTTGCTATGTCAGGGCTTTCTGTGCTCCCTGGGGTCTCTACTGGAGACTTCAGAGATGAAACAAGTGATGAGAAGCAGTGCTGCTCAGCGTGACTTACTGCATGCTGACACTTTGGTAGTTGGCTGCTTGACTGCTGCAATTTCAAAGATGAGAGTTAAACAGATCATGACTACTCACCTTGGATAAGTGGATTGCTCCCTTCTGTGCACTACTCAAATACACATGGTTATGATTAATTTGAGTTGTTGTAAACATCATTACAGAAGAGGAGGAGTGCAGATCAAAATGAAAACATGTAGTCTATGTGGGTGTCTATTTTTGTAATAAAACCTGGTGTTTTCTATATCACTTCTTACATTTGACAGGATTTTCCTTTTCTTTTTTTTTTTTTTTTTTAAATTGTGATGCAGCTGTCAGCAGATTTACAAACCTCATCCTGTCTCCGGGGGTAGACACTCAAAATCAGGCCAATGTCAACAGCATCCTCACAGCGGAGGAAGAACAGAGTTCTGGGAAGCGAGAAAGAGCAGGTCTGCAGGCTGCTGTCGGCGGCTGCGCGGTGGAGAGAGCAACACTGCCGCCTGATGCCATGAGCAGGGACGTGCGCAGAGGTAGCCCGAAGGGCAGCCGTGAGGAGGACTGCGCGGCCATCCCTGTCACTGACATCGATGACCTGCTCAGCCAGATGGGTGTCCCCAAGGGCAGGGCCTCGCGCACCCCGTCACGCGCAGAAAGTCCCCTCCGAGACGAATACACCACGATGTGCTGCTGTGGCACTGACGAAGGCTGCCCCGGGTCTGAGCCACGAGCACCCAAGGAGGAGCTGCTGGAAAAAACTGTGAACTGTGGAGCTAATGCACAAGGGGTTTTGGGGCTGTCTGTGTTGGACTCCATCAACACAGGCAAACTTTTTACTGTGAATAAAAACTCTTTAAATAACTATTCTAGGAATTTTAGCAGTTTAAATGAGGATGAATTGCCTGCAGCAAACTCTCTGGAAGGTAAGAGAAGTGACCCACTTCCAAAGTCGATGTATGGGGCTGCGGAAGATTCTCACTCAGATGCAGAGTCTGTCACAGAAGCCTTTGACAGTGCTAGTGAGGTGTTGCTTGGTCAATGTGCTGCTGCTAATGCCCCTGCAGGCTCTACCGTAACAGAGTCAGATGAGGAGCAAATTGAGATTTGTTGCATGAATGATGAGCCGCAGAAGCCCACACAGGAGCAGCTTCACACCTCTGGAACAAGCTCATCCTCACTGTCCTCACTGCACCCTTACAGTGACAAAGTTTTGCAGAATGAGGGTTGTGCAATGTGTGGGTCACTGGAGACAAGCATCAATAAACTAGGTTTGGAAGATCATGGTGGTCCCACTCCATGTCCTTCACAATGTCCAGATGCGTCCTCTGCATCCTTTTGTTCTCCTTCTTCAGTTCTCCTGCCAGAAGAAGACATCCTAAAGAATTCAGTCAGTATCCCTGAAGTCTACTCTTTGTGTAACAATGGTGCCTTACGTACAGAAGAACAGATGGATTTGGGGAACAGCAACGAACATAAGAAATGCTGTGAATCCATTGAAGAGAAAGGGTCTCTGCACTGCAAAAAGACAAGCTTTTGCTCTGCTAGAAATGTCAATGTCTTGGAGAATAGCTTGTTTGAGAAAGAAGGATGTCATGATGAGCAGAGATCCAAATCTGAAAGTGAAATGGCAGTTGATGACTGTAATCATGCTGTTAATTATTGCTTAGTGAAGAAAGAAACCAACAGTTCGTCCACCTTTTCTAAAACAGACAGCAGTCATGTGAATGCATCATCAACAAGAGGAATATCACTCAGGTCACCCTTTCCCACTAGATCTAAAGATCCAAAGGCTAACACAACTCATGAATTGCCAGGAAAAAATGAGAAAATTAACTCTGTGACTTCAGGAAGGACTTCAAATGGAAAAGTCCAAAGCTCAGGCACAAATCACTGCAAAGGAGCTGCAGTACCGCACAGCCCATCCTCACAGAAAAAATCCTGTCAGGAGTCTAAGGCAATGGCACAAAAAAGTATAATGGACACCCTTTTAAATAATCAGAAATCTAAAGCAGGACCAAAGCTAAAAGGGTTCGCCATCAAAAGCAAAGCAAAGACAAATTCAGATTCTTCTGGCATTACTGCTACCAAAGTCAATGGGGCTGATCAGAAAAAGGCTTCTGTTTCACCACAACAGTCCCCCAAACTCCTGGGAAAGAAAACACCCTTGTCCCGTAACTCACCTACAAACTCAGATCCTGGAAAGAGCATTTCAGCAGCCTCAAAGACTCTGAAATCAGAGCTAGAAAATAAACCATCTCTGGTAATTTCTGAAGATTCACTTCTGCCTCTCCTGAATGGCAGCAGCAGTCCAACCACGAGTGGTGAAATGAAATGTGGCTGTGGGGAGCTATCATGTGGAAAGCCAAAAGAGAAGAAGCAGGTTTCCATGCAGGCTGTGGTGTGTTACAGTAAGGATGCTAAGGTGGATGATTTCAGAGCCAGAGACAGTCAGTCCCTAGTCACTTCACCTCCTCAGGGGATACCAAAAGCTGAATATGTGAAAGGGAGGACTGATAACCCTGGAAGAGACCTGAACACAGCCAAAAACATCTGTAGTGCAGATGACCTTAGGCAATTAGATCTGCAAAATGTAGGAACATCTGCTGGAGCCTGCTCTTTTTCATTGGGGTCCCCCTCAGTTCAGCAGGAGCAGCTGGAAGGGCAGGAGATCCAACGCACTTTCATTGAGGTGAAGCTCTCCTCCTCATCATCCCCTTCCTCCTCCTCCTCTGCCTCCTCCTCACCAGCATCGTTTTTGCGGCTGCCATTGCTGGAGAAAACAGAACAGGTGAATGCAGAACTGCCTCGACTGACTGAAGAGATGGGGACCATGCCGTATTTCGCAAGAGGAGATACTGCTGGAGACAGACGTCTCTGTGGCTTGTCGAAACCTGTGATGAGGACCTACTCGGTGCCATCCCAGTTATCGGGTCACTTGAGGGAGGACTGCGATGTTGCAGAGGTTCACCCTGTGCAAGGCCCCCAGGGCCAAACTGCAGAGGAGAAATACCCACAGGCAGCAATGGGGATGTTGAAGATGGTTCACCTGAATCTGCCTAACAGCCAGAGCGGAAAGGAGCAGGCTTACACCTCCAAAAGTGCCCAGAAGGTCCATGACACATCCCCCTCAGCCTGTGACATTAGCTATCCCACTGCTGATAAACTGAGAAGCTTCAGGCGGAATTACTATTACTATGAGCTGAACTGGCCACATGAGCTGATTTCATCCTTCTCTGTCAAACAGAGGATCAAATCCTTTGAAAACCTGGCAAATTTTGATCGGCCCATTGTGAAGGCCATTGATATATGCTCGGCTGCAAGGTTGCCCCTTGCCAGGAGGTCATGTGGTGGGTTGGCCACCACATCCAGCTCCGCTGAGGCACCGTGGGCACTGCGGCGCAGCTTGAGCTCCTACGGTGGCAGTCCCAGCCCAGCCAATGCTGTGGCCAAGTCTCCCCTTGGCACAGAGCCTGTGTGTGTGACCGAGGGTGGCAAAGGGGATGGAAAGCCCCAGAGGAGTGAGGAGGATGGCACTGGGGCAGACATGGCCGCCTTCCCCACCTCGACCTCGCAGGTGCGCCGCAGCCGGGGCCTGGGGCGGCCGCCTCTGTCCCGCNTATGCTCCACACAGAATTTCAGTACTGCTTGTGGGCAGTCAGGTCATCGGAGCCCCCACAGCCCGCCTGCTTCAAGACAGAGCTGGAAATCACACCCCGCAGAGTCCTTGGTATGCCTGCCCAGAGCGGGGCAGCTCCACCAGCCCGCTGCAGCCCCGCGGAGCTGGGTGGGATGGGAATGGGAGCCTGCAGCCCCCGGGACAGCGGCTCAGGGACACCAGGTTCTGCCTCGGATGATGACATGCCCCATGGCAGCTCTCTGGATGGGGGAAACAGCTGGTCTATCAGGTTGGTGTCAGCTTTGCTATTATTGTTTCATCCCTACCCAAGGCAAAGCTTCCACTGTGCCTTAGGTCTGCCCCAAAGCGCATTTCAGCTGCGGCCCCAGCCTGCTGTCCCCTCACAGTCTGGGGGTGCCATTCGTGACCTTGATGCCTTGGAGGTGCCATGCTGCTGTGTCTTGGCTTCAGTACGGAATTGAACATTTTATCCTGGAATGGTGGGGCTCCTTTTCTGTGGCCCCTCCAGCTGGTTTTGGTCAGTTTTTGGCCGTGTTACAGCACAGCAGTAGTGATGGAGAGGATGCTGCAGAGCACTGGCTGCCAGCACAGCCTGTGGTGACAAATGAGCTTGTTGTCCTGCCAGAAGTAGTCTTCAGATGTAGTCTCCTGTTAATGTCTGTTGCTAAAACCATTAGGGAAGGATGAGGGGAACAGAACAGGGACTGACTTTCAGAGTTATTCTTAAATATTCTTCTCTGCCCCTTCCTATTCTCCCAGCATACACCATTTCTTAACAGTGTTTGAGATTCCTTCTTTGTCATTTATCCTAATACAGCCTACACTGTATATGTGAAATGTATCTCTACAAAGTTGGGAAATACAGAGCTTTTCTGTCTTTTTATGTTTATTTTAGCTTGGATCAGCTGCTCATCTCAAGCCTGGACCAGCAAAAACTGCAATCTGTTTTGTCAGTGGTAGTACCAAAATGTGATGTTGCTGCTATGCTCCAAGAAGTCAAAGCACAAGTAAAGGTAAAAGCCACAAGATAAAACGGGGTTATTGGTGGATTTTTGAGGGTTTTCTGAAGGGTAGAGAAAATCTTTTCCAAACTGTTTCAGGGCTCCTTCAGTAGTCCCATGACAGGCTATTACTATCAACTGCAGTTGATGTTAATTTTACTAATGCTGGTTTTAAATGCCTGCTATAAACCTGTGATAATTTTGAATGACTTTTTGTATAAGGAAGTTCAAAAGTAGTTGTGAGTCATAATAAATAGACCTATTTTAAGTGGAAAAGTATTCTTCCATCTGGGCTCCCCAGTAACTGCACATCAGAATTTAGCTTTCCACCAGCCATCTGGATCAGACTCAGTTTCCCCACTGTGCAGGGGAAGCTGTGCTCCTCTTTGTGCCTGGTGCCTTTTGCTAGAAGCTGCAATCACAGAAACTGAATTTATTTTGTTCAACGCTGAACTTGGACATCAGAATGCGGCTGCTGAAGGGTTTATTAGAGACTCCTGTGACCTTTCTGTTCTCTTCTGTGGAAACTGGTTTTTGTATCAAGATAACCTGCTTCATTATGTAGGTGTTTGAAGAAGGCTTCCAAAGTGAAGTGCCTGCCAGAACATTACTTCTCTGCTTTTGGTGTTTCTGTTTGTGGGATACATCCACATCCTTTTTAAATCAGAACAGAAGCTGATAAAATAATGACAGTGCTGGAAGGGAAACTGCCATCTGGTCTGCGTAACTGCTGGCTGAGCTGCATCTAGAGTGTTCTTGAGTTTTGTTCACAAAGATTGCAATTTCAAACATAGAACGGGCTGGGGGGAAAAGGACCTCCCCAAAATATCCAGCTTTATCTCCTTCCAGGGACAGCATAGCTAAAGAATGCAAGTCTCAAAAGTTTGCTGAGCTAAGAGGGCTAGCTAGGTTTACTGATAAAATTAGGATTGGATTGCACAACTGGACAGAAGTAATTAAGTGTTCTCTAAAGTATTTTGCATGTGTTTTTGGAGAGATTATTTATTTATGCCACTTTTCAAAGCCTGAGAGCTCAAATATTTATAAAGCTGAATGGTTTTTGGAATGCACTCCTTGTCTGCATAGTTTCTTATCCATATTTAAGCCCAGTGTGGCACATACTCTGGAAAATTTTATGCTATTCAAATGGTGGGTTTTGAATGTACAATAGAACAGTTCTTCATAGTTATCCAGTTGCTGAAAAATGAGACGGACTGCCTGATTTGGACTGAGAGCTTCCCTGGGAAGAGTTTGTTACGATCCTTTGCATTAAACAGTGCTGAATTTACTGCTAGCATTTAATAAATGCTACTAGTATTAATTTTAAAATGGTCATTTTATTTAGGTCTCTGTGACTGATATTTTTGGCTAAGAGTCTAAACAAAGGTGATCACTGGAGGCCTGGTGTGTCCTTTGTGTGTCCAAGTAAAGCAGTAAGCATCTACAGCCAGGTCTCTGCCCAATATTATGTGTGCTGGCAAGGAGCAGCTTTGAGGGCTGGGGAGGGAGGGAATACACCTTGGGAATGGGAAGCCAGTATCCAGACTGTGTTGTTGACTGGCCCAACACATATGATCCTTGGATAACTCTTTTAACATGTGAACTTTTTTTTTTTCTTTTTTTCCTTCCTTTACCAGTGTAAGCAAATTAAGTTGAGATATCAAGGGTTGGAAAGAGCCTGATCTCTTGAAGAAAAAGGGTTGCTACAGTACTTAACAGTCAAAGATATGTGTATGTTTCCATTGCTTGGAAAGGGGCTAGCCTAGTTACTTAACTGATTTTATTATTTCTAGCCAGACATAAAGCTGTTCTCACTCGAGTACAGGTGAGCCGGGTCTTAGCATTTACAAAACACTGTGGACAAAGACAGTCTGCCCTCACTGCTCCTCTCTCCTTGAGTGCTGATGGATCGGTGATGTGGAGCAGGGTGACATCAGTTTCTGACATTGCAGGAATGCCTCTAGTGTAGAAAATCTTCCACAGACACTATGTGGCAGAGAAACATGCTGTGAGACCAAGAATTTGACTGTTGTTTCACAATCAAGTTTGATCTGTGGCTCCCTGTGCCATCTGAAACAAAAGGCAAATGCTGAATTAATATGTTGAGTTTAGTGAACTAAATATATCATTTAATGCTAAATAGATTAAGAGATTGGTTTCTAATGATTTGGTGTTACTTTGAGTATTGACAATTTCTGGAAATAGCTGGTGTTAGATGGGATCCTGGGGAAAAGCTGAGAAACCTGCTTTCTAATCCCCACATCTGATGCTCTGCCCCACAGATAGGTACTGCGTTCCACCAAATTCCTTTCTATAGGTCCCCTTACACCACAAAATGTGGTCTCTGTGACAGTGTCAGACTTGTTGGATGCAAACCTGCACAAATCCTTTTCCTGTGCAGGATGCTCCCATTTCTATAACAGCACTGTAGTCCTGTTTAGGTCACTAACAGGCTCCTTACTTTCATCTCCCAAGTGAAATAGATTTTTCTGCTGTCCTATCTGACCTTCCCAAGCTTCAGTAGTTTAGCCACTGCCCCTTGCAGGATTGCCCAGCCCTGCTGAGAAGAGGGTGATGCGGGGTTGCCCAGCCCTGCATTACATCTACGTAACTCTTTTGAAGAAGAAGAAATTGAATAACAAAAGTGTTAGTAATTCACTGAAGAGTACAGTGCTTGGTCCAGAAAGGTGTATGGGAATATTGAATTTTGACTGCAAAATGTTGAACAATGCAAAACTGACTACAGCCTGTAAAAATTAGGCTGCCCAAGGTTTAATGCCATTGACTGCAAAATGTTGAACAATGCAAAACTGACTACAGCCTGTAAAAATTAGGCTGCCCAAGGTTTAATGCCATTTCACTACCTTAATTTTGACTTTTTTGCTAGCCTTGGACTGACTGAAGAAACCTTTCTTGTCACCTGAGTTCTCCTAGATGGCTGCTTCATTCTGTAACATGAAGTGAAATGCATTTAATATCTCAGTTTTAATTCCTTGACTTGTCTCTTTTCACCTGCCATAATTTGTGGGTACTGGGAATTTGTCATTTATGTGGGTACTTGGTCTTAATCTTTGGTTTTGTGTTTCTTCTTCCCCTACCTGTGCACCTCCATTTTTTCTGCTAGATCAAAGAAGACACGTACTTTGTAGTCTTGCACAAAGAAGAAGGAGCTGGCCTGGGATTTAGTGTTGCTGGAGGAATAGACTTGGAACAGAAATCAGTCACAGTAAGTGATGGCTGCAAGTCATTTTTTTACAAAGCTCACTTTAAAGTAGGCTGGTGATTAGATCAAGTGCTCGTTTATCAAGACTCACTGCAAGTCATTCACAGTGTCTCTCAGAAGCAGCAGCTTACCATCTGCTACTGAAATCAGAGTGTCTGGGAAGTGTAATTTTTATTATTGGAGATGGATAACAATTATGCTTTCAGGCTTTAAAAATCTGTTACTGGATGGGGTGGGCTAGATCTAAATCCTATGCATGTAAATAAAATTCTGACTGCAGCTGCAATGTACACAGCCTTTTAGATGAGACTTTCATTTCCAGCCCTTGAAAGGAAACTTTGTGCGGCAAAGTTTTTGAAGGGTTTTTCAGATCACGAGACTGATTGTTGCAGACCTCAGCAAACATTATGGATTTCATGTCACGAGTTCATTTTGAGTTAGGAAGACCTGTTGGTGGTCAGTAAATGAGGGCTGTTGTCTGGTTAGGGCTTTTTTAAGTCTTAAGCAGCATTCTGAACCCAAGATAGTGTCCTATTAAGATACTGGTATGTAAAAAGTGACTGTTCAAAAACAGATCAGTGAGACAGAAAAATCCAAGAAAACTCATGTCCTGTGTGATGGTTTTTTAACACAAAATATGCATTTAAATTCTACCCTAAAAAAGAGAGATCAATTAAATGCTGAGGTTAGAAGAAGGGTATGTCCTCAGTTTTGGGGCCTGCAGAAGCCCTTGCAGGAATCTTCTGGGTTTTGCATTTAGACAAGACCAATATAAATAAATGTATTTTATATTAAAGTGTCATTAAGTTAGAATATGGTCAAAGTCTAGAGTGCAGGCCTCTACTTCTCTCACTACAGAAGTTGTTCCCTGTCTCTGGCCCAAACAGTGGCAGCTCTGAGCAAGAGGAACGCTCAACAGTGTGCCCCCACAGAGAGTTCCTTTGAGAATTCCTTACCTAGAGACTGTGACTCTACCTAAAATATAAGATCTTGAGCTCTCTCAGACTGAGGAACTGATGACGTCCTTTTCCTGAATTCTGTTAGCCATGAGACCAAATGAGTCTCATGGCTAACGGAATGAACAAATGAGTTCCTGCTCTTTCCTGATGCTTTTTGTTCAGAAGGTGTAAAGGGATCTTAATCATGTTCTTGACATACTGGGATTCTGGGTCCCAGCTAGATTTAAAGTTGCCACTGGGTGCTGAGCTGCTTAGATGGGCTTATATGTGTTATATCCACACTTGGGTGAAGAAATGGAAATGCATAGTGAGCTTCAAGGTACTGAGGAGGTGAGCAGCTGAGGGAAGGCAGCAGATTTTTTGGGCAGACCCTGTATTCCACTTGCATTTGCATGCCTTCATCTATTATTGAGGCTGTTATTCCAGCTTTGAATGCTGGCTTAGACTGGCTGGAAATTTATCTTATTGGATCTGTGGGGTTGTAGCAGGTGCCCATCTCAGCACGGCCCTACAATGAGATGGAATAGGTGCCAAAAGGCTTCTGATGCCTTGCTGCTGGTCTGGGTGTTAGGATAAATTCCTAAAGATAATGCCATGCAAAATTGTGTCCATAGATTTGCTGCCTTGAGCATTTGCTTGGCAGACCTAGTACTGTCTCCATGGGAAACCATATTCTGGCTGCTAAAATTAGAGTGCCTAATAGGCAAGTCCTTAAATACTGGGTCTTGAGTCTTCTAGTCAGTTCCTTTTTGTAAATGACACACATCTAAACTTGCTGGAAGTTTTCTCAAAGTTTAATCCACCCTGAAAAGAGTATTTTTTTTCTCTAGAAAAATGCATTTCAAGCCGCTAAATCATCCCTTTCCATCTCTTTGCATGGTATTTGATCAGCCATATTGAGGCAAACAATTAAATACTTGTACAGCTGCAGTAAGTCAGAGCCTTTCTGTGCACAGATGTTTAGAAATGTGCATTTGAAAACAGCACAGGATGCATGTCCCAGTCGGTGGGAATTGGGGGAGTGGGTGTTGCACACCACAGTGTTCTTGGTGATTGCTGCAGCACAGACATGGATTTAACCTCTGTGTCACTTGAAATATGTTAATTGAAGGCCTTTGAGGAGTTTAGTGAACGCATAAGTGATTTGTGATATTACATTCCCTCGCTGGTTTTGGTTATCTTTGGCTTAGAAATGACCATGCAATAACAGCATCTTTTCCTCTGAATTCCCCCATCCCCAAGTGGAGCTCTGTCTAGTCACTTTGAGGGTGTTCACTGGAGCAAATGCTGTGTGCTTGATGTCCAGGCAGTGGGCACTGGCTGCAAATTTTGGTAGAGTGTCTCTGTTCAGCATGGCCTGTAGAACGCTGTGTGTGGTCATGAGGTTAAAACATCTTTGTTAAAATTACTTTTCTTGTAGGTCCACAGAGTGTTTTCAAAGGGAGTGGCATCTCAAGAAGGGACTATCCATCGAGGAGATCTTGTTCTGTCAATCAATGGCAAGTCTCTGGCAAGCTCAGTCCATGGGGATGTCCTGAATACTCTTCATCAGGCAAGGCTGTACAAATATGCAGTCATTGTCATCCAGAAGGAAAAAGACAAAACAAACAATTCCTCCAGACTTGAGATATCAGCTACTGGCAGAAAATGTGTGGGGTCTGGAAAGGATGTTTCCATGGAAATAGGAACAGGTATGATCTTTGTCCAAGAATAGTTGGAAGGATTCCTTTGCAGAGCAGACCGAAGGGAAAAATGTCCACGTGTTTTAGATTAAAAGCATCTCTCCCTTATGTGATTGAAGGGAGAAAATGAAATTACCTTTAAATTTTATTTGTTCTCTTTGGAACCTAAATACAGTTTGGGGTTTGGTTGTTTGTGTTGAGTTTTTTTTAATTACTGTAACTAGGCGCAAACTTAGAAGACCTAATTTAGGGCTGAATCCAGTTTCTACTTAGGTAAGTGGTTCCTCATATTCTTCCAATCCAGGATAAACTCCTTTTAAGTAATAACAGTAGTCAATGCAAGACAGAAAACAACCAGAAATAATTTTAAAAAATGTTAAAGAGGAAGTCCCATGCCCTGCCATTTATTAAGCACAGGGACTGAGCTTGTTCTTTGTAAAAGCAGATTTCGTACTGTTTCTACTAGAAACTTAGAAGAAATTATTTTTATGTTACAGTAAATGGAAGTAAGCCTATTGAAGCCAGCCATCCCATTGGAAAGTAGGGACAAATGGTTTAAGTAGAAATGTATTAGTGGAATATTAGGTTCCTCTTTGGGAACAAAACAGCATTTTGGTGTAAAGGCTGCACCTGGGCTGTTAGGAAGAGACCTCTGAAATTTTTTTTGAGATTTAAGACCCAAACCCCTTCAGCACCTATCTGGATGGTGCTGCTTGGGAGCAGGGGATGACTAGGCCTTCCCCCTTCCCCCTTCCCCCTTCAGGGCAACACCAGGCACTCAGCTCTGTCCACTCCAAAGCAAGGACATGGAGCTGCCACTCAGTTCTTTTTAATCTGTTGGATGTAATCATTACTGTTGTCATGGGGATTTTTTTTCTTTTCAGTTTCTTTTGTTTTATGCTTACACTGGGTTTTATGATATGACTTTGTAACACGGCTTAAAAAAAAAAAAAGTAAAAAAGCGCTCTGTTAATTAATGGATCAGCCTTTCTGGAATTGCTCCCGTGGATATCTGTGTCATTACTTCAGAATTCCTCTCTGCCCTAAACTCCCTACATCCTGCACCCTGACGAATGCAGAATATTGGCTGGGTCCAGGCACTAGGGGGCAACATTATCTCACAAACAAAATAGTGTTGAGTCATTCAGAACGTCTTTCCACCCTGCCAGGCAAAGGACATCGCCAGATGTTTTAGATAACATTTAAAGTTGTCCAAGATAACAGCAGCAGTAATTTGTGATAACGTAGACTACATAATTATTACATTCACACAAGGCAAAGAGGATCCTGTTTTCCAAAACTGCAGATTTATTTCCTCCTATGCAAAATCATGTTTTAAGTCAGCTACAGCAATATTGCACTTCAGAAATATCTGCTATGTAGGAGGCATGGTACAACTACACTTAATTATAATTAAATACATAGATAGGGGACCAGAAACAATTTTTCACCCTAGTAAGTGATTACAGATTTTTGCTTAAGAGAATGGAACATGTTTGCTTAATTAAACATTTCATTCATTCCTGTTACTTAAAAAGATACAGTTAATTGAATAAGCAAAGAGAGTAAGTGAAAGAAAAAGAAATGTTCTCCACTCCCTATTTTTGTAATTTTTCAGTTATTTTGTTGATATGTAGAGTATTTGCTAAATTTGCTAGCTCAAATTTTGCCCAAAAAAAGATGCCTTGGCAGGTTTTTGTCGAACATGTAAAATGAAAATGTCCCTGTGTGTAAATGCATTTTGTACTGTCTCCCATTCACAGCTACAATAGAGTACATTCCCTTCTGAGAAACTTGGTAGCATCTCCTAGTCTGAGTAACTGAACTCTGAATTGTCCTGTCACAGCACCAAAAGCAAAAGCCAAGCAAACACAGCTTGCTATTTACTATTATCTGCATAACAAGATGCTGTGCATGTTCAATTGCAGATCCAAACCTGGACATGAATGATGTCATCTGCGTTGAATTATTGAAAACCTCTGCTGGTTTGGGATTCAGTCTCGATGGTGGAAAAGCTTCCATTGCTGGAGATAAGCCCTTGATTGTAAAAAGGATATTTAGAGGTACTACATGCATGCAGTGGATGTTATCCCAGTTTTCCTTTTATCTGTACTTTGTACAGACATTTCAATTACTGTATTCAGCGTTTTTTTGAAGCAAGGGTGGGTTTTGTGGCTCTCATTTATTGCCAAAGTGGTCATTAAAAGAAAAACACTCCTGGGAATGGCTAGGGATTGCATCTGCTAGTAAGTGTGGAGCAATCTGCTTTACTAAGTATGGGTCTGTCCACTATTCTAGACATTAGACTACAGCAGCAATCATCTACATAGTGGTCTGAGACATTCATGCCTTATCCAGTTCTCTTTTCTAAGAAATGCATAGTGCATATAATCAGCATGGTACTGAAGCACCACTCTGCATTATGCCCAATTATGAATTTTACCATATTTTTGTCTTATTGTTTTCTTTTTAAATGTTAATATTAGGTTTTGCTAAGAATGTGGGATATTTGTAGTCAGAAACTGCCAGTCGTGGGTGCTTTGTTTGTCAGCAGGTAGTTAAACGTATATGAACCATACATAGAAAGAAAACAAGTTCCAGAACTATGCTGTGACTTTTACATGTCACATGTCAGTTTAGTGAAAAATAAGGCCCCTTCTGAAGGCAACTGAAACTCTGGATGAAACTAAATGTGTACAGCATTTTTACAGAATTACTTTCCAGTGATACATTCCCTCATCAAGATAAAAAATCAAATACATATTATTAACTGAATTGCTTATCAGTTTGTGTGTGTGTATGTGTTCTTCCCCTCTCTAGAAAGTGCTTCTTAGGGTAAAGGGCATATTTAGTTTTTAAACTCATTCATTTACATCCTTACATAAAGTCCTTTTCCCCTTCCTGTGATGGCTCATGCTAGTTTAATTATCATTACAGAAAACATACTTTCATCAGCAGTGAAAGGTATGCCTCTCTCTAGAAGCTTTCTGTGAGTGGTGTTTGTCCAAAGTTTGCTATCAGTGTTTGATTTGTTCATCCCAGGTTTTACAGTCTGCTGCATTATCTGTTAAAGTTGAGAAAGTACATCCATGCCACATACAACCTTCATGGTTATTTTATCAACCAGGTTTTCTTACAACTACAGAGATAATATTCAGCATATTTCATACACTTATGTTGTTTCCTTCAAAACCAGACATTTTTTCTGAGAACACGGCTTTATCTTGGTTAAAATAACCTTTTCTGTGAGATGTGGCATGGGGTAGCTTGCTAGAGCTGAAGTGAACATTAGCAACTTGTATTGAAATTGGATGAAGTTGGAAAAAATGGTTTATTTCATCCCAGTGGAAAGTAGATTTTTGTGTGCTCACTTCTTTTTCTTTTAACACTGACTTTCCCCCACTTTTGCTTCTAGGTGGTGCTGCGGAGCAATCTGGAAACATAGAAACTGGAGATGAAATTCTTGCTGTTAGTGGGAAGTCATTAATTGGGCTCATGCATTACGATGCCTGGAACATCATTAAATCTGTGCCAGAGGGGCCTGTTCAATTGCTAATCAGAAAACACAGAACTGCAATATGATGGAAACACTACATCTAATCACACTTGCTAAGACAAACCATTTATAACTGTCTAAAAGCTGTCTTTGTTTATAAAGCCACACAGAAGTGTCTTAATGCTTTACAGAGAGGTGCTAAGAGCCTTGGAGAACCACTGAGCAAACGTGTGATGAGCTTCAAAGATCTCACCTAATGATTGGGGATGAAGGAATCCAAAAGTTAGAGACAATTTTGTATTATGTGGCAGTTTTATTGGAACTTCAAGACCTCTCCTGGGTTTGATTTAAAGTATTTTGACTGAGATAAATAACACTGTGCCTGTCCCTGATATTTTTAGTATCTTGCAGAGTGTTGGTAGTAGAACTTGTTGGTTGCCATCCTGTTGACAAGGGTGGGTTTTAGACTGTACTATATCACTTAGCTGTAATAAGACTTAAGGACACTTCCTTAGGGTCTGGTCCTTTTTTTTTGTTGTAATAAGAGAATGTCTGGAACAATCTCACTTTATTCTTCTAAGTGCAGTTTTGCTAAAAGTGCATGACAAAAGAGTATAATTTTGCACAACTTGTATGCCTAAAATACAAGCATTTTATTGCAAAGCTGAAAAATCCTCTTAAAAACTAATGAACTAACTCAGCATCCACCACAACTGAATCTACTTCTAGGTGCAACTTGTATCTGAAAGTACTTGGTGTTAATGTGGTAGAAATCTGTAAGAAAATCATGTCCAAATAATAGGTGATTGTCCACACAGGTGTATACTGAGTTGTTGGTTATGATTAAAATGGGGGCGATAAAAAACTGGGGTCTGAATTTTCAAATTTAGGCTTCTAATGTTAGGCACCTTTAAAATATATATATATTTTTAAAAGGGGGATAATTTCAGGTGCTGAGCACTTACAGATCCCACAGATTTCAGTGACCGCTAAGAATGTCTGCACGTTGGGCTGCTTTTATTTATCTTCAAGAGGTTTAAGGCTGCCCAACTTGAAAGACTCAAGCTGAAAAGTGGTGATCTGAAAATGGGGATTATAACAGATTAAATCTGAGCTGGCCATATTTGTGGTGGCTTTTAATTGGTCTTCTTTGTTTTCTCCTGTCCAGTATTTATTTTTGCTTGTGTGAGAGTGGGTTGAGGATGTGTGTGATGCAAGTACCCCCAGCTGTGTCAGGACTGGGCTGATACTGAGGTTTCTGGGTGGTGGAACTGAAAACTTTGTGTAGATGGGAGAAACCATGGTGTTGGGTACAGCAAAAGAGAAAGGGTTGCAATGCCACAGGAGCTTAGTTTGGATTTTCTCACCACTACTCACAGAAGAGGTATCAGTAGTAAGCCATGCTGCTTAGTCTGCTATGCTGGGAGGAGAGTGTATGGGTGCAAGAGATTAGACTCTGTTATTTCTCTTCCTACATCTGGGATAGCTAAACAACATAAAATGCATACAGGAGGAAATGGGCCAGTGTCCTTATCAGCTGAGAACAAGTTGTTTGTTCCACAGCGCTCAGGTTGTACATCTCATTTAGGCCGGAGACTGCTTGCAGCCAACATGCCCAGGGTGAAGAGTCCTTGGCGTGGAACCAGTCCAAGTCTGAAGTGCTGCCTCTGTTTTCAGTGAGCCAAGACACTGCATAGCTGTTACAAAAAGGTCTGGGCTTGTCACTTGGCCCTTCCCCAAGATCATACTGTAGTTCAGTTTATTTACATTTATTCAGCAGTGCTTGAAGCAATTGCTTCCAGGTTAGTGGAGCACTCATTTGGGTTCGTCTCTGTGACAGCTTCATTAGACTGCAGCTCATGATGAGCAGAAGAAAATTCAGTTCTGCAAGGCAACCTGAGACCAGATGACTAGAAAAGCTGTGCAATGTTTGCCTAAAAATGAGTAAATATGTTTAATTCTTTTTCAATTATGTATTAGCATGTGAATCCAGGGAGAGATGCAGCTTTTGGTTACAGGAAAGGCAATACTGTATGTAGTCCTACAGCTCCTTTGCCTGCAGGATTTCTGTTGATTCAGGTTCAGTGCTGTGAGATGACTCTGGAGTTGGGTCCTCTGTGAACCCAAAGCTCATCCACTCTGTCGGGACTGGTCCATACCTCCGGTCACCTCCACGGTGGGAGAGGTTTCAGGAGGATGCAGCTCTTAGGGCTGGAGGACCACACAGATTCCAGGCCTGTGATGGGATAGAAGAGGTTACCCCTACATATTTGCTGAAAAAGAGGGAGAAGATAATTCAGCAGGGACAGCTGAATGGTGAGGCCTTGTTCAGGAATGACCAAAATCCGACTGTAATAGAGTGTATAATAGATACATAAAATGCATGTGGAATTTAATGCAGCGTAGTGAATGCATACCTGTATACGTATAATACGTGCAGTGCAGTACTGACTTTTTGCTACTTTAATGTGGTAAATCACATGTTTTGTGTTTTAGGCAATGGCATTTTTTTCAGTCCACAGTCTAGAATTCCGAAGGTTCCGTTGCAGGGAGGTAGATGTCTCCCTCACTCCTAAACTGGTGTAAGCTTAAAGGTAAAGTCTTCATTTTGTAAATTAAAGTTAATTTGAGGTGTCTTAAGATGATACGTGGTGGTATTTTCAGATGCTTATTTGCAGGTATTGTTCATTGTGAGTGATTTAGAAGGCTTTTTTTTCGGTAATCAGATACTGTTCAGTATTTTATTTTACATGCACGTAGATAAGTGTTGGCTGAGTAACAGCAAACAGAAATGGGGATTTTTGTGTGTGATTCAGTAGTGGCTATAATTTAAAAGATAGGTTTAATGTTTTAAATCTGATAATCATTACTATGGGTAGAAAGATAACACTTCTCTACTAACATTAGAGCAAGCAGAAGAATTGTATTTAACCCTGATTGTTTCTGCTCCTGAAAATACCTTTTTTTTTTCCTTGTGAAAGACCAACATCTTTACTGATATTGGTATGATTACAGTAGCATTTCTTGACATCTCTCTTGGGGTAACATGCCCTGAAAAAGCTCCAGGATTTATGCAGTATGGGTGTCTGCTTTATTACAGACAAGATGATTAGACCAAGCAGATGTAGTAAATTTTTGGTTACACACCTAGCAAAGTAAATGTTACTTTTCTGAGAGCCTGGTTGCACTAAAATTATGGAGGATGTTGCATTAGTTCATCAGTATTCAGTAGGATCACAACCATTTTTGGCCTTGCTGTTTGCATATGGTGATTCTTCACCCTGCTGGAGTGTTGGCCAAACTCTAGGAGAGCAGAGACTTGGCAGCTGCATCCTAGAAGACCAAAAAATCCAGATGAAATTATGCACTTCTTCACCAGGGAGCTGAAGGCATTCCAGACAAGGGGAGTTTGCTCCTAGATAGAGAAGGTTTAGAGCTTTGGTGCATCCAGGCCTGGGGCAGCTGAAGGTGCACATCATGGATATGAGACCAGTGATATGATGCCATTGCATATCCTGCAACCTTTTGTACCTGGAAGCTCTTTCCAGCTTCTCTAGGGACTGCATCTGTATTGAAAATGCTGAGATTAGGGCGGGAAAAACATTTGATCATTTTCTCGCTAAAAAAAATAGTAGAAGGACAGATAAATATTAAGAAACTGTTAAGTGATTCATATTTCCTAATGATCCTCACTTAAAATTAACCCTGATAAATGTTCTGCAGTGGTTCTTGTCAAATTCTGAAGGAAGTGTTCCCAGATGGGAATGTTTACCTGTTTCTATGTTTAGGTTATGTAAATGTACAAGTGAAAATATTGATGAAGAGTAGACTAGCTCATGAGAAAAATGGGGATCCCACTGTAGGTAGATTTTGTGTGTTAGTCTGATACACTTATTGTATGATATTGTATATTTACACTTTTATTTATATAAATAAAACTTCTTTTAATTAAAACTGTTTAATATGCCTTGTATATTATAAAAAAGTCAGTGCAATAACATGAAATAGATTGTACATTTTTTGATTTCTGTCTCTTCTATGTCAATCTGTATTGCCATAAACTCTTTTGCTTGGGTTTTTTAGTGATTTTGAAAATAAATTGTATCCTTAGTAATCTTCTAGATATTTAATTTGTTATGCCAGTCTGTCTGGTCCACAGCTGGAACTGGCATCACAGGGACAAGGATGTCAGGGAGACCAGTCAAAGACTGTGTAAATGCTATCCAGGTGTACATCTAAGCTAGAACTAAAATAGTGCCCTCTTAAAAACTGCCAGTATGAAGAGGACTCAAGCATTTAAGAAGTGGTATGAGATGTTTTATAAAACCTGCTTGGTATCTTGTTTTCTCCTGTCCCTGTTCTAGGAAAATGTGGAGTTTGCATCAAAGCAGCAGTCCCTGGAGCATGCTGCCTATAAACTGTACCTCCTGCCCAGACTCTGGGCTGTAAGGGAATGGAATATATGTGTAGAGAATGATTTTATAATGCTAGGCCTAACCTGGTATTTGTTCTAGTTTCCCACCTACTCTGGGGATAAAATTCCCTTCAAAGCCACAGTGAGCTGGTGGAACAGGCTGAGATACTGTCTGTGGATGGAGTGGCGCTCATAGTGGGAGATGGAGACCACAGCCTCCAGTCTGGGGAGGTTTGCATCAAGTGGGCCACTCTTTTAGACACAAGTCACTTCACAGTCACTGCACAGCAGACCAAAGCAAGCCTTCCTCAAGGAAAGATGAGCCAGCCCAGAAAGCTCTTCTCTCAGCCGCTCTGATGTGTGGAATGCTGGAGGTGCCCAAAATGGTACACTGCCTGGGAGCACACGGACACGTCAGCTGCTCGCTGTGGGGAAGGCTGAGCTGGAGGAAGGGCCTGGTGAGCTGGAGTGTTTATATCTGCACTACAGGCTCATGTGCATTGCGCTGTGTTTGCCTGCTGGGTTGGGCCCTTGCAGCAGCACTCTCACGTGGCCCAGGGCAGTCCTGACCTTTCCCTGGTGTACCCATGGCACTCGCCTGCGTCTTGTGCCAGGCCTGGCAAGCCTCACTATTTCCTCCTGTGCACAGTGCTGCCTGAAAGGGCCACGTGGGGTTTTGTGCGAGGGGAAGGAAGGCATTTGCTCTCCTATGCCAGTGGTGCAGAGGGCATTTCCCTCATCCCCACGTTTGTGCCCCAGAAGCTGCTGTATTTGCTTTCGGTTTCCTTCTCCGGGTGCCATCCTCCGAGGGTGCAAGCGAGCAAGTACCGCGTGTGGAGGGATAAGCCCACAGCTTCTGCTGACTCATCCTGCGGGAAAGGCCAGTGTGGCTGGCTCCCAGCCTGCCCTCCGGACACGTGGACTCTTTCCTGGGCTGGAGGGGAAGAGGAGGAGCTTTGTGGTATACCAGTTTTCCATTTGCCTTGGGACACTTTTTTCCCCATCCCTCTCCCTTGCACACAGCCATGATGAGGAATGCTGCAGAGTCTATGCTGTTGTGTAGTGAAACTGTGCAAGGCACAAAACCAGCAGATTGGGAAGGAGATGGATGGGAAGCTGTGGGATGGTGTGTGCAGTCCCCTCAAGCTTGGTTCAGCACATCTGTCTGCAACTGGAGCCTGGCTTGTCCCTCCAGGGCCACAGAAAAGAAGATATTTTAAGTCATGATTTCCTCTGCCTTTCTGCTCCCTGCTGCTGCCACCAATGCTGGGCCAGCCCAGCTCCTCTCCTCTCTTTCACTGATTCCCCCTTATCCCATCCTCTTGTCTGTCCTGATTTCTCCAACACATGGCCAGAGGTGGGGTCAGTAGGGCTCAAACCTCCAAGCAGCCTGGCTCTTGTAAGATTAGTCTTTAATATCTTTAATTGAAATCTTAATTGCCACAGTCAGTAGCTAAGTAAAGGCAAATACAAAAGCAAGAAGACACAATGAACTTGCCTGTAAATGGATTAGTACATGTGACTTCATTTATCCACCAAGACATGTGAAGTACTAGAAAATTTTTACTTCTCTGAGTCGTGAAAGCCTTAGGGCATGGGAAAATGAGGAACTTGAAACATGATTTTACCTAAAAAGTTCAATTTCATTTCTCTTTTTTTTACACTTTTGCTGCTCTCTTGCTCCCTGTTGGCATCACTGAATGCAATGAATGCAATCTGAATAGGGTCTGTGATTCTGGTGTGTCTATTCCTTCATCTCTGTTTCCAGGATAGTATAAAAAATGCCACTTTACCTCATTTGACTAGAGGCTAATGGTCAGTGTCCTCAAGCAGGAATGCTATGAAGGAGGGCCCTTGGGGAGAAGGTTCCCACAAGCCACCCTAGAGTCTGTGGCTGGCCAGGAGCAGGGCAGGCAGTGGCTGGGTATGACACCAATGAACACAGGGGAGTGATCCCACGGGGCAGCACGTCGTTGCAAGGACAAGAAGAAGTAAAACCTTCCCAGACCATGGCCCTGGGCTGCACCATGGTGCCCATGGTCATGGAGGGTCAGCCACAGAGCCAGCCATGGCTGTACAGGTGGCACATCCACCCTGCTGCCTCTGCACTGCCAGTCCCTGGCCCATGCCTTCTTGCCTGGTGCTGGGAGATTTTTGGTCCAGCACTTGGGTGCTTGATTTTTTCCTTTCTATGCAATACTGGGTTGCGTAACTGCTTTTGCAGCCCCTTCTTCCTGTCTCCAGCAGCCTCATACCGATAGATGCCTGGGGAACAAATGATCTGCATTATCTAGGACTGATTCCTCACCACTTCTGTTAAATGAGGTGTTTCTTCTTCTCAGGAGCATGGCTGAAACCAGACTGTCTCCATCAGCCTTTAGTAAAAGCCCGTTTTGGACTCTGTTTATAGGGAAAGCCAGTCATGACTTCCTCTTTTATGTAGCTGTGTTTATTAAAGCATTTAGCCCAGCTAAAAGACTTCACAAATCAATGATGATTGTAATAATTAAGTCATTTTCCTTTTAAAAAACCCTCAGTTTTAATGATTATATGAAAGAACATTTCATGCAAATGAACATCATTCCCTAAAACAAGGAGTTGCCCTTCCATCCCATAGAGTGTAAAGCTGTGACTAGAAGGATATTTTGTGTCAGTCAGGGTATTTTATGATGTTAGTCAATATTAAATGCAGAATTTCCTGCATTTCCACTGATAGTTGCATATGTGCTGGCCTCACCCCTCTGTGTGGCTGAATCAGTCTGATACCGTTGCACTGAGCAAACAAGTTACCTGGTGCTGAAATTCCTTGGATTTTTCCCTGCATACCAAAGCCGTTTCCTTAATGTGCTACAGCGGTACTGGGTAATGTCCAGTGTCCAGCTGCTCTTGTCAAAAATTGCCTCCCTAATTCCTGATCCCAAGCAGGCCATTTATGACTGTGGCCTCCTGCCTTTGTTGTGGCTTTGTCACATCCCTGTCAGGAGCTCAAAGGGAAAGGTGGAAGCAGAATGCTGCCTTTAATTTCTGCCATGCAGTAGGGGACTGTGATCCCAGCTTGGACCCAGGAGCTGAGGGAGGAAGTGCCAGCATCCTATTATTGGCCTTATTTGAGGGTGCTGCTGAAAGTAATTTTTTTTTCTGAGATTTTCAAGCTGGCCTGTCCACTACAAAAAGGTTCCTTGCCCTTCAAGTGATGGTCTTGAAAAAGCTCAGCCTCTGAACCTTGTGGTTCTTCCACTGTACTTTCATGGGGACGAGGGAATGACACCAAAGACACCAAAGATGAAATGGCTGAAACTGTTTTATTTGTGGTCACTGCCATTTCATGGGATAGCTCCTGTTGCTGAAGGAGTGACACCAACCTCCACACTTTCAGAAGGCTGGTGAGAATTCCATTGCGAAGAGCCCTTGCATGAGAAGGCAGGGCAGCCTTTGTGTGGCCCATTTATTACGCGGGCCAGACAGTGTCCTGACGCACTTGGGTGAGGACCCTTGTTTACGGCTGTAACAGCTTTTGTGACTATTGCTCACTGACAGTCCCACCATCAGACAGTCACCTGCTTCAGGGGAAACCCTGCCAGACCGAAAGGCAACGCATTATATCCCCAACTCTTCCTGTCTGGCCTCCTTACGCCTTCATGGATGCACATCGTGCCCTCACACCCTCTTGTGTTAATGGGAGGAAAGTGATTAAGCTTAGTCCCATCCAGCAGTGTCTACTAAAAATAATGAGCAGCCTATGAGACATTGTTTTTCAGCTGATTTACAACAACATCCCATGAGGGGAAGAGGAAGTATCTCCTTGTCTGGTACTTTGTTTGGGAAATACCTCTTGTGCATCCAGTCTCAGGTGTGAAGACGTGAGCTGGCTGAGGGGGCTAGGCTGGTTTTCACCTAGGGGACCACGGTGCAAACACGACCCAGGGCTGCACTTGTCCAGCCAGGTGCTTTGGTAAACGGAGTGTGTTATAGGGTGGCAACTCTGTCAGTTTGCTTCGCCAGGTGGGTTTGTTTTGCTTTTTTGATATCAGATGCTTGTGGGTGAGTCAAGTGCATTTAGATTGCAATGCCATGCCCCAGTGATAGGATTTTTTTTTCCCCTGCCCTTTAGGGAGGAGCAGGTCACAAGCATCATGCTATGTAGGTGACTGGACACTGCTCTGGAGGGCTGGAGAGGGGCCAGACTCCAGTGGAAAGCAGGTGAGCGTGTCTGAATATTTTCATTAGTCTGATGAGTCACACCAGTATGATTTGCTGGTGAAACTTTGCAAAACCAGACCTCTCTGCAGCACCTACAGTAGCATCCCTCTCAGGATCACTTCATTGATGCCCTCAGTAAAGTAAAGTAAAAGTAAAGTAAAAAGTAAAGTAAAGTAAAAATCTTCCAGGCTTCTGCTGATGACTAAGGGGGAAAGAACAGGGAGTTGCATCTCTTTGGGTTTTTTTCCTAGTTGTTAGAAACAAGAGCCTTTGGACCAGAAGTTCTTAATCACGTTTGCATTGGGAATATGAGCTACGGGGATGGTGTTCCTTGCCTGTGAAGCTGGGAAAAAGCAGCACAGTGAGTGAGCAGGGAGCCTGCTGATGTGCTTGGCATAGCAGGGGAGGACCTCAGGCTCTCCTCTGCACGGACACATCTTTGGGTCCCAGCATTAGGGAAGAAGAATGTGCTCTGCACTATCCCTCTGCTATTCCCTTGTGATAAGCAGCGTCATTTCCCAGTCTTCCTAAACTCCAGCTTTGAACTGTGGAGAAAGTAAAACTTTGCCTGACAAAATGCAGTATTCCTTTCTGCCTGCATCTCAGACAAAACCTTTAACTTGGATGTCTATCCTTTACAAGAAGCATTCCTTTACAAAGCTGCAGCTACTCTGGTAGAAGTAATAGGCCCCCAATACCACCCAAATATTCTGCAGCCAGTAGTTAACAAGAAAAACTAGAATAGGTGTCTCATTTTGAAGTTCAAGGTCATGGTTGTGGTTTTTTTCCTCTTAAAGGCAGAAGGCAAAGCCTAATCTACCAAAGCATACCCGCTGGCACTCTGCTCTTGCCCTCCTGCTTTTGCCCTGCTGACATGGAAGCATGGAAGGAATTTGCATAATACAATCATGCTTTCACAATCCACAAAAGAAAACCCGAGTGATAGCAACCTTTGTGACTCATTTTTCTCGTAAACACTTCGTATTTATTATCTTAGCAAGAATTCAAGACATACATGCGTGAGGCATACAGCAACACATCTGGCATGCATCCAGAACAGGCCTTAAGGAAAACAAATTCATGTTGATAAAGTCATACAGCAGATCCTTTGCAGAAGTAACAAAAGAAATCTAGGGTGGACATCAGCAAGTGCTTGGTCATATACTGGCACTGACCTCTTGCATCTGTGCCTTTTTCCTGAGTCCCTGATGAACACTGCCATTCTTCATAATGCACAGAAACACCTAAAACATTTTTTAAAAAGCAATTAGTTTTTGCATAACTAGGAAGACAAATACTGTGCTAACAGTAAACTTGGATATCCCCATGACAATGCATTTATGAGTATACTTTTTTTGGTAATATTTATATGTGCTACAGCCCAAGGAACAGGGTGGGTTCTACAAATCCACACCTCGTTTCCTGTTGACTTTGCAAGCAGCATTGATTGAACAGAACAGTTTTATTCACATACTTTTCAGCTACTAATGTGAATGCTGATGCTGAATTCTTCTGAGAGTTCCAGACAGGCATGGTCATTGTTCAGTGTCCTTGATGAAGATTCCAAGACTCCACCAAGCGCAGGATATACAACAGCAACCCTTCTTATGAAGCTGGAGCTGTCTTTGATGAGGTTTTGCCCAGCTGGATGCAGTACTAGCCTGGGAGCTGGTGTTCTGCTGGTCTGAAACTCTTTGCCTTTACCTTTTATTACCTGAAAAACTGACCTATGTACATGTCAGTAAAATGCACTGCTTTGCAGTATAAGATAAATAACAACTATTTTTGAAATATTGTGTTCTCCCTGAAAAGGTACTGGCTAGCTTAGATGGTAAGGGAACCATCCACATGGCTCAAGCCAACAGCAAATCTCCCTGTAACGCCACCGGGATGGATGGGGTTAAGTCTTCCATGTGGAAAGAAGGCAAAGTCAGTCAGCTTCTGCTCAGTGACACAAGTCAGTGTCAATACATAACAGCCCCTGCACAGCTGGTTGTGAGAGTGGCTAGAGTTATATAATTAAAATTTTGCAAAGGCAGATTAAGAAGACATAACAGAAAAATAAATTATAAATACAAACAAGAATTCACCACAAGATGGGAGAAGACATAATTTGAATAGACACAAATAACAAAGTGTAACTATACAGCCTTATAAAATGCAAATGTGCTTATATACAAGGGTAGTTAAGAGAAGTAATTCTCACCAGTGACCTTAGAGGTAGCTATGAAACAGCTTCAGCCTTTTTCTTGCTATCTTGGACCCATGAAAAATACTGTTTAGGATGGAGCCTGACAAGAATTGACTAGCAAAGTTATTGTTTACTTTGACTGCAACCAACACATTTAATTCAGCTCCTCCGAAGCCAGCCAAAGGTAATATCCCCTCAGTGAGATGGGTCATTCCCATGTAACCATCCACTGGATATGCTGCCACAGCTCCACCATTCTGGAACTGAAATGAGGAGGCCATGAAATGAAATTGAAATAAAGTACAAGGGAAGAACCTTTGTCCATAAGTATAATTAAACATTCAAAAATCTAAGGCTACTTTCTTGTACCACTGAAATGCTCAATTCTATTGATATTATTTCTTCAAAGAGAGGTAGTTGCTTTCTTTGAATAAATAACATCCTCAGCAAAACTTGAGATTCAACTTTAGGATCTACTTCTGTTGAAGTTATTTTGTTACTTATAAAGACACAGCAGAATTGTACTGTTATCAAGAAATTCTTTGTGATATTGAAAGAATCCTTCCACAGTTACCTATGTATCTGTGTTTGTGTAATATATATTCAGATACATATCTTCTATAATGCCAAAGTATGCTTCCCTCTCTGAAGCATGATTTATTTTCTTTATCATCAGAAAATATTATCTTTTTTTTTGTTTATATAATACCTTTTTATATTGAGTTTTGTCATGTCTTGAACATTTTTTCATACTGTGTTTTGAGATTAAACAAACAGCTTTCAATTAATAGTTCTATTAAATACTCATGACATGCACTAGCAGTGCACATGTTTATATTTTATGTATACATACTATATATATATAAACTTATACTATATATTTATGCTATAGACTAGAACTATGCAACACTGTGTTAATTCATACAATTACAACTGCAAAACAACATCCTGTAACAAAAAACCTTTCAATGAAGATACTGATTGTCTTTAATAAATTTTAACAACCACCGCTAGATCCCTGTCCAGCAGGATCCACACTTTAGAGAAAGAGGAGCAGTCAAAGGTCCAGCAACTGGCTTTTCCTCTGTGGTATGTGATCCGAAGTTCCAACAGACTGACACTGGTTTTGGTTTCATCCTGGAGGTGGGCTGAACTCCTCGGTGAAACATGGCTATGGGACATGAGGACCAGAGGGTGACTGGGGAAACCGGGTTCCTGAAAGTGTTCTCAGATCATGGTAAAGGGCAAGTTCAGTCTTGTCCCAAATCTCCCCATGTCACCAGCTTGCCCCAAGTCACCACTGCACAGTTTAGGGGCTCTGCCCATCGTTATCTTTTTTTTCCCACTTGTCATTCATACGCCAGTATTGCTGTAACATTCTTCAGAGAAAACACGTGATAGCCATCCTCCAGCGGCTGCAGTCAGCTAAATACAACGCAGCGAGATTTGAGGTTTCTTCATCTCCCAATGTCTGTGGAGCCTCTTCTTCCGAACCCACAAAGCCAAGGTCCTCCTCCGTTCCGCTCGCCGTGTCCGCGGGCAGCCCATGTTCCGGGGCAGAACAACTTGGCGAGCAGGTTCAGGAGCCTCTGCCGCAGGTCCCACCTGTCGCCGATGCGGGTCAGCTCCAGGGCGCACTCCACTGCCGCCTCGCGCCCTGCGGAAAAGCGCGTGGTTACCGCTTTTTTAAAAGTACCCCACAGTACGGTACTTTTTGTCCAATTTTTTACTTTTTACTCATCATGAAGCACACCGCATCCCGCACCCTCTCTGCCCCCCGCTCGCTGGGAGCAGCAGCTGTATCCCTCTCGCCTCCACACGGGCGCCCGCAGCCGCGCCGGGCGCTGGCCGCCCACCCGGTGCTGGAACCGGGCAGCAGCGCCCGGGCGCAGGTCGATGTGTCCCTGTCCCGTCCC